>VZTG01008697.1:27595-85613 GCA_013397845.1 Melanocharis versteri | reverse complement strand
ACCGGTACGGAGACTGGCCGTGCCCGGATCTCTCAGACCGGTACCGGGACTGGCCGTGTTTGGGGCTCCCAGACCGGTACCGGGACTCTCGGTCCGGCCGGGATCGGTCCGTGCGCGTCCCTCGCCTCCGCTCCGTCCATCCCTGGGAGCGCTGGGCCGGGGGGGNGCTGGTCAGCGCCCTCATGTTCTCGGCCGGGCTCCTGGGCAACCTCCTGGCGCTGGGGCTGCTCCTGCGCGGCCGCCGCCGCCAGCGCCCGCCCGCGCTGTTCCACGTCCTGGTGCTGGCCCTGGTGGTCACCGACCTGCTGGGCACCTGCTCCGTCAGCCCCTTGGTGCTCGCCTCCTACCACCGCAACTGCACCCTCACCGCCCTGGCCCGCGGAGGGCACATCTGCCTCTACTTCGGCTTCGCCATGAGCTTCTTCGGCCTCGCCACCATGCTCATCCTCTTCACCATGGCGCTGGAGCGCTGCCTGGCCCTGGGGCGGCCGTACTTCTACGAGCGCTTCCTGAGCCCCCGCACGGGCCTGGTGGCCCTGCCGGCCATCTACACCTTCTCGGCCGCCTTCTGCTCGCTGCCGCTGGTGGGCTTCGGGCACTACGTCCAGTACTGCCCCGGCACCTGGTGCTTCATCCAGATGCACCTGGATCCCCAGCAGAGCAGCGCGGAGGTGGCGGGGATGAACGTCACCTTCTCGCTCCTCTACGCCACCCTGCTGCTCTTCCTCATCCTCGCCGTGCTGCTCTGCAACCTGAGCGTCATCGTGAACCTGGCCCGCATGCACCGCCGCGGGCAGAGGACCCGCCGGGTCACCACCCTGGAGCAGCCCCGCGCGGCCGGCGGCTGCGGCCGGCGCATGTTCTCCATGGCCGAGGAGATCGACCACCTCCTGCTGCTCTCCATCATGACCATCACCTTCGTCATCTGCTCCCTGCCCTTCACGGTGAGTGCGCCTGTCTGTCCCCAGCGTGGGGTCCCTCTCCCCGGCACCCACGTTTCTCTCCCGGCCTTTGTAAGGCTCCCCCCAGCTCTTGGTTTGCTGGCCAAACCTCGAGGGTTGAGGTCAAAGCTTTGCTCTTCCCGAAGCTTGGGAGATCTCAGCTCAGCCGTGAACTTGGCAATTTGCGGGGGGAATCACTCCCTGTATCCCCAGTGCCAGGAGGAGGATGGGGTGACAGGAGGACAGAGTGACAGGAGGACAGAGGGGCAGGAGGACAGAGGGGCAGGAGGATGGGGTGGCATAAGGATGGAGTGGCAGGAAAATGGGGTGGCAGGAAAGTGGGGTGGCAGGAGGAGGAGGACAGAGGAAAATGAGGTGACAGGAAAATGAGGTGGCAGGAAAATGAGGTAGCAGGAGAATGGGTGGCAGGAGGACAGAGTGGCAGGAGACTGTGGTGGCAGGAGGATGGAGTGGCAGGAGCAGAGGTGCCTTCCCACCCCAAGAGGCCCCGAGGCCAGGCAGTGTGGCTCAGGCAGGGACAGGGGGGGATCCCCTGGACCACACAGCATCGCTGCAGTTCCCAGGAGCCAGGAACTCGTGGTGGAGGTGTGAGGGATGGCAGAGCAACCAGTGACACTTCTAGAGATGGGATGAAGGAGCTGCCCTGGGCTGGAGGCAGTGGATATCTGTGCTGGGCGGGATGAGTTATCCCAGATTTCTGTGGATGGAGCTGGAGATGCAGGAGGCTGCACCCACCTCGCTGTTAGACAGCAGTTTCTGCTCCTCTGCAACAGCACCGAGGCGCGGGCTCGGAGACAGGAGATTTCTGGGAACAGAGCTCTGACACAGCGGCCACAGCACGTGTCATCCCAAGGGATCTGCCCGCATCCCGTGCCCCATCCATGCACGAGGCTTCCAGCAGAAATCCAGGATCAAAACAGCCAAATGAGGAAGTGGAGAGAGCGAGTGCCCTGGCTCTGTCTGGGCTCTCCCCTCCCAAAGGCCACTTTCCATCCATCCAAGTGCTTTTCCACCAGGAGCATCATGGGCTCTGGAGCACCTCCGGCCCCTGCCCGTGTGTGTGAGCCACGCAGTGCAGGAGGTCAGCTTGGTCCCATTAGAAGTGACCCCATCAAGGCTGGGAGCTAATTAGCACAGCCAGTGCTAATTTCATACTCTTGGTGTTAAACAGACTCTATCTTCCTTTTGTGCTCCCTTGCTTTTCCTAAGGGAAAAGGAAATAACCACAGGCTACAGCCAAGCCACGGTTTTAGGAAAAAGGAGTAATGTCCAGATGCTCGTGAGCATCCCAGGAGCCTCAACACCCTGAGAGACACTTCAGCTCCTGACCATGAACCCACAAATGATGGGCAGCTCCCAAAAAAGCCTGGCTTTGGCTGCTGTGGTCAGTAGGAAGCAGAACCCCGCAGTGGGGACACGCGGGCAGAGCCCTGTGAGCGTGCTTGGGGCAGAGGGGCTGGGAAAGCAGCCCTGGCCAGGATCCCATGGGCCCTGTGGTGGCAGATATAGCTTTATCCAGAGCCAGCTTCCCTTTTCCCATCGCCCAGCTCCCCTGTGGGGCTGCGCTTTGGCAGCGGCTCAAACCCAGCTGCCTCCTTGGGGTGACACTTTCTCTCCTGTCCCCTGGCTGCCCACAGCAGCCGCCGCTCCTCCCAGCAGCAGTCCAGGCACACAAACTTCCTTCCCAAAACACCCCAGGGCTTGTAAATGCTGCGTGCGGCCAGCTGGGATGCGCCATCCCGGGGTGGTACCCAGCGGATCCCGGGCAGGGGAGGGATGCTCCTGCTGCCCGTTCCCATCCGAGCATCCCCGCAGCCCGGAGCGAGGGGGTGGCGGGTGACCCGAATGAGTAAGGAGTGCTGAGTCACCCTTCCAGGAAGCCCCGCGGGCTGTGATGAGTCGGCAGGAAGGACTGGAGAGGTCCAGCACCCCTCATTCTCTCCGTCTCCCATGTTTATTTCTCCCGTGTGGTCTCAAGGTGAGACACCACTTCCTCCGGCAGCCCCGGGTTTAACTGTGGCTCTAAACGAAGTGGAGCACGGGGCTGGCTTTCATTTAAAGCTCATTTAAACCCACGGAGTCAGCAAATTTGCTGTGACAGCCCAAATGGCCCCAAAAGAGGTGCCTGGGGGCCGGATCTTGGGAGCCCAGGCTCGGAATTATTTCTCCCTGTGATTTGTCCCTGGTTGAGGGAGGTGAATGTGAGACCCCACTGCAGTGCCGTGTCCTGCTCTGGGGTTCTTCCAGCACAGAAAGGGCCTGGAACTGTTGGAGTGAGCCCAGAGGAGGCACCAAGTTGTTTAAAAAGATGGAGCAGCTCTGCTGTGAGGAAAGGCTGGGAGAGTTGGGACTGTTCACCCTGGAAAAGAGAAGGATTTGGGGTCACCTAATTACGACCTTCCAGTACCTGAAAGGAACTAGAGGAAAGATGGAGAGAGACTCTTTGTAAAGGCCTGGAGTGACAGGACAAGGGGGAATGGATTCAAACTGACAGAGAGTAGCTTTAGATGGGATATTGGGAAAAAATCCTTTGCTGTGAGGGTGGGGAGGCCCTGGCACAGGCTGCCCAGAGAAGCTGTGGCTGGAAGTGTCCCGGGCCAGGTTGGACAGGGCTTGGAGCAACCTGGGATAGTGCAATGGCAGCAGGGTGGAACGAGATGATTTTTAAGCTCCTTTTTAACCCAATCCAATCCAATCCAATCCAACCCAATCCAATCCAATCCAATCCAATCCAACCCAATCCAATCCAATCNTCCAACCCAACCCAATCCAACCCAACTCAACCCAACCCAACCCAACTCAACCCAACCCAACCCAACCCAACCCACTCCCTGCTTTTGCAGATCCGTGCCTACGTGAACAAGTTCAGCGGGAAAGCGCCCAACCACGAGTGGGACCTGCTGGCGCTGCGCTTCCTGTCCATCAACTCCATCGTGGATCCCTGGGTCTTCGCCATCCTGCGGCCGCCGGTGCTGCGCCTCATGCGCTCGGTGCTGTGCTGCCAGCTGACCCCCACGGCCCCGGGCGGCCGGGCCGCGTCCCCCGCCGTGACGAAGCTGGCGGCACGGCCAGACCTCTGCGGGCAGTAGATCCGTCGGCTGTTCCAGGAGGATCCTGCCTCCTGACGGGTGCGGAGGAAGCCCTGCCTTAGGGTGAAGAGACGTGTCCGCTGCGGCCTGGGCCAGGACGGGGTGGCTCAGGTGTCACCTAGGAAGGCCCTGGGAAGCCGCTGTGGCCTCTCACAGGGACAAAAGCACAGCGGGACAAGGTTGGAAGGGCTGAGGAGTCCCTGGGTGCTGCTGGCACCCTTAGGGCTGGTCCCAGCTGGAGAAAGGCTCAGCTCTGCTGGGGACGGTCCGGGGTGAAGCATGGGGGGCTTTGCTGTAACCCCACGTCTGGGGGTGTTGGGAAGCAGAGATTCCTGCTGGTGTCCTTCCCAGCAAGGTCTCCGTGGTTTTTTGGGATGCAGGCAGGGCTACGGCTCCTGGAGATGGGGCTGGGTGGCTGCAAACACCCGTCTGTGCCCCCAGATCCGTAAGGACTGGGAAAGAGAGGAAGGGAGCAGTGTATCCTCAAATATTCCCCCTTTTTTCAGGCTGGTTGCCTAAAGAAATGCACTTTTTCAGGGGCGGGTCTGTGTGCTCATGTCTGTCTGTCTGTCTGTCCCACACCCCTGAGATTTTAGGCACTGCTGGGTCCCTGAGGGGCACCAAGGTACTAAAAAAGCCGAATTTTGGCACTTCCCTGGCACTGTGATGGAGCAGAGCAACCCCTGCTCAGCACCCATTTGGAAATTCCCTTTGTCCCATGGTTTTTGCAAGAGCCAACAAAGGGAATAAAGAGCCAGAACAGGGAATGGTCACAGCTGTGAGCTTCACCTACACCCAGGGTGGTGCTGCTGGTGGGGTTTGGGTTTGTCCTTGACTGGGACAAATATCTATTTAAAGTAAAACCCCGAAAAATCAATAAAAGCAAAAAACCAACTGCAAAACCATCCAGGTCATCAATCCTGCCCCATTGGGCAGCATCCTTCAACAACACTATTTTGGTTTTTGGGATTCCTGTTGTTCTTTGGGACTCCAGGATTGTTCCCACCGGGATGAGGAGCATCCAACTCCGCATCCTGAGGCCACCACTGCCATTAGGAATTTTCTCATGGCTCCCATTTGAGCAGCATTTGTGCAATTCCAAGTGTGGAGTCTCATTTGGGAGCTGCAGCTCTGCTCAGGGAGCCCAAAGGTGCCGAGATTTGGGGCTTCTCCGTGGTTTGTGAGTCGAGGTGATGTAAAAAAAAAGAGTTATTATTTAAATAATAAACGCCTCTCAAAGGAGCCTGCTGAATCACGCGTGGGTTTGTGCTTGTGAGGCTCCTCAGGGTAGATCTGGCTCCTGGAGGAAATGTGTCGGATGTGGGATGAAGCCACGGGAATGGGGGAAGCAGGCAGCAGGGGAGCCTGGCAGGGGGGAGTGGGTGCCTCCAGTTTCCTAAAAAGTGGCAATAAACTGCGTTTTACAGATGTAGAATGGCATTTTTTTTACCAGAGCTACAGAAATCCCCCCCTAAAACCTGCCTATCCCACAGCCAGGGAAAGGCAGGCAAAGTTCCACCTGTTACCAAAACACAGCCCCCAAAAATACCCACCCTAAAAAAAGGCAGAATTGAGGTCACTTCTGTCAGGCAGCCAACGTCCACAGGAAGTTTCCTGGCCTCCCAAATGCGTGTGGGCAGATGTCAGGCGGGGGCTGCTGTTGCTCAAGCGGGTTTTTGGCAGCACTGGGGGGCTTCGGAGGGGCTGTGGAATTTTTGGGATAGAGTTTCCAGATGTGCCGGCCCATGGGGGGCTCCCCACACCGCTGGAATGTCGTTAATCCTGGTGCCAAGCCCTGGGAACCCAAATGTGGCACCGTCCCACCCAGCACTTGGAGGGCACAGTCGTCCCTGCCCAAATTATTCCCTCATCCATGCACACAGCAGGAGGAAAGGCACGTTCTGGCCTCAGGTTTGGTGCTCCCGTCGTGTCTCAGGGTGTGCTCAGCTGGAAAAGGAGGCAAAAACTTCGGGAAGAGCCGTGGGTCCGTGAGCTTTGCTTGTCTGGATCATCACGACCTGGTTGCTCAGGCTGGAATTTCAGGACCAGTTGCATAATTCTCCTCTAAGCTGGAGGGAACGGCTGCCTGGGGTGTAAAAGACAGAAGGAAAACTTTTTAAAAATGGGAAAAATGTTGGGAATGGCAAGGAGGTCACATCCTGCAGGGACCAGCGTGCCAAGGAATGTGACAGGGTGGGAAGAGAACCCAGCAGGATCCGTGGCACAGCCCGAAGGCAGGATTCTCCCAGAATCCAAGGATTCACTCCTGCCAGCCCCCAGCTCCTCTGCTGACCACTAATTACCAGCTGCGTGTTTTTTTGGGAGGTTCATGGCTCCTCATCAGGAAACGCAGGGCTGGCAGAGAACCTCTGGCATCCATCCCCTGGGATCTGCTTTTTGCTGCAGGACAGTCACTCTCCCAACGATCGGGGCAGCAATCCCGGCAAGCGGGCTCAGGGAAATGATTTGGGTCAAATTTAATGCCAAAATAAAAAAGAAATTGGTGTGTGGAAAGAGAGGAACCCCTTAAACCTGAGTCCCTTCGCCAGGACGCATCCTGAGCTGCTCACCAGGGATTACCCCCAAGCTCTGGAATAAAAAAAACTCCTCCTTTCCCTGCTTCCAGAGGGGAAAAGGGCCTTCCCCAGAGCTCTGTTAGGACAAGGAGGACCATGAATCCCTGCATCCTGAGCCATGAGCCTGCACAAAAAGCAGCTTTTATTAACGTCACGCAGGAGCCTTTGCAAAAAGCAAATTAATTTGCCTCTCGTCAGCTCCCTCAGCGTCTGCTCGGCTCAAATGCAAGATGACAAAGTTTCATTTCATTGTCTGTGCCGGCCCTTAATGACTTTTTTATTCCCACACCGGAAACCTGCTGGAGCAGGGAAGCTCCAGACAGGTTTTTAATCCTGCATTTCCAACTGGAATCCGCTGCTGGAGAGGAGGGAGGGAGAAGCCATTCCTTGGAGAAAACAGAGGGCATCAGCTGCCCCTCAGGCTTCCTAAAAATGGTGAGACTTCCCACAGTGGCTGGAGGGAGCGGGAAGTTGTGGGATCAGAGGATTGGGATCCTCTCCAAAACCTGCCATAGAATCATGGAACGATTTGGGATGGAAGGGACCTTAAAGCTCATCCCATTCCACCCCTGCCATGGGCAGGGGCACCTTCCACTATCCCAGGCTGCTCCAAGCCCTGTCCAACCTGGCCTTGGACACTTCCAGGGATCCAGGGGCAGCCACAGCTTCTCTGGGCCCCCTGTGCCAGGGCCTTCCCACCCTCCCAGGGAGGAATTTCTTCCCAATATCCCATCTATCCCTGCCCTCTGGCAGTGGGAAGCCATTCCCCTTTATTCTGACACTCCAGCCCCTTGTAAATAATCCCTCTGCACCCCCAAATGGTGGTAATGCCACACAATGTTTTTGGGAAACTGGCATTTTGGGAGAGCAGAGAAGAAAGGAAAAGCACTTCCTCCTTTCCTGGCTTGTTTGGAACATCTCCTCCCCATTTCTGTGCTGTCAGCAAGGAGGAAACNGATGGGATGGGTGCAGTGGTGTGTCTGAGCTTGGCATTCCTGCAGAGCACTTCTGGAATTGCTGCTCCAGCCCTCTGGGAGGCTGGAAGCGAAGCAGAGCTGCCTTTCCAGGCACAGGAACCCTCCCTGAGCTCTAGGAGGGTGTGATCCATGTTAAATTGGATTAAATTAATTAGGCAAGGAAGTGACTTACGGGGCCATGGCATGGCTGGGCTTCCCATCCAGCTCTGCAGTGGTTCCAGGGCTTCCCATGACACAGGAAAAAGTCACATTCGGCTTTACCACGGCTGCCTTCTGCTTTTGCAGCTGGTTTTGCATCTCTGCATGCCCACATATTCATGTGAAACCTTTCCTCTGAGTCCTTCAGGTCACCCACATCTCCCATTCTGAAAGAGGCATCAGCCTTTTCCAGGGGTTGTTTGTGGTATCCCGAACTTCACAGGCTTAAAATCAGAGCCTGGTGCCCAACACTGAGACCCAAACTGAGTGATCTGCGGCCTGTCCCCTGTCATTGTGAGGGGTGATGAGACCTTGGAATCAGCAGGGCTGGCCAGAATTACCTAAAATGAAACCAAACACACCCGAGAGATCCAGAACAAACTATCGTGTGGGCATAAATTCCTTGTGCCACATCAGTTTTACTTGGGAATCCTGCAGTGGAATCCACGGGCTGGGATCCCTGCATCAGCCTCCCCACCCTCACAGCCAGGAATTCCTTCCCAATATCCCATCTCTCCCTGCCCTCTGGCAGTGGGAAGCCATTCCCTGTGTCCTGTCCCTCCACCCCTTGTCCCCAGTCCCTCTCCAGCTCTCCTTGAGCCCCTTTAGGCACCGGGAGGGCTCTAAAGACCCCCTGGAATCTTCTCCATGTGAACACTCCCAGCTCTCCCAGCAAAGCTGTGAATTTTCAAGCTTTTTTGCCATATATGAATAATAATACTTTTCATTCTGGCTTTTGGGTTCAGCATTGCAGGGGGGTGAAGGTCTCACGTGACTTTTCCCCAGATTACCATAAACTCTCCATTTCTCAAGCCTAACAAATATTTTTTAGCGGTGGGTGTGACCTCGTCACTTGGAAGTGCTGTGCCCAGACATTTTCTCATGGAACTCTTTTTTTCTCTTACTCTGACAGGAAAAGAACAACCTGAACAACCTGGTTTAGTGCAAGGGCTTGGAATAAAATGGGCTTTAAGGCCTCTTCCAACCTAAATATTCCATGATTCCATGGAGGTGCAGCCCTCCTGCTGCTCATTTTTCCTTGCAGATGGAGCTGGGTGTGCCAGGGGGGTGGGATGGAGGATCCTGGGATGGGGCTGGACCGTGTATCCCTGCACCCCTGTATCCCTGCATCCCTGTATCCCTGTATCCCTGCATCCCTGTATCCCTGTATCCCTGTATCCCTGTATCCCTGCATCCCTGTATCCCTGCTGGTCCCTGATCCATCCTTTATCCAAAATGCACACACATGCAAAGGGCTGGATGGAGCAGAGCTCCCCAGGGTCCCCCCCTCCAGCCGGGGGACATCCAACCAGAAAACCAACCAGAGGGACTGGGAAAAATCCAGCCAGAGCTCCGAGATGATCCACAACTGACTGAAAACAGAAAGAAGGGAAAGTTTTACGAGCCTGACTGGGACGTGGAGCTAAAAATACAGCGGCTGTGACTCGGGGAGGGACGGGGTGTCCAAGGCCACCGCTTGTTTGTGCACTCACGGCGGGCCTGGCGCTCGCCCCCGGAGAAAGTCCTGTCCCTTAAGAGCATCCAGATGAGGTGTGAGGGAATTTATATCCTTGCTCCCTGCTCCCTGTGCTCTCCATGCATCCAGCAGGGAGGCTGGGATCACGCTTCCCTGGTGCCCATGGGCTTTTCCAGAGGTTGGGAAGGGGCACCTCGTGTCCCCGTTTAAGAGCCTGAGGCAGGCAGTGTGTTGGGGACACTCCTGGAAATCGCCAGGGTTTCCCGTGCTGGGCTGCTTTTTTTAACTGGCTTTCCCTGAAATGTGCAAACATCCACGTCCGTCAAATCCGCAGGGAAATGCCGCCCATCTGCCAGCGCTGGGGCTGCTCCCAAAGCGACCTAAATCCTCCAAACCAAGAGACTAAACAGTGTCAAATCACATCGAGCATCTGGGTTTTATAGGGGCCATAAAAGCTTCGAGGCATCGTGGAGCGGGGTGGATCGCTCACCATCCTGCCCCGTGTGATGAACCTGTGACCTCTCCCAAAAAAACTCCACTTATTAGGAAAAACCAGGACCCTGTCAGCAGCCTCGTGGGCTGAGCTCATGTGAGGAGGAGAGCAAAGGTCCTGGGGTTTTCAAGCAAGTCAGGCCATAAATCTTTGCAGGATTTCACGTGCCAGCTCTGGTTTCGTTGTGGTTCCTGCTGGGATTCCCCAGATGCAGAAGGTGCCATTTTGTGGCTGAATGAAAAACTCTCCGAAAAACTACCTGTAAATCTTGTTTTTCTGAGCAGCTGGGTTGTGAGTGAGCTCCTGCCACAGCCAAAATTCCAGCCCTCAGGTCTGGCACGTCCCATCCCTGGAAGTGTCCCAGGCCAGGTTGGACGGGGCTTGGAGCAACCTGGGACAGTGGAAGGTGTCCCTGCCCATGACAGAGGGTGGGATGAGATGAGCTTTAAGATCCCTCCCAGCACAAACCATTCTGGGATTCTATGGTTGATCTGCCTCAGTTTCCCCTCCGTGGTGTTGGAAATGGTGTTGGGAAAACCCCCCAGAGCTCCTCGAGCCCATCACCCTCCCCAAACCCACTCCAACACCACTCTCCTCACCACCCTCCTCCCTCTGCACTGCAATTTCAGCCCTAGAAAGCACCTGGAAGGTGCTGGATAAGCAGCACAGCAGTGGTTGGCAGAACTGGAATGGATAAATCCATTATGGGATGCCGTTTCTCGGGACCCCACTATCCCAAACACCGCAGCGGGGACAGGGTTTTATCAATCTGCTCATGTAGGGGCAGGAGGAAATGGTGAGGGCCAGCACAGATGTGAAACATCAAAGCAGACAGAGTTTTGAACAGAGTTAAAACGAAAAGTCTCTGTTTACAAGAAGCCGTTCCAGGGCGGTTTGGAGCCTGTTTATCCCTGGACATTCGTGCTACCAGAGCTCTGGCCCCGCAGCGGCCCCAGAGCGATGGGGTTTGTCATGGGGAGGGGATGTGTACACCAGACAACATTTATTTGTCATGAGCAGCTGCTGTTTCCTCTGCTCCAGACCTTTTCCATGCAACTGGGGCTGGGAATTGAGCTGTGAGCTCACTCTGAGGGCCCTGCAGAGGATGGATTGAGCCGCAGATCCATCAGGATGAGTCCTCGGGATTTACTCCCAGCAAATCAATGGGAAGGCAGGAGCAGCCCATGCCCTGATGAGGAGCTCTGCCAAGAGCTCCCTGGGGCTGCTGGAGGAAGCTGCTCATCATCCCTGAATGATCATGTCAGGCAGCAGTTTTGGAAAGCTGTAGAGTGCTTCTGCTTCCTCCAGCACCCGGGGTCATCGCCATCCCCGGCATCCGGGGCTCCCCTGGGGATGTTCCTGGAATTCCTCCTGTCTGCTGAGGGACAATGGCCCTGATGGGGACAAGGAGGAGCACGGGGCCTCTGGAAACCTCGTGCAGCTCTGCAGATGGGGCTGGGGGCATGGAAAGGGGGCAGGGGAAAAGGGAATGGGGATAAGGGATGGGGAACAAGGGAAAGGGGAAGAGAACGGGAAATGAGAAGAGTGAAAGGAAAACAGGACAGGGAAAAGGGGGCAAGAGAAAAGGGAAAGGGGACAAGGGACAGGGAACAAGGGAAAGGGGAAGAGGATGGGAAATGAGAAGAGAAAAGGGAAAGGAACAGAGGGCAGGGACAAAGGATAGGAGAAGGAGGATGGGGAAATGGGAAAAGGGAAAGGAACAGGACAGGGACAAGGAAAAGGGGAAGAGAGGTGAGGAAAGGGAAATGGGGCAAGAGAAGATGGAAAGGGGACAAGGGACAGGGAACAAAGGAAAGGGGAAGAGGGTCAGGGGGTCAGGAATGGGGAATGGAAGGGAATTGAATGGAAGGTAAAAGAGAAAGGGGGCAAGAGAAAAGAGAAATTAAGATCCCTCCCAGCACAGGGCACAGGGGACAGGGGACAAGGAAAAGGGGAAGGGGGTGGGAGAAGGGGAAGAGAAAAGGGGAAAGGGGAAAGAAGACAAGGGAAAAGCTCCCAGGCTCTGTCCTGGTGTGTCTGACCACTGGAATTGCTGTGCCCAGCTGGTTTCTCACTGAGTGGCATTTTGCCATCATCCCTCCATTCACTACCTTTTGCATTTCCCATTTCTGGCAGCCAGTCAGCCCTAGAAACCTCAGCATTCCCTGCAAGATGCTCTGGGAACTGGGGGCTTGGTGCTGCCCAGGGGTTTGGAAGCATTCCTGGGACAGCAAAACGCAGAAGCCCTGACGTGCCTGAGAGGGTTCAGGGATCAAAACCAAACACCAGGACATCCAGGGCAGCACATCCGCTGCTTCAAGCAGCTCTTTCCCTCTCAGAGAGCTCCTTCCCCCCAAGTGGTTTGCTCAGCACTTTCCTCCTGGCTGGAGTTTCTGCTCAAACCAGGCCAGTTCTGCCTCCCTGGGCACGGCTTTTTCCTGCCACTGCATCCCACTGGCGCCGCTTCCGACTGCAGCACGGAGCAACTGGGCTCAGCTTCAAGCAGCCAGCGCTCCCACGGTGCCAAACACTTCTCCAGAGCTTCACAAGAGCTATTCCCTGAATTATTCATGGCTGGGATTAATGTGCGGCAGTTGTCGGAATAAATCAGTATATGCAATGTTTGTGATCAATAATCTCCCTTCCAGAGGGGGCTGGGGGGCCCTGGGGTGGCACATCCCTTCTGTCTGGGAGCATTGGAGCAGATATTGAGCATCTGACAGCTTTTTGAAGGGGATCAGCTCTGCCTGGGCGTTGCAGAGATGCTCTCAGGGATATCTGCTGCCAAAGCCCCCACACCCCATCCTGCCCACCCAAAGCCCCTGGAGCACATTCCCCACCCCCTGCCAGGACAAGGACTGAGGTCCAGTCAGCAAACACCATCACATTGCTGCTTTTCTCTATTTTTTCCCTCTGGGGAGAGAAAATGTGTTTTCTCACACTTTTCTGAAGTCATTGTGTGTTTTTAGAAGGACGTGCTAAGCCAGGGAGGATTTCTTCTTGCAGGCGTGTTTTCTCTCAGACTTTCCTTCACACAGCAGTGCCCAGTGCATTTTTAAAATCCTATTTAATTGCCCTTTCACCCCTCCTTGGATTCGCTGGTGCCTTCCTGGGAGTGGAAGGCTGCTGGCAGCCCATGGGGCTATAACTCAGAGGGGGCACCTTTGGGGTCCCCATAATTGCAGGGCAGACCCTGTCCTAGGAAGTCACTGTGGGATCTTTGTCCTGGCATCAGGATCCCTGTTCTCCTATGGGTGATCCCTGTCCTTGTAGGGAGTCATTGTGGGATTCTCATCCTCATAGAGGGTCCAAACCCCTTGCAGAGTGTCCTTGTCCTCCTATGAGGTCGCTGTCCTCGAGCAGGACATCCCTGCCCTCTTAGGGGATCTGTAGGGGATGGCAGCAGCCAAGGAGAGCAGAGTGCCTCCCACAGGGAGCCACATTCCAGGGGGGACAGCCAGGATGGAAGGGGACAAGGAGTCAGCTGAAAATCCAGTTTGTGGGACACTCCCAACACAGACCAACAGCTGCTGTGGTCTGGAAAATCCCACAGAGCCTCATGTTGGGGGCATTGGAGCAGGACAGGGCAGGCAGACGTCACTGTGAGAGGGCAATGGCCAGGAGAGCAAGGAGGAAGGAGCAGGAGCTGAGCTCTGCAGAGAATAAAGTGACCAATGTCAGCACTGCCAGCTGGGAATGGGGGCTGAGAGGGACAAAAGTCACCTTTCGCTATCTGGGCAAGAAAATGGACCTGCCTGTCCATCCAAAAATCCAAGAAAAATTATCTCCTGTCACAGAATCTCTGAAAGGTTTATGTTGGAAGGATCTTAAAGCCCATCCAGTTCCACCCCCTGCCATGGGCAGGGACACCTTCCACTATCCCAGGTTGTTCCAAACCCCGTCCAAGCTGGCCTTGGACACTTCCAGGGATCCAGGGGCAGCCACAGCTTCTCTGGGAATTCTATTCCAGGGCCTCTCCATGCTCCCGGCCAGGAATTCCTTCCCAATATCCCATCTATCCCTGCCCTCTGGCAGTGGGAAGCCATTCCCTGTGTCCTGTCCCTCCATCCCTTGTCCCCAGTCCCTCTGCAGCTCTCCTGGAGCCCCTTTAGGCCCTGGAAGGGGTCTGAGGTCAGCCTGGAGCCTTCTCTTCTCCAGGTGAACACCCCCAGCTCTCCCAGCCTGGCTCCATATCCCAGATATCCAGCAGCAGGGTGTTCCCAGCACCACTGGAGCACTCAATCTCCCTACACAGGAGGGTTGGTGCACAGAGGAGTTTGGACTGTGGGGGATCAGGAGATCTGGAGAGCAGAGCAGGGTTACACAGCCCTTGCATCCGATGACTCAATTCCCAACCATCCCCGGGATCTCAGAGGGATGTTGCTCAAGAAAAAAAATCATGGAAAACTGAGGAGGTCCAAAGGAAATGGACAACAGGAGGCTCGTGATTAAATGGCTTTAACTCATATCCTAAAGACATCGATCCACTTGGGGAGCTGTTTGGGGAGAGGAATGTGTAGGGCTGGCCCTGCTGGCTCACACTGAAGGTCTCTTTGTAGCTTGTCTCCACCAGCAGACATGAGCTGGGATTTAGGGAACGAGTCCAAGGACAGGGAAAGCCAGAGCAACCTCAGCTGGTGATGGCCGGTGGCTCCCAAAAGCCAACCCAGCCCCTTTCTGAAGGGACCCCCACCCTCAAGGCACTTGGGGGCTATCCAGGGTGGGGAACCCACTTTGTGGGGACAAGGGCGTCCTCCCAGGGGGAAAAGCTGGGAATTGCAGCCAGCTGGCCCCCCTGACATGGCAGGACACGGCTTGCCAGGGGAATAGTTGAAGCTCTGCCATCAGGAGCCAGGGCCGGCTGGGCTGTGTTGGGAAGCCTTTCCCACTCCCTGGGAATCAGACTGCAGAGATAAAGTAAAATATGTGAGACCTGTCCCAGCTGGAGCAGACTCCTTAAAACTGCGCTGCTGGCTGCGAGGAAGGGAAGAGAGAAATCCCTGCTGGGGAAAAATTCCAGCTTTCTCTCTTACTCAGCCCTGGTGACCTGTGTGTCATCCCTGGAATCTCGCTGCCTCCCTGCATCCTCCGTGGCCAGGCTGCCTGAGTGGGGAGCGACGCTGGCACCTGGCAGTGTCCCATCACCCAGAGCCTCTTTGCTGTGGGGTGGCATCGCTGGGTCACCGCGGTCCCAAAAAGCCACAGGACTTCCCAGGCCATGAATCAAGAGGGATTTCCTCCGGCCGGGGCAGCGCTGCCACGCGGGGTGACACAGCCTGAATCACATTCCCACCCTCTCATTTCACTCTCCATTGCTTTCTCCTGAGCTGCTTCACTCCCAGGGAGAGAGATCCCTGTTTGCCCAGTCCCAGCACTGAGGACAGTCCCTGTTGGGCATCCCAGTCCTGCTGGAGTGAGGGACCCATCTGCCCCCAGTGCAGAAGGCTGCACACACCAGCTGCAAACTGGGAGAAAGGACTGAGTGTCCCTCTGGATGGACAGGGAGAGAGAAGGCTGGATGCCACCCTTGCCCTGCCCTGCTCCTGCTGGGGGTCTCTGCTGCAGGTGCCACCCAGGATGGCCACCCTGGTGTCCTTGGGGATGGTGACGGTGCCACACGGGAGGTGACCCATTCCCAGCATTGGTGCTGGGACCTCCAAACCTTTTGGGACCAATCTCCCACCCTGCTCCAACATCCAACAACCCAAGGCTGCAGCATCATGTCCAAGCTGGAAGCCACAGACATTCCCAGCTCCTGTCTCCAATGCCACTGGAAATCGTGGAGTGAGCATAAACAGACAGGTTGGGTTTTGGTGGCTTTTTTATTAATGGATTTTGGGTTTTGCTGACGCCTCAGGGATGGGGATGAGTGGGAACATGGAGCACTGCCAGGTGGGACACAGGGACACAGGAATGTCACAGCCAGCCCTATAATTAAGCCAGCACTTAATTAAGCCCTGAAATGACTTTGAGTGCATCCCTGGTAGGGAAGAGTCCGGTGAGGAGCTCAGTCTGGCCTCAGAGAAGAAGGAATGAAACGGGATCCTGCCCGCACCTGGAGCCTGTGGGGCCTCACTGCTGCCTCCTCCCCAGCCCCAGGGGAAGAGCAAGGAGAGGCAAGAGGCCTGGAGCTTTTGGAATTTGTCCCTCTGGGGTCCTCAGCTGGTGTCCCCCGGGAGCCAGAGTCCCTGAGGATGGTGTGGCAGAGCTGCCAGATCACCCTTTTTGTGCTCTTCATTAAAGGAGGAGGAGGAGGAAGGATGAGTGTCACCAGGGTGGGGACCCAGGAGGGGACAGTGGCCAAGTGACTCAAACCGGTTGTTCCCACCCTGGTTGTCCTCTTAGCTCATTCCCAACACCTGGAGATGGGTTTTGTCACCGTGGGTCCTTTTGGGAGCTGTGCTCTTCCTGGGTACAGGGGTTCAGGGAGAGACGGTGGGATTCAGCAGGACGGAAATGCAGGACCCCAGGGATGGTTCAGGAAGAGGCAGGATTGCACTCTGGACACACTCCCCTGGCAAGGGATCCCATCCAGATGTTCCTGGTGCCTTCCCCTGCTGCCTGCTCAGATTTAGCCCCAGCTCTGGCTCAGTGGAAGCGGGCTGAGGTTTCTGAGCCAGTTGGAACTCCGAGCTGGGTGTCTGGAGAGGGGAATCTGCTCTATCCCCCTGTCACCTCGCGCCCTCCAAAAGCACACAGCCCCTTTGAATCCAAAGGTGCTGATTCTTGGGAGCAAATGAGATTATCTGGATGCTGGTGCCCACATTTCAGCATCCCTGTATTGACAAGGAGGGAGATGCTACTTTTCCCCTACTCAGCTTCCAGGTCCATGGGATGGGATGTCTCCAAAAGAAGCCCCACAGATCCCCCCACTGCCACAGGAAGGGTAATTCATGGACAAACACTGGTCATACCCCTTTCCCATCTCTGTCCCCTGTGTCTGGGAGCTGCCCTGGGCTGGGGGACTCTGGCTGCTGTTCACAGACACCGTTCCAGCTTTGCTCCTGAAAGCTTTTCCAGCTATTTTTGGGCAGCAACTGCCTTTCCAAATATTTGCCTTGGTGTTGGTGCCTGGTCCTGCTCACAGCTGGGGCTCCCTGCCTGCTCCCTGCTGTGCTAAGCTGAACTCTCCCAGCTGCAGCATCCCTTATACTTCCATATCCAGGATCCCACCTCTCCCTGCGGGTCACTTCTCCCACCCATGTCCCCCCCACAGGTCCAGGATCCACAGGGAGTCACCTCAGCCCTCCAAAGCTCCCACTCCCCAACGTGAGTCACTCACAAGCCCAGCTGCAGGAGACTCCAAGACTTCAAACTCAGCAGGAACCTGAGGAGATGCTCCATGTGCTGCACTGAGGTTCTGCTCTCCCCTCTCCTCCAGGCAGGACTGCTCATGGAGCAAGGCTGGGATAGGGATTTCATCCCCAAGAGCCTGCTTCTGCCCTGGGGACAAGAGGAAATGGCCTCACGTTGCTCCAGAGGAGTTTCAGATTGGATATTAGGGAAAATTTCTTCATGAAAAGGGTTGCCAAGCCCTGGCACAGCTGCCCAGGGCAGTGGTGGAGTCCCCATCCCTGGAGGGATTTAAAAGCTGTGTGGATGTGGTGTCGCTGTGCCACCTGGGGACTTTGCAGTGCTGGGGGAATGGTTGGACTTGATGATCTTAGAGATCTTCTCCAACCTAAATGGTTCCAAAATCCCATGATTCCATGGCTTTGTCCTCTCTGAGGCTCTTGGATTTTACTCTTTGTGGATCCACGTGCAGAGCGAGCTCGGGCAGCGGCCAACGCAGAGAACACCACCGAGTTTAGCAATAGGATCATTTGTGCTGCCAGAGAGCCAAGAATTCCCACGAATTCCCAAGATGGGCTCTTCCCCATGTCCCCTCCCCACCGGAGAGCCCAGCTTGCCCTGCAGGGCTGGAGCAGAGCTGGGAGCCTTCCCACCACAGCCATGCGGGGGAACCGTCCCGTGCGTTACCACGGAGCTGAATCATGGGCTTGCAGCCGCTCTTTCAACACACAGGAGGGATTTGGCAATCCCACGGGCTATTAATAGAGCCAGGCTGCTCTCCTGGGCCCCACGCCGTGCTGGGGGGGGTGAGGGAGAGCAAAGCAAACTCTCGGGGAGGTGAAGGGCTGAGTTTACCTAAGGAGAGGTCGGGAAATAACCTGTCGGGGAGCAGGAACCGAGCGCTGCCCTCTCCCCACTTATCGCTCCCCGTCTCCACGTCGGCTCTGCCGAGCCAAGGGGGAACAATGGACAATGAACAACAACGTCCCAAAGGGGACGTGCCACCTCTGCTCCCTCCACGGCCCCATGGAACCCTGAGGGCTCCCGCTTCTCGGGAGCAGCAGGAAAGGCACTGGGAAGGGATTACCGAGGGATGGTCCATGGTGGTTGCTGCTCTTCCAGCCCAAACTTTGACTTCAACCACTGTGTGTGAGTCCCGAGCAGTGAGGCCCCTGCATGGACCTGGTTTGGGAATGAAACAGGACGGCAGAGCTGTGGGTGCAGTGCTGGGAGAGGCTGGAGGTGGAGCACATCTGTGGGAAGGGAAAATACAGACAGAAGGTGTTCTACGAGGAGCTGGTCTGGATTGCTCTGCCCAGCTCCATCCCAATCCCCATCCCCATCCAGGAGGATGGAGCCAGCGGTGTCCTTGAGACTCAAGCTCTGCCCATGCTGAGCATGGGGCAGAGGGGATGGAGACCCCATCCTGGCCACGCTGCAAGCAACAGGTTGGGGGCTGGGGGCACTTCCCTGGGCCTGTCGTATTTTTACCAGTGGAAGTGCCAGGTGGAAGAGCCACCCTACACAACAGGGAACCCCATCCTGCTCAGCCACCACCCCTTATCTCACACCCCAGCTCCGTCCTACACCTCCACCCTCCTTTCCCCAGCACAGCTCCTCAGCCACCTCTGACTGCCATTATGGCATCAGCCGCTTCCCATCCCACCCCTGGACCAACATCTGTCTGTCTGTCCCCACATTGTCCCTATTGGGTCCCCACCACCTGCCCCACACTGACAGGCAGCAGGGGCATTGTGTGGGCTCGGGGAGCTGGTTTGGGAGGGGACACACTGGGGTGGGGACACACTGGCAATGCTGGACACACCAGGCAGCTGCGGGATCCTTCTCCATCCCCTCAGGCGGTGCCAAGGGCACAGGGAACACATCCAGGGTACCAGGATGGATTGCATCACCCTGGATGTCCCCAGGGCTGGGCTGAGGTCTGGAGGAGGCTGTTCCAGACACCCTCGGCAGCAGCCCAGCCTCACCCGGCAGCTCTGGACAAACATTCCCGGACGCGGCTCCGCCGGCGGTGGCAGGGCCCTGCGGCAGGGGCGGGTGCTCCATGGCAGGGATCGCAGCCAAGCCGTGCTGGAGAGGAACCTGCCCCGCAGGGAAAGCATCTCTGCCAGGCTGAGCCGCCAGATGGGATGGAGGGACTGGTTCTCACTGTCCCCCAGCCCTGCCAGCCTCCCTGTCCCCACCCCGCCCCAGGCGCTGATGAGCCCAAGGGACGTGAGCCAGCTCACCAGGTCTTGTCCTGCTCCACATCCTGGCAGCGCTGCTGGAATCTGTCCAGGCAGATCTGTCCTTCCCGTGGCCCTGCTCCTGCCTGGCAGTATCTCCCTCCTGGGGACCGTGTCCTCTCCTGCCTCCTCCCCGCTGCAGCCGCCTCTTCCGCCGTCCTGCAGCTGTATCCCAGCAGAGAGCCTGGCCATGGAATGAGGCTTGGAGGGACTGTGGCTACCCAGGAGTGGTCCAGGATGGGCTGAGAATTTGGAAATTCTCGGCCAATTTGGAAAATCCACCTTCCAACACTTGTTTTTCACCACCCTGGTTGTGCTCAAAGGGTGAAAAAGCCTGGAAGAAATGCCGTGACATCTTCCAACGTCCCACGGCTTGGAGACCAGCGAGCACGTCCATAATGCTCCCTCTAAAAGCTTTTAAACATGGAAAACACAACACACACCTTCAATATTCCCTCTGCCCTGCAGTGAGCACTGCTGCCAGCCTTCCTCCCTCCTAACTGGTGATGATGATGGCTTCGTGGGACTCCTTGAGGATGGGGAGAGACCAGAGGATCACAGAACATCCTGAGTTGGAAGGGGCCAACAAGGAGTGCATGAAGAATTTCCTGTGGTTTTGGAAAATAAATTGTTTTGCTTTCAGGACAAGCACGTAATCCTTTTTTTGGGGGGTTGTGGATCTTTGTTTTATCTTCTGATAATTTAAACACCCCCTGAAAGGCTCTTGGAGCACATCCAAATGTCCACTGAAATCAAGCCCCACCACAAGAAGAGTTTGGTCTGAAGCTGCAGTTGATCCGTATCAGTCAGGAAATCTTCAGCTGAGCCTGCACGCCCCCAGCACCACCGGGGGAGGCAGAGCCGTGGTTTATCTACACAAACACAGCTTTTACTGTTAAATGGTTGAAGAAGGAGCTGATAACATCGGTGTCCCTGGTGACCTCAGCTCAGGGAGGTTGATGAGCTCGAAGACCTTGCTGCTTTCCACGTGCAGGACAGATCCTGCTCCTCCAGCCTCCTAGGACAGGACAGGTCCCGCTCCTTCAGCCTCCTGGAAATCACTCTGTCCCTCACAGCTGCCCCCCAGAACACGAGCTCTGCCTCCTCTGCCTCGCTTCTCACCCAAGGTTGTAATTCCAGGCCAGGCTGGATGGGGCTCAGAGCAGCCTTGTCCAGTGGAAGGTGTCCCTGCCCATGGCAGGGCTGGACTGGATGCCATTTAGAGGTCCCTTTCAACCCAAATCACTCCATGGCTCTGATTCCATAAACACCCTCGGAGCATTTCTTCCCGCCCCGCTCTGTCCCCAGAGCTGGAGTTGCTGGAAAAAGCCAAGTGCCGGAGCATTTCCTCTGGTGGATGAGGAAACTTTGGGATGCAGACCCCATCAAACTGCCCTCAGTCTCCCTAACATTGTCCCCCTGTCCATATAGATCCTGACACATTTCTGCCTCCATAGATTTCCCCGAGAGCCTGTTTGGGAAACGCAATGGAAAAGATATTTTGAATTGAAAAACAAAACCCCAATAAACTCAAAGCCACCTGATGTGGTCCAGGACCCTGACCTGCATCCAGAGCAAACCCACAGCTGCCCGTCCAGCTGAATTCTGGCAGTGATGGGACACGGATAAGCACATCCACATCTCTGTGCTGGCACCTGCAAGGTGGACTCAGCCCAAAGCTCCGGGCATCCCAACCCAGCCTGAGAGGCTGGAGCTGATGGATCCCACTGGTGATGTTGTGGATAAAGGCAGCAGAGCCAGGACTCCCTAGGCAGCATCCCATCAGGATCCCACTGGGAAGCTGCTCCCGACCTCCAGCGCTCCGGCAGTGAAGCTCCAGCGTCAACCCAGCAGCCCTGGGAGAGGCGGCGATCTGCGAGGCCACAACGGAGATGTGGCACTGACCCCTAGTGACAAACGCCAGCCCCGGGCCTGCACGGGAGAAGGGAGGGCTGCGGCTGGAAAAGGACACGTGGGTAAGAGCGGGGATGTGGGAATGCTCCTCGCTTTCCGCAAACCCTGCGGAAGGAAGGGATCCTGCTGATGAGGGGCACCCACCACCCCAAACAGGTGCAGAGGAGCCTGCTGGAGATGGAGTTTATTTAAGATGCAATGAAAAACCCAATTATTGCACTTCAAACTGCCAGAGGGCAGGGATAGATGGGATATTGGGAAGGAATTCTTGCCTGTGAAGGATGTGAGGCCTTGGCACAGGGTGCCCAGAGAAGCTGTGGCTGCCCCTGGATCCCTGGAAGTGTCCAAGGCCAGGCTGGATGGGGCTTGGAGCAGCCTGGGACAGTGGAAGGTGTCCCTGCCCATGGCAGGGGGTGGAATGGGATGGGCTTTAAGGTCCCTTCCAATCCAGCCCATTCTGGGATTCCATGGTGATGATCAGGGACAGGATGGGAAATGACCAATGTACAGTTTACGGAATTGAGCAGCGTAAGGACCTTATGGAGCAGAGGAATGACGGGAACACACGAAGGATCTGCTCACACCCTTCCCTTGGGAATAATGCCTTTGATCAGCAGGCTGCAGTTTATTCCTCTAAATACATACATTTTGGCTCAAAGCCTGTCACTCAGTCCAAAAACGGTCTCTTGCAATTAAGGGCTTCCAGCAGAGCCCAGGACTAATGATCTATTTCTGGGTATTTCAAAAGACTCACAGCCATGTGTGCTGCTTGCAGGATGAGAAATACAGAGTTTGCAACGCTCTCAGCAGTCCCTTACCAGCATTTTTTCCTCTTCCCAGGAATTTTAGAGCCCTAATGAGGAGGAGGAGGAGGATCTGGCCCTTCCAGCACATCTCAGCAGTGCAGTGGAAGGGAGACGTTCATTGAAGGGATTGGGATGATCATGGAATCCTAGAATGGTTTGGGTTGGAAGGGACCTTAAAGACTATCTGCTTTCAACCCCCTGCCATTTCTTGTCCCCAGGAGATGTGCAGAGGCTGGAAAGCCACTCCCCCAGGTTTCGCATCTCCCCACTTAAGTTTTGGATCTGAAGCAGCTCCATCCCACCTTGGAAGGTCCAGCCTTGCCCTTCACCTCCCTCCCCTTTCCCACAGTGCAGGGCAAAGACTAGACCTTGCTCCCTGCTCATTCCCTGCACCATTCCCAGCTCAGGAGGCACCAACCTCGCCGCTGTCACCGAGAGCAAAGACAAATCGAGGCTGCAAATAACCCCCTGGGCTTGTGACCAAGAAAATGCCAGCAGTGAGGAAAGCCATCTCCCAACCTGCCCACCCTCGGGATTTGCTGGCAGAGTTTTGTCCCAGCTATTCAGGGCTGTTGTGTGACCTGAGCTCTGGCCTCTGGAATAAATCTGCTTCGACCAGATCCTCCTCTTCCCCCTGAGGATGAACACGCTCACGAATTTGGGTCACAAGTCAGGTGTAAACACAATTGGGGGCTGGTTGGAGCAGCCCTGGAGTGGTGGAATGCTGGCTCCACACGGTTCCAGCGCAGATGGAATCACAGGGCTTGCTGACACACATCAGTAGAGCTTCTCCTGCAACCAGAGAGGAGAGAAATAGGGTTTTTATCTTGGAATCACTCACCCCTTCCTGCTCAGGGGCAACTGAAGTGACTCTGAGATTTGGGGAATCTACAGAGCAGGGCTGATTTGTCTTTTCCAGTGTAGTTCATTGCTCAGTGAGCTCCCAACAGCAGCCAGGGAACAACACGTGGGATGTACAGACATGTCCCTGGCATCAGAAGCCACCAGCACTCTGCAGCAAGGAGTGGCCTTTCCCTTCACCATTCCTTGACAGCTGAAACCACTTCTCTCCTTGGAGTAAAGGCTGGGAAAGTGCAAGGTTTTCCGGGGCTGTTTCCCCGCTCTCAGAGCTCGCCGTGCCTCTTGCCCTGCTTGTCCCTCGCCGCCAGCCTCGGGGCTGTCCCCCGCAGGTCCCTCCCAGGGGAACCAACTTCCTCTGCCGTGCTCTCCTGGGACGGCTCTTCCCGGATGGCACTGTCCCCTCCGGCAGTGTCCCCTCCGGGGCTTTTGGGTGGGTGCTGCGCCGCGGTGTCCCCGGGGCGGGGGGAAGTGTGAGAGGAGAGCTCAGGCACGGACGGCTCCATCATCTGGAGGAAGTCATAAGCAGGGAGTGGTGGCTTCCAGTCTTCCTCAGACAAGGTACCTGAGCAGTAAATACAGTCCCAGTCAGTAGGTAAAGAGTTATGCCCCCACCTCCATGGATATTTCCCTTTCCAAGGAATTACAGCTTTTTTTCCCCCATTCTAATGAATACAAAATTAAATTTTTTTTCTGAAAGATCACAGAATCCCAGAATGATTTGGGTTGGATGGGACCTTAAAGATCATCTCATTCCAACCCCTGCCATGGGCAAGGACACTTTCCACTATCCCAGGTTGCTCCAAGCCCTGTCCAGACTGGCCTTGGACAC
This sequence comes from Melanocharis versteri, assembly GCA_013397845.1. Lineage (NCBI taxonomy): Eukaryota > Metazoa > Chordata > Aves > Passeriformes > Melanocharitidae > Melanocharis > Melanocharis versteri. Next base: position 61,892 of record VZTG01008697.1, on the reverse strand, counting down.
TGCCAGGGATCCAGGGGCAGCCACAGCTTCTCTGTGCCAGGGCCTCCCTACCCTCACAGCCAGGAATTCCTTCCCAATATCCCATCCATCCCTGCCCTCTGGCAGTGGGAAGCCATTCCCTGTGTCCTGTCCCTCGATCCCTTGTCCCAAGTCCCTCTCCAGCTCTCCCGAGGAAGACACACCCATGCTGGCCTCCTCCAAAGCCTCATCAGGCTGATCGAGACAGGAGGGATGCAGTGAAAAGCTTCACAGCACAAGCCAACCCTTTATGCCCCAAAGCCCCCAGTAAAACACCAGCTTCCTTATCCTTTCCCATCCAAAAAGAAATGCAGGAAGGTGCCTGAAGAGCAGCTACTTCTTAAACTGACAACTGGGAGCTGGGAGGGTTTTTATTAGCAAGCTGTGTTTGGGAATGGGAAAACACAGCCAGATTTGGGGATTATCACAGGGAAAAGATGTCGATTCCAAGCTATCCACGTTTGGCTCTGAGCATTAAACAGTCCCAAAGCAAACTTGTGAGTGTGGGCATTCTCTCCTGGCTGGACTATTTGTACTTCTCCAGCTCTAACAAGCAGAGCCGGTTTTTCCATCGTTAAATTCCAGGGCAGACAATTTATTGCACGTATTTATTCTCATAAACAGACTGCAGCTCAACAGTGTGTGCTCGGGAATGTTATAAACCTCTGTCCACTCACTGCTGGGAATCTCCAGTCCTGCTTGGAGCTTCTCCAGCCACGACAAGACGTTGATCTGGGTGATGGACTGCTCTGATGGGAACTTGAATACCTGGCCCCCGGCATGGATGTTCACCCAGAGGAGAACGGGCAAGGAAGGCGTGGTGGAAAAGTACGTCCTCAGGATCCCGTGTCCCACTGGAGTCGTCTTCCTGTTGGGAAGAGGAGATTCAGGTTTGGCAGCACAGCAGGACTGAGAGCCAAAAAACCACCAAAGCCCTTGGGTCACACCCAGCAAAGCACAGTTTTGTTGGACTGTAGAAGCATCATCCCTGGAAATGTTCAAAGCCAGGCTGGACAGGGCTTGGAGCAACCTGGAATTGTGGAAGGTGTCCCTGCCCAAGGGCAAACAGGATGGGCTTTAAGGACCCTTCCAACCCAAATCATTCCAGGATTCTCTGGTTCCAAGCTCACAGCACTGTATATAAGCATGATGCCTTAAGGAACCTGTTAGGATCCAATGGACAGAGAGCAGACAACAGCCTGGATGTGTGAAGAAATCCTTGAGCAGGGCAAACTCTGTAGAAAGGTGGAAAAAAGGTGGAAAAGCTTCTAAGAAAAGTTGGGACAAGAGTGGGGCAGGTCCTGCAGCCCCCCAGGTCAGACCCTGTCTGCAGGGACAGCTGCCAGCTCCTTCCAGCCCAGCTGCTGCCACTGCCCCACGGCGACAGCAATTCCACAGGCATGGAAAAGCAAATTCCTCAAGTGACACAGAGAGAGTGGAAAGAGGACACTGAGACAGAGGGACAGCAAGCCCACAAAGGTGCTGAGTCATTCCAGCACTATTTTAAGGCTTCAGGTTTGAGCTGGCTCTTGCCCTGGGAATGAAGGCCTCTCTCTAGGATGAGGGACTTTCGACAAGGACATGAAGTGACAGGAAACAGGGAATGGCTTCCCACTGCCAGAGGGCAGGGATGGATGGGATATTGGGAAGGAATTCCTCCCTGTGAGGGTGGGGAGGCCCTGGCACAGGGTGCCCAGAGAAGCTGTGGCTGTCCCTGGATCCCTGGAAGTGTCCAAGGCCAGGCTGGATGGGATATCTTGGACAGTGAGAGGTGTCCCTGCCCATGGCAGGGGTTGGAATGAGATGAGCTTTAAGGTCCCTTCCACCCCAAACCACTCTGGGATTCTGCCCTGTTTTGTGGCAGTGCCACTTTGCTCTGGCACAGGACAGTTTTTTGTGTCTCAGGGAGGCAGAACAAAGGCAGATGTGTAGGTGGGGAAGTTCCAGGGCTCTCGTTTCTGGTGCATTACTGGCAGCCCAGTCCCCTTCTCTCTGAGCACATGTGCATTTTCCCCCTCAGCTAAACTCCAGCCCACGCTGGACGGCGCTTCCCAGACTTCAAAGCACGTTATGATTCAGCCACTGAAGTTTCCCTGGGTTTGGGCAAAACAAACAGAGGCCAAAAATTCAAAATGCAACTAAGAAGGGGAGGATTTAAAAAAAAAAAATCCCCTTTCCTACAACTTTCTATTTTTAAGGTCTTGAATTAATTTTGTTTCTTAAATATTTTTTAAGTTTAATTTATGGGGCTTCTGGTTCAGAACCTTCTTGTGCAAACTTTCTTTCCCCAGCCAATGACCAGTCATTCCCTGTAATTGCTGGTGGAAAATCACCATAAGACATTCCAGAAGGGCAAATTTCTGGTTTTTTTCCTCCCACATGCAACAAAAATACAAATAACACCAGACCCAGGGTCAAGCTACTACAAGCACTAGAGAACATTTTCCTCTATCAAAAACGATTTCTGCAATCAATTAAATATTTACTAATTTTACTTTGTCAGGCAATTTCTGCAGCTGCCCAGAACACTGAGTGAACCATTGCTCAATGGTTTGACCTCCCAACTCCTGATGATTTCAGACCAAATAATCACATCACCAACTCGTGTTCTCAGTAATTGCAGCCTCAGGGTTTTTTTTTCTGCAAGGCTTGGAGTGAGTTAACGGAAAAGAGAGATTTTCAAACACTCACAGGTTCAACCAGCAAGCCACAAACGCCTGCTGGGGTCTTCCTTCTGCCAGCTTCAGCATTTCCTTGCTTTCCACCTGACTGATGTCACCAGCACTGAACAGGATGAGGAAGGGCTTTCCGAGCTGCAAGTACTGGGGCAGGTTTGACACGGTGATTTCTGGCTGCAAGAGGTCACAAACAGAAAAATTGGGGGTTCTGGGGAGGAGAAAACAGGAGAAAATTCCACTTCCTGCTCTTACATGAGGGTGCAGGGGTTAAGCAAGGCTGCAGTGTCCGTGTGGGACGTGGGAAGCTGGAAGAGGGCTGGGATTTTGGTGCACTTGGAGATGTCTTTGCCCAACCCAAGTGCACCAAGTCTGTGGGAGCAGCTGTGAGCTTGGAGATGGGGATGTGAGCAGAGCAGACTCCAAAAGGCACATGGAAAAATCCCTGGGAACAGGGAACAGACCCTGTGAGAGGCCAAGCTGCAGCAGGTGAGTGACTCTGAGGCCAGTCCCTCCACTCCAGGGTCTCCTCCTTGAAGACCACACAGCAAACAGCAGATTTCTGTCCAGACTCCCTGCTCCAAGTCATTAAATTTAAAAACAAACTCGGCACGATAAAAATAACGAGCGGACACAGCCGTTCCGCAGAACTCCACGCTGTCATCAGGGCTCTGCAAGTGACTGCAATGGAAAAAGGACATTCTGATTTTATTTTTACTCACAAAAATGTCCAGAAGTTCATATCTGATCATCTGCACCATGTCCTGCACGCTGTGTTTGGACAGAGCGATGCCTTCCACGCTCCGGCCTCCGCTTCGGGCAAGGAGGAGGGCAGGGGGAGACACGGAGTATTTTCGGGATCTGAAAAAGAGGGGTGGGCACAGCGGGGTTGGACACACACCAAATGTGCTGCACACAGGGCTGGCATCCTCCTGGAGACATGACCCATCCCTGGAAACGTCCAAGGCCAGCTTGGATGGGGTTGGAACAACCTGGGATAGTGGAAGGTGTCCCCGCCCATGGCAGGGAGTGGAATGGGATGATATTTTAGGTCATTTCCAACACAAACCATTTGGGGATTCTGGGATTGTATTCCTGCTTCTCCTTCATTTTCACACCTAAGGTTGGGTGGTGCAAACACCCACCCAGGGCTTCACTCTAACCCAACCCTAACCCAAGCCAAGGCAAACAGAAGGTCTCAGATTCCATCCAAGGGACACAACCCACACGAAACAACCTCCAGGAGATCCAATTTTTGTCTTGGTGAACAAGCCCAAAAATTTTGATGAAGTCCAAGCCCCACACACAGGCTGCTCCCACCCACTCTTGGTGGAGCAGCCAGACCATCCTTTATTCCCCAATGTCCTTCTGGTAAAAGGGTTCAAGGTGGTCAGAGAAAAGCTGAGAAAATGGGAAAAGCAAAAATAGGAGAAGTCTGAGCAATGAAAGGGCAGGGGGGACACCAAGCCAGGACAGCAATTTTCTGGAAGTTTGAGGAACTTCAGCCCTGAAGGCTCCAGATGGCACTGCCCAGAGGAAGGGTGTGACAGGGGAAATCAGCTGCCTCTGCAGTTTTTTGGGGGCATGTCTGGATTGTTTTTCAAAGGCTCCTGGCAATTTTTCAAAGGCTATGACACAAAAGAATCCCAGAATGGTTTGGGTTGGAAGGGACCTTAAAGCTCATCCCATTCCACCCCCTGCCATGGGCAGGGACACCTTCCACTGTCCCAGGCTGCTCCAAGCCCCATCCAACCTGGCCTTGGACACTGCCAGGGATCCACAGCTTCTCTGGGCACCCTGTGCCAGGGCATCCCCACCCTCACAGGGAAGAGTTTCTTTAGGTCATCAATGACAAAGCAAGTGGAGGGAACTTCAGAAAACTCATTTCTTTGATATCCAACTCTTTTGGAGGCCTTTACCATCCTCCATAACAGCATTTATCTCTCTGGGAATAATACACCCACTGCAAACTTCACTGTGAGCTGAAGTATTTACGGTTGATTAAGATTGGTAAAATGCTAAAAAAAATTTAATTCAGGGATTTTGAACTTATTAAACTCCTACTGGTTTTAAACAATTTTTTGGCTTGGTCACGGCTCAGAGGAGTGAGGACTCTTGTTCCCTGTATCTAAATTACACCAACTTTCAGCAGCCTTTGATAAGCATCTGTGAGGGTGCTGAGGCACTGGAAGAAGTTTCCAAAGAAGCTGCCCCATCCCTGGAAGTGTCCAAGGCCAGGCTGGATGGGGTTTGGAGCAACCTGGGATAGTGGAAGGTGTCCCTGCCCATGGCAGGGGGTGGAACAAGACGGGCTTTAGGACTTCTTCCAATCTAATCCATTCTAGGATTCTATAAGGAAATATCTTATATAACGCCAGAAAATCACCAAATTCCCCAGCTATACTCTATCCCGAAATCCCTTCTCCTCTTCCTGGTACTGAGGGTTTGTGTTGCTGCTCACCACAGCTTTCTATTTATACAGCAGGATCATTCAGTGAGTAACATGAGTCTTGCATTTCAATCAAAACCATCTGCAAACAAATACATAAATAACGACCTCATGCAAATCATTTCTTCCTCAATGCCTTTTTCCCCCTCATTAGTGACCAGCCCAGCAGGTGCCTGCTGAGCAAACAGCTTTGCTGACAACAGGCTTTGTGTATCCTGTAGCCCTTTCTCTCTGGAAAAGGTCTACAGGATGCACAAAAGGGGAATCAGCTTTCAGTGACCTGGGAGCCACAAATATTTTCTCCTTGAGCACTGAGCTGAAGAATGGCTTTTCTTTTCCTCAAGAAGGGAAGTGAGCCTGGCTCTTGCATAAGGAATTCCTGTAAGTGTTTACTTTCTGCTTACAGTTGAGAAGCCCATCAGCTACAGTAGCTTCACCCACAAATCACAGCCAAAATCCAAATTTGGCAGAAGGACTATCAATATAAACTGTACTAAATATTCCTGCTAAAGAGGAGCAGGCTGCAGACTCCTGGAGCAGGAGCAGGGAGGTGGATTCTTGCATGTGTCAGCTCTGAGAGAATACAGGCTTTTTCTACTGCTACCTTGGGAGATCACCCTGTCCTCTGCTTTTTTTTTTTTTTTCCTTCTATCAGCTGGGCTGAAATCCTCAGGGAAGAAAAGTCTTAACTGGGAGGTCAGGTTCCCCCTGATGCCTGGAGCACAGCTTGGTTAATGGAGATGTATTCCCAAGGTATTTGCGTTTTTATTCTCCGTGCTCACCACAAAAATGCCCGTGTCTCATCAGGAATGCATCACACCTCTGAGGAACTAATGAAAATAATGAAAATAATTCCCTGCTGCACCGCAGGCTGTTAAACCCACACCTGGAAAACAGGCCAAGGACCTCTTGGGGTTTTTAACTCTGCCTTGATAGCTGATTCCTGATGGAAATGAGATGTCAGGACAAGCTGGAGATTCCCCCTGGATCCAGCTGCATTTCTAGGCACTGAAGCACCTCTCACACTCCAACCCAAAGGACTTTGCCCCTTGCTGGAATCTTAACAGGGAAGATCCCATTAGCTCCCATTTGGCTCCAAGTCAGGGATGCAATTCCACCAGGAACGCAGCTTCAGGGCAAGACAGCATTTCTTTCCCAGCTTCCAAAGCCTTTTCCAGACTCAATGTCCACTCCACTCCCAGCCCAAGTAATCACAAGCAGCTTCTTTTCTGGCTGCTCTTGGCAACTGGGGGCAACCACCAGAGCAAGGCAAGGCACTGCAGTGACAATCCAACACTTTTTCCTCGTGGAAAGAGACAGGCAGGATGTTTTCTCCCTCACACACTGATGGCATCATTTTTCCAGCCTGTTTTTTATTTTCAGAAAGGTTTGCTCCTGTTTGTGTGAGGAACACAACCAGATCCATGGGGGCTGAAGGACTGAAAATACCCGGAGTGAATATGAACAGCAGGAAGGTGACCATGGACAGGCTGAGAATCAGTGGCAGAGCCAAGGTGACAATTCCCTTTGGATGAGTGCTGACCCATCTCCCTGCAGGAAAAAGTCACTGGTAGCTGTCCCTCAGCACAGTGACACCTGCTCCAGGCACTACCTTTAACTAAGTGCAGATCAGCTTGAATTCTTCCCAAAGAAAAAGAGAAACCACTTACAAAGCCATGGCATCATCTTCGAAATACATCCCCATCCTTACATGGCCACTTAGGATGTTTCCTGCCTCTTCAAAAGCTTCCCTGGCTGGAAAAAGACAAAGACACAAGAATAAACAATAGAAAGAGAGGTGTTGAAGTTTTTTCCTGGAAACCTGATCGATGCCTGCGCACACAACATCCTGCCAGAGCAGACTTTCAGGAACTAAACCAGGATTAGAGGCTCACAGGAAATTACTGCAGCTCAGGGCTGCAGGCCATGGGAGGAGGAGCAGGCGGAGAGCAAGGATCAGGGGAAAATTCCCATTATGAGAACGGTTTGCTCTTCAGCCACCAGCACTGAGCCTCCAGGATCTGCAGGACAGAGGCACTGCTGGAAAATGAAATGTCTTTAAGGACTTACAGTCCGTAAGTGGTCTTGGAAACAGGAGACCAATTATAAGTCTAAACAGAAATCTTACAAATCCCAGTGACCTTTGAGAAATGATGGATGATGGCTTTACTGGAGTAGGGCTAAGAGCCTGGAGATAAACCAACCTTTCCCTCAAGTGTCTCTTGGTTTATCCAGCTCTTCCCAGCAGGCTGGGGCTGTTGCAGGATAGGGAAAGACCAGGCTGGGCTCTCCTGATCACAGCTGAGACTGAGAGCACAGCTCCAAAACAAAGCTGACTGCAGAGCTTGTTTATTCCCTTAGATTTATCCCCTCCAATTTCACAGAATCCCCAAATGGTTTAGGTTGGAAAGGACCTTAAAGCTCATCTTGTTCCACCCCCTGCCATGGGCAGGGACATTTTCCATCAGACCAGGTTGCTCCAAGCCCTGTCCAGCCTGACTGTGGTTTGAGGCAGTGGATCCCTGGGAAAGCCAAGCTTTGTGGGAACATGCAAGGCATGGTGGGGAGCTCGTGAAATGCAGAGATCAGAGCTGCAAACAGCTGCTGCCAAAGGTGGGGTGAGAACAGGGAGGATTTCAACACCACCACCCCTCTCCTCCTTTGCACTGAGCAACTGAAAGCACCAAAAATGGCCATTCCGACCCAAGGAGAGGCAGAAATTCCTCTCTTTGGAGAAGCCAGGTTTCTCCTGAGAATTAAGAGGGTATCTCATGATAGAAGTTGCTGTCACACACCAGTGACTGCTCCTCAGACCTGTCACAGCCCAAGCTCCTGGGACCAGTGACTCAGAGCTCAGTAGATGGAGCTGCCTCACGACTGGTCACTTTTTGCTTCTTTGATTCCTGTTTTGCAGCTACACTCAAAGCTGGATTTTCCACTGGTTCCCACATGGCCCATAAACTTTCATTTAAACTGTTCTCCTTTTTAAATGGAAGGAGCTCCTTAAGGAGTGGCTCATTGAGGGCTCAGTCATTATCATAGAATCTCTGAATGGGTTGGGTTGGAAGGGACCTTAAAGCTCATCCCATTCTACCCCCTGCCATGGGCAGAGACACCTTCCACTATCCCAGGTTGCTCCAAGCCCCCTCCAACCTGGCCTTGGACACTTCCAGGGATCCAGGGGCAGCCACAGCTTCTCTGGGCACCCTGTGCCAGGGCCTCCCCACCCTCACAGGGAACAATTCCTTCCCAATATCCCATCCATCCCTGACCTCTGGCAGGGGGAAGCCATTCCCTGTGTCCTGTCCCTCCATCCCTTGTCCCAAGTCCCTCTCCAGCTGCTACAGAAAAACCACTCTTGGATGTTGCTTTCCAGCTCTTTTGGTTTCTGGTTATTTGATTTTATTACTGTTGAAAGAAAAATTCCCATCCGAAGCTCCTCCACCAAGCACCTCCCCAGGCTTTAAATCCTCACTTGAGATATGAGCTTGTCTCAAAGTGCTGCCCGGGGTCAGCCCTGGCTCCAGCAACTCTCCCCTAAGTCAGGACAACCTCCAGCAATACCAGGCTTATTCCTTGACCTGATGAATCCTCCCTCTCTATCACACTTCCAAGTTTTTCCCAATTTCTGGCTGTGCCAGACCCAGAACCACACACCAGCCCATATTTCTGCAGTGATGGGTTCTCCACTCCGTACCCAAAATCCCCCAAATTCACACAGCTCCACTGCAGACAGGAAGCACTTCAAAAAATCTGTTTAAATATTTCCTAGGAAGTCAGTCCCCCCCGAAAGCAAGATTTTGACCCTTTATGCCTCTGGAAGAGGGCATCTCCTGACCGTGCTCTCCAGCACAGCAGCTCCTCTAGCATCTCTCGTGCTTTCCTCACTTGGCTTCCACTGATGCTGCCAAGCCCTGTGGGGCACCAGAGCTCAGGGATATTTTCAAATATCCCTGAGGGTCTAGCACAGTTTTACTTCCAAGGATGCTCCCAGTTTCTGCATCAAAAACAAACTTCTGTCCCAAAAGTTCTCGAAGTTTCCAGGAAAACGCTCGTTCATTGCCCTCATAATACATCCACCTCTTTCTAGTAAATTTTATTTAGGATTTTTCCAACAAGCCTCTTTTAGCTCAGACCCGCCAAAGGGGTTCTTAACATAGTCCGGATGCTGAGGGTTGGAAAATATCCAGTGATTTTTTTAGCATTTTTCATTGTTCTGTTTCAGTTCACTAGAAATGGCAATGACACTGCTGCTCCGGGTTAGAGCAGGAATTCCGCCATGAGAAAATGATTAGGAATTCCAGATAAGTCTGCAGGTTGATAAGAGAACAATGTGGTTCTCCTGACTCCAGTCTGGTTTGGTGCCAGAACAGCTGGCTCCAGGTTTCTGCTCCCTCAAGCTGTTCTGCATCACAGCTCCAGCACCTCCAGGTAATGGGTGGAAAAGATCCCAAATTTCACCTCCCTGTGGCTGAGTTACCCCAGCCTGAGGATGCCACCCTGGATTGCAGATGGAATGTGCCCTGAGGGAAGAGCAATCCTACAGGATCCACAAAGAGCTGTCTGGAAACCTCCAAGGATCTTGTTTGCATGGAAGGAAATTAACTTCTCTGTAGAATCCCAGAAGGGTTTGGATTGGAAGGGACCCCAAAGCCCATCCAGTTCCAAACTCTGCCATGGGCAGGCACACCTTCCACTATCCCAGGTTGCTCCAAGCCCTGTCCAACTTGGCCTCAGACACTTCCAGGGATGAGGCAGCCACAGCTTCTCTGGGCTGGACTAAAGGTTTTTTGGGATCAGTAGGATTTCCTGCTGTATTTGCCAGATTTGATGTCCAGAGGAAGGCAGGGAATTGGCTGTCAGCTGGCTCAGGGAACACAGCCCATGTGTTTTCCACTTGGTTCCAGACATGCTGTCTTGTTCTTACCTCTTCCCTCTGGACTCTCTCACGTGAGAAAGAAGCTTGGTTTGCATTAAACCAAAGTTTAGAGGCAGAAGGGAGCCTTAAAATGAAAAATAATCTGAAAGTTTGATCCTAAGCAAGATCAGAAAGTTCTCCTATTTTTAAGGCAGCGATTCCCAGGGGAAGCTGGCAACTGAGAGTCTGTGGGGTTGGAAAGTCCCAGCTTCCAAATGTGAGGCCCTGGCACAGGGTGCCCAGAGAAGCTGTGGCTACCCCTGGATCCCTGGAAGTGTCCAAGGCCAGGTTGGACAGGGCTTGGAGCAACCTGGGATAGTGGAAGGTGTCCCTGTCCATGGCAGGGGTTGGAATGGGATGAGCTTTAAGGTCCCTTCCAACCTAAACCATTCCATGATTCTGTGATTTGCCTGATGTTCCCTCTCCAGACTGTCTTTATTCCCTCTCCCTTGGTAACACATTGCATTTCTATGTTCATCTATTCCAAAAGCCACAAGAGGATTTCATTGAGTTATTCACATTTCATTCCTTCTGATGAGGAAATTTGTATTTTACCTTATTGCTGTTCTATTTTTTTAAAAAGAAAGGTTTTGGATTGTGTGTTACGAGAACTGGGGCTACCACTTCTTCAGGAGAAATCAACAAGATCCAAGAGTGGATCTCTTCCTTTTTTAAGGAAGAATATGCTGGGACATGTTGTACACGGGCTACAGGAAGAGGCTGATGGATCAGGGCTAAACCAGAGGCTAAGATGGAATTTAATGCCAGCCTACAACTACTTAGGAGGGACTCATACAGAGGACAGAGCCAAACTCTTCAGGGTAAGGAACAGGAGATACAACAGGGACAAGCTTGGGAAGTTACTACTCCCACAGTGGGTGTAGTAAACACACCTGGCTGCTGAATGTCCTCTGAGCCAGGGTATGGATCATAAATCCCACACCTGGAATCACCTGACACCCTCTCATTATAAAACTGAAAAGGGCAGTGCCAGGCAGGCCGTGCTGTGAACTTCCAAGCAGCTTGAAGCACCCCTGTCCCACCAGGAATGAAGCTGGAGAGTGCTAAACCCACCAGTCCCAACAAACCTGCGCTGGTGGCTGTGCTGAAAACTCCCAGGAGTGAGGTGTGGTGATGGGATGAGAGCTCAGATGGAAACTCCCCTCTTAAATATCCTTCTGCTTCATCCACCGTGGCCAGCCTCAGCGGGCAGGAAACGCGGCTCCTGTGGAAAGGCAGAGAAACAACTTGAGCTGAGCTCTTCTCTTCTCTTCTCTTCTCTTCTCTTCTCTTCTCTTCTCTTCTCTTGGGATGAAGAGACAACAGCCTAAACCCAACAAGGCCCCAACTCAATGGGACAAGTGTGACACCTCATTAGAGACAAAAATTATCATCTGGGAAGGCCCAGAGAGGTGCTGGAGCTGGTTATGGCAGAGAGAGAACAGCCTGAGCCAAACTCAGAGCCTTGGGATCCCTGTTAAAAATAACAAAGAAGGAATTCCAGCAAAAGGACAGGGATGGTGACAGAAGATGTGGCAGACATGCCAGTGGGGATTTGTCACTCACAGCAGGATGAAGCTGCTCAGCTCTTCGGTTCCCCACATGCCGTCGTATGTCACTGACTGCTGTCCCTCCTTGTAAATCTTCATGGTGGGGAACTGGGTGACATTCTCCTGGGAGCAAAGGCCAGGCCAGTCCCAGCAGTTCACCCGGGACAGCAAAACCCCCGGGGCTCCTACAGTGGAAAAGAAATACTCATGAATGATACGAAAAACTACAAACAATAAAAAATGGCTTGGAAAATAGAGCTCTTTATTAGCTTGGTGGATATTATTTGTCCATATTTGTATTAATGCTGACAGAAATCTATCAAAATCCAGCCCCAGATACACAATCGCTTCAAATACACAAATCACTTGAGATCACTCATTCACATCTGGCTGGTAACTGCAAAGAACACCACAAAGTCCTGAGGCAACTGTCCAGGAGCTTAAAAGGCAATAGGGAAAGGTACTGGAAATACCTCAGGAATAAGGCCAAGAGAAAGAAATAATGCAGGCACTCACTTACAGGAAAGAGGGAAGACAAAGCTTGGCATGGAGGAGGAGGAGGATGCAGCCAAGAGTTTTGCATTTATTAAGGTGTTCAATATTGAAAAATCTCTGTTCTACCTCAAGCACGGTGCCAAATGCACATTACAGAGGATGGATGAGAGATGCCCCCATCCAGTGCCCTCAGGCACAGGGTGGGATTCTTGGGGCTGTCCTGAGAGCCAGGAGTTGGGCTTGATGATCCTTGTGGATCCCTTCCAACTCAGGATTTCCTGTGATCCCACCCAAGCCACCAGCAGATACCTGTGTGAGCTTGAGAAAAGGGTCTCAAAAGGGAGTGGGAAAGGAAGAGCCCTTGGGAATTATGGAGCAGTCACTCCAACTGTGGGTTCTGGGGAATGTCCTAAAAAGGCTTTTTATGGGTCTCACCAACGCAAGAAACTCAAGGGATTGGTAAGAAGTGGAACAAATGAAAAGTTGGTTCCCTGAGTGCTTTCCACAAGCCCAAGATTTGTGCAACTCCAGCATTTCCTTCAGCAAAGAATCATGGAGGCACACAAGGGTTTGGGTTGGAAGGGACCTCAAAGATCCCATTCCACCTCCTGCCATGGGCAGGGACACCTGCCACTATCCCAGGTTGCTCCAAGCCCTGTCCAACCTGGCCTTGGACACTTCCAGGGACCTTACAAGCCTTTCTTTCATCTTTGGGCTGGGTGAAGCCCAGCACAGGCTGCTGCTGCTGGTCCATGGCTAAGCCTGACCTAAATCCTGACCAGCTTCACTCCCTCCCTTCCCTTGGCTTCCAGCCTCGTCTGAGCTGCCTCAGGGCCTTGACCAAGGACAGTGTGCAGTTGTCCCTGCCCACAGCAGGAATGTCCAATCTCAGAAATCTTCATTCCTTCCCAAATTTCTTTGAACAGGACTCAACAGCTGCATGGGAAAGATGGGATGAAACCTAGAGACAAGCACACACATGGAGGCAGACCATGGCAAAGAGTCCTCCAGAAAGCAGGGCTGGGGCAGATGATGAGGATTTCTCAAGAGAAACCAGCCAAGCTTTCTTCTCTCCCTGTCCTGGGTTTGATCCTGATCACTGTTTTCATTAAAGGCCTGGCTGATGGAACAAAACACATCCAATGTGGTTTTGATCCCAAGCCCAGAGGGGCAGAAAGCAATTTGAAGGGGAAGGTGTAAGGGCAGCAGCATTCCATGAGGAGAAGCAGGGTGCAAATGTACCAGCAGTGCTGCAGGAAAGGGATGGACTCCCAACAGCATCTGCAGGCCATGGGAGGAGAATGATGTTCTTCTGTCCTGGTGAAACCTCTGCAGAGCCCAGCAAGACAGCCTGGGAAACACGTTTTTGGAAAGGCTTAAGCAAATGGGAATCTGGAGCAGTTTGGAAGATTTCCCTCCTGAGAAAAAACCCAACCAAGCTTTGCCTGGAAACTGCCAGTAAGAGAGAAACAATAAAACCTAACAACACGTCAAGGGTGCTCTGGAGGGGGCAGTGAGATCACTGGGCAGGGTCAAGCAACAACCCATGCCAAGGTGAGGAGGGCTGACCAAATATTGAAACAAGCTCCTGAGAACTGAGCACAGCTCAGTTGCAAAACCCTTGCTGCCCAGAGAAGCTGTGGATCCTCTAATCCCTGTGAGGGTTCCAGGCCAGGTTGGATGGGGCTTGGAGCAGCCTGGGATAGTGGGAGGTGTCCCTGCCTATGGCAGGGGGTGGGATGGGATGAGCTTTAAGGTCCCAACCCAAACCATTCTGGGATTCCATGAGGATTTTTGCAGATGGGGATGAAGGCAGAGGTGACCTCAGCACGAGTTCCTACCCCTTATCCCTGTATCCTCGGCCTCCCACAGGACCATTTTCTGCAACCTTCATTTGAGGCTCTGCACTGCAGTTCACACGAGGAGTTTGCTGCTGTTCTGCCTTGCATCAAACTCTTGGGCAGAAAAAGCAGGAAGCAGCACAAGTGAAGGGGCTGAAAACCCACTCAGACAGGCAGGAATTGTCAAAACACTCCACGAGAGCAGAAATGGTTTGTGTCATTCCCAGACTGTGCAAGAAGATCTCGAACTGAAAGCCTGACCTCAGATTTACTTCACACCTCTGATCCAGTATAGCTGGTTCTCATCATCTCTTACCACATCATCTTGTGTCTTGCCCAACTCTGGAAAATAATTCCATGGAAATGGGGCTTTGATGTCCTGTTAAAATCGAGTTGTGAAGCTGCTCAATGCTCCTTCAAGTATGAATTTTAATATTTGGATATTAGCTCAGGGAATTATCTACCATGTGCTCTGAAGGAGCCCCATCTGGCCTGAAAAATATCTGGTACAGGATGATCCCTCTCCCACCCCAACCTGCACCATTTCATTAATTACTGAATAAGCAGCACTTTCAGGAATTGAGTAACTCAGCAAGGGACTGTCCAGCCCTGTGGTCTCTGCTGAGTGAGAAGAAAGCTGAAAGAGCAACACAAAATCCTCCTGTCCTGTGGTTTTCAGTGTTACTAAACCCAGCAACAGCAAGAACCTCTGTCCCAGAAGTCTTAGAAAATGAGGACAAGACAAAAATCAGTGCTAGAGCAAAAAAGAAACATCAGGAATCGCTTGAACTTACAATCATTTGAACTTATAATTATTTGGAAGGCAGGACTGGCATGGTGCTGGAGCACGTGCAGGGAAGGGAATGGAGCTGGGGAAGGGTCTGGAGCACCAGGAGCAGCTGAGGGAGCTGGGAAAGGGGCTCAGCCTGGAGAAAAGGAGGCTCAGGGGGGACCTTGTGGCTCTGCACAGCTCCCTGACAGGAGGGGGCAGCCAGGCAGATGTTGGGCTCCCAGGGAACAGGGACAGGAGGAGAGGGAACGGCCTCAAGCTGTGTCAGGGGAGGTTTAGATTGGATATTAGGGAAAATTTCTTCATGGAATGGGTTGTCCCGCCCTGGCACAGCTGCCCAGGACAGTGGTGGAGTCCCCATCCCTGGAGGGATTTAAATTCACATGGATGTGACACTTGGGGACACAGGTCAGAGGTGGCCTTGGCAGTGCTGGAGGAACAGTTGGACTCCATGATCTCAGAGGGCTTTTCCAACCTAAACAATTCTGTGATTGTATTAAAAAACCAGCTCACTTGAAGAGCTGGTCCAAAGGCTACAACACGAAAGAGAAGTTATGGACAAAGTGCTGCACTTCAAGAGGAAGAATCCAATACAGAATGGGAACAACTACATGGAAAACACCACACAGTGAACCCCGAAATCCTCTCTTCAGAGTTACACTCCATGGATATCCATTGCTAAATCGTGCAGCTGATTTTCCTGCCCTTGAGCTACAATTTCACCCCGTCTTTGTAAGTCCCTGGTCAACAAGACCCCACAAGCACAGAGAAGAGAAGCAGAATCATTTTTCATCACAATAAGTTGTTCTTCTTAGATACTGATCTCCTCTCTTCTTTGTGAAAAAGGCTAGTGACACACCCAAGAAACGCTCAGCACTGTCTCACCTTCACATCCTCTGCTCTTAACCCTGCTGCTTCCAAAAATTCCCATCTTGCAAAAGCAAACCAGAAGTGCAGCAGAGAGCCCCAGTGGGACTGGGAAATTCTTGCTCCAAGGGTAGAAAATGTGCTCAGTTCAGCAAGGCAGAGATGCTCCCCCTTGCGTCCTGCTAAACTGGATCTCTCAACAAATGCAAAACACTTGAGGTAAACTTCACTTTGTGAGGATCTGCTGAGCATCTGGAATGGGATGACTCACGGGGTCATTCCAGCCTCCTTCATTCCCGTGTTTGATCACACATGGCCTATTCTCAGTGCCATTTCACACAAAGAATTGGCATCAGGAGCAGGACCTGCTTCTGCAACTCAAAATGTGCCTCCAGCACGGGTGATTCACTCCTCAGACAGCTGCTCCTGGCTTCCCAGCCCTTGGGAAGGAAGCTCCACCCCGGAGCAGGCAGGAATGCCAGTGCTTCTGGGGAACTCAGAGTGTCCCAAGCCATACCCCATGTTTTATTCTCAGTCCTGCACAGCTTGAGGTCTTCTTCCTGATCCAGCCACCACAGAGAGCCCAGGGAACAGCATCCTCTGAGGTTTTCCAGCTCCTCTGGTGACTGGTTCTCCTAGTTCCCTGAGGCTCCTTCAGCAGCAGAGAGAAAGGATCTCCAGATCCACCAATGCAGCTGTTCAGTGTCTGCTCCGAGGCCACAGCAGAGAAACCAGACTGGAGTCATTCCACAGGGACACACTGGGAGTCTCTGGAGGGACCTCAGTGATCACAGAGGAAAGGCCCTGACCCCAGGCAGTTCATGATCTCTGCTGAGAATCTGTCCGTGGCTGCCTCCCTGCACTGAGATTGTTATCAAGTGATTCAGAACATGAATGGTGAAATCCCGGCCCTGCAGAACCCGCCAAGGGTCGGCCACTGGCTTGGGAAGGGGCCGGGTTTTACCCACAGACTCTCCTGTGCTGCTCCTTTAGCTGGGGAAGTCCAAAAGAAACCCCAAACCACCACCAACCCCAACATCCCTAACAACAACAACCTCTCCTGTCCCTTCCTTTTTATTCCTGGAATTTCAGTCCAGATCAAAGCTGCTGGTGACTTTCCCTTCATGCAAACCATGAGGGCAGAGCTGCTTTCCTCCAGCCCACAGCACTGCCTACAGCACTCCCAGGAGAGCTCCTTGTAAGCAACTCCAACTGCAGCTGCTTCTCAGAAAACTGTGGGGTCCTCTGCACACTCCATTCATGCCCCCACTGCTGAATCCTGCAGGACACAGTGCCCAGTCCCAGGGGGCTGCCAGCACCAGGAAAAATGAGCCTTGATGGAGAAAAAACCCAGGAGAAGGCACCAGCCACCTCCAGAGGTGCTGAAATAGCTCTTGCCCAAATCCGTGTGACTTCCCCACTGTGCTGCAGTGGGATGAAGCCACCTCAGTGTCCCCTGCAGCCAAGGGGAGAAAAAGGCACCTCAGGAAGGGATTCAGCCCATGTAAGAACCCACCTCTCTCCACAAACCAGAGCGGGAGGAGGTCGAAGGCCTGAATGCGGGGCTTACACTGCACAGACCCTCCTGGAGGATCCCTCCCTCCTGCCTTTGTTCCCAGACTCCCTGATGTGCTGGCTCTAAGTGCTGCTGATTGCTCACCATCACTGCGTTATTTATGGAGTTCTGTGGCCACCTGTGAGAACTCCCACATAACTGAGCCAGTCTCCAGGCCCTGGAGGCACCATCACTGTAAATCCTCCATCTGACACCGTCCTGCCCAGTGGATCTGGGCCTGCCCACACCTGTCTGTCCCGTTTTCCTCCAAAGCCAGGGATAATCTCACAGCTCCTTTTTCCAGTGGAGCTGAGGTGCCACCCAGCACATTGATGAGTAGGGCATCTCCTGGACCTGGGCAGGACAGGGCCCTGAGGGGCACAAACAGGACCCTGTTCCCATGTTCCAGGCCACAGTTCCTGCTGTTTGCTCCTCTGTGTCACCTACTGCCACTGGGGCTCTGCCCTGGCCCTTCCCAAATTCTCCCTCATGCAGTCACCGTGCCCACCAACATCCCATAATGGGATCACAGTGTCTGGATTGGAAGGGGCAGGGACACTTTCCACCATCCCAGGTTGCTCCAAGCCCCATCCAACCTGGCATTAAACACTTCCAGGGATGGGACATTTAGAATCATAGAATCATGGAATTGTTTAGGCTGGAAAAGCCCTCTGAGATCATGGAGTCCAGCCATTCTCCCAGCACTGCCAAGGCCACCACTGACCCATGGCCCCAAGTGCCACATGCACATGGATTTTAAATCCCTCCAGGGATGAGGACTCCACCACTGCCTTGGGCAGCTGTGCCAGGGCTGGACAACCCTCTCCATGAAGAAATTTTCCCTAATATCCAGCCTAAATCTCCCCTGGTGCAACTTGAGGCCGTTTCCTCCTGTCCTGACACTTGTTCCCTGGGAGCAGAGACTGCAAAGATCCCTAAATAAGATACAAAGAGTGTTCCTGAACAACCTGGTGTGGATATGACTTTCCTTAAGAGTCTGAGGGGGAAAATGAGTGTATTCCAGGTGAAGGAATGAGGTACCATCAATGTCCTGGCTCCTGCTGCCAAGAGGAGCAGATTAAACCCTGAGCCCTGGGGTTCCTTACCCTTCAGCTGAGCGGCCACCTCGGAGTAAGAGCGCAGCACTGCCAGGGACACGGCTTCCCCTGAAACACAGGAGAGGGGAAACACAGTCCTGAGGGACAGCCAGGGGACAGCCAGCCCCACCCTGCTCCCTGACAATGCCACATTATGAATCTCTGCACCCTGAGGTGCTTCAAACTCTGTAAGATTTGAAATAAATATGGGAAGTTTAACTTTACTCTTCAGCAGACAGCAACCAGATTGTCTAGGCCAGCCCATGAGTCCATGCTACCTTAATTACCCCTCTTGTCCCTATAAAATGAAGGTTAAAAATCTCTAAATATCAGGTTGATATCTGCTACTATCAGCCAATGAGAAGAATTGATTTAATCTGATTATTATTAGTGTCCGTGGGGCAGGACATGGCACAGATTTATGGTCAAAACTTCTCTCCAGGATCATGGAAAGCATGGGGAGCATCCCAAAGTTAGAGAAGGGACAGCCAGGCCAGGCTTCATACTCACAGCTGGCATAAAACAGCACCACTGTCCGGGCAACCTCCGAGAGGGAAGAGTGGAAGTTCTCCTCTGTCAGGACAAGGATCTGCTCCAGGGGCAGCTCTCTCTTCTTGTCCCTGGAAACTGCTTCCACCACCTGGTCATCCTGAATATCTGCAAGGGACCCACAGCTGTGCCCAGGGCAGGGGGAACTGCAGCCTCCGGGGCCACCCCAGGGCATGATTTTGTAATGCAGAACCTCTCAGCAGAGGCATGGGGTGAGCAAAACCTTCTATGGGGAGAGGAGGCACAGCCTCACAGACAAACCCCCCAGAATGCCCTAATCCCACCTCACACCAGCTCTGCCCCTGAATTGGAACCCTACTCCCAAAGCTCCTCTAGGATCCTGCCCCACTTTTTTAAGAAACCACTACCAGTTTTGCACGGAGAACAAATGCATTTTCAATCACGCACTGCAGGGACCAGAGTTTTCTCCCTGGAGGAGGCAAGTCTGGATCTGCTCTTACAAAAACGTGTCTCAAACCCTTCCAAAGGGATGGATAATTTTCAGATGCTTGTAGAGGACAGTGCTGGGTGCACTTTAACCCCCCCACACCTTCGGAGCTGGTGCATCCAAGCACAAGCATTCCTGTCCCTCACACAGCAACTGTTCCTCTAACAGCTCTGATTTTTCTCCCTGGTGTTTCCCCTAAAAATCAGAGCTGTCTCTCATACTCCAGTGATCCCAGAGAATGAAAGAGCCACTTTGTGGCCACCATGATGGTTTGCAAGTGTTCTCCAAGGCTTTGCCACGTGCCTGATGCTGACTGCACCTTCTGTCTGATGACAATCAGCTTTTCACTGATTAATTGCACACCTTGATTGTTATTCTCTTTCTCATCCTCATCTTCCTCCTCCTCCTGCTCATCCTCCTGGATCTGTTTGACCTTGTTCTTATCTTCCACCAGTGTTATAACTTCATCGGTGTCTTCCAAGACCAGGTATTGGATTGGCATTCCCTAAGGAAAACAAGGAATCAGTGGGAGCACAACATCCCCCTCTGCTTATTCTGTCTGCACACCAAACTCGAGGCTGATGGGGCACCACCTCCCAACTCCTTATTTTTGGGATATATCACAGATCCCTGAAGCTGCCGAACAGGGGAATGTCTGGGTTATGTTTCTTCAGGCCAATTTCTCCTGTGCATGAGTTTTTCTCAATCCAGGCTGTTTCCTTGTGAAAAAATGTGGCTCTGAGGGATCCTGTGGTGAAAATTAACACCAGCTCCACCTCCCAGCAACTTAACACAGATCCAGCACTGCAGGAAAAGTCCCAGTGGCCAAGCAGGGAAAGAGAGCAGGGAAGTACAGCGGCCACTTAGATGTCCCCTCATTAGAAGGGTCAAGCTGGGTCTGAGGAGCCCATCACAGCCTGGGAAACCAGCACAAAAAATCCTTTATCTCATGGAGCTCAGCCAGGAGAAATGTTCCCAAGTGTACAGGGACTGGCAACTCATGGAAAGAAGAAAAAAAGCAACACGAATTTCTCAGAAATGAGACCCTGTCAGCTTAAAACCAGCACTGGCACCGGCTCAGACAAAGGCACTGGAGAGAAAATGGAAAGTCCATCAGGAGCTGAGAGAAATGACAAAGTGCTGGCACCTCCCACGGGCTCCCAGAGCCACCCAAG
The DNA here is from genome assembly GCA_013397845.1 of Melanocharis versteri. NCBI lineage: Eukaryota > Metazoa > Chordata > Aves > Passeriformes > Melanocharitidae > Melanocharis > Melanocharis versteri. Next base: position 41,465 of record VZTG01008697.1, on the reverse strand, counting down.
GTGCCCATCTCTCAGCAGGCCATGGGAAGCCCTCAGGGGACGCTCAGGTCTGATCCTGCACCTCTGCAATCACAAATGTGACAGTTCAGGTAATCTGGGGCACCGTGTGTTCCCTGGCATCTGCCAGCACCCAATTCCAGCTTGCCTCACAAGCTGGGTCAGGTCCCTCCAGAGTTTAACTCATCTTGATCAGCCTCATTTAACTCGCACCCTGCCCTTTTCCCAGCTCTCTGCCAGAGGCACTGGGTTACATCAGCTCAGCACAGACCTTTGGTTGTTTGCTCTTTGTTTCACACTCAGTCCCTCTCTCCTCTTTTGACACTTTTCCTAAGGCCTTCAGAAGTCCAGATCTTTGGGGAATTTGCACTTGGATGTAGTTCACAACCTTAAGGTGTAGTGGAGATGTCACTCTATGCTTTGAACCCAAAATAAACTCACTATTTTCTCTTTCCCAGCAGGTACAATGGCTCTGCAGCATGCAAATCATGGAATTATGGAAGGGACATCAAAGATCACCCAGTTTCACCCCCTGCCATGGGCAGGGACACCTTCCACTATCCCAGGTTGCTCCAAGCCCTGTCCAACCTGGCCTGGAACACTTCCAGAGATGGGAAATACACAGATTCTCTGGATAACCTGTTGCACACACGTGTGCAACTTGGGAAAGACACTTCCCCTTGGGCTTCAGGGAATGCTGTCAAATTAATACCAGAGATGAGCAACATCCCACCACCCTCTCCAGAGCTAAGAGTTGTCCAATAAAGAAATCCAGCATCCAACCTCATCTGGTGTCTTGAGGGCGATGTTTGACCGGTGCAGAACGTTCAGAGCTACGAGGTCCCTTCCAAAACACAAAGTGAACATTAGATGGTGTGACATGGAAGGTCATCCCTCCCTTTTCTTCCCTAATTCCAGCAGTGCTAAGTTTCCTTTCCAAAATCTCTCGTAATCTGTTTTTCCACCCTTAAACCAGCAACACTTCCAAATGAATCTGATTCTGGACAAATCCTTAAATGTGACACCCTCTCACAGGATATAGCCTGGCTTCACTGCCTCTCATCCAAGTATGATTGAACCCACTGACTGTCATCCTGGTGCTGGAGTAACCTGGCTCAGAAACCCCACAAAAAGCAAGGAGAAGCCCAAAACACCTGAGAGAAATACCTGGACAAAAGGGCAACTCCTGCTTTCCCCAGGAGCTGCCAGGCCACAAACTCTGCTGTCCTCCTGTCGGCCTCGTAGGTCTCTTTCTGGCTCAGGATGAACACCAGGGGCAGCCCGAGCTGCAAGTGAACAGTGGAGATCTTCTCTGGGTCCTCAGCAACCTCTGTCTGGAGAACACCCAGAGTTAAGCTGCAGCACATCTCCACAAGTTGAAGGTACCTCAGCTCTTCCCCAGTCACAGAAATCCTCAGGAAAAAGCTTCCAACCCCAATTCTAAAACATCCATGGAAGCAGAACCCACACAATCCCAGTTAAACTGTTCCAACACGTCATGACCTTCCCTGTTAAAAACCCGGGCTTTATTTTGTGTGGGGCTTTTTATGGTTTAGCAATTCCAGATGTCAAATCTCCAGTCATTTTTATTTACCTGGCATCCATTCCCCGGGGCAGTTTGAAAATCCCAGCCACAACATGCAAGAGCTGGAATCCTTCCCTTCCTGCCTTGGACGTGCTGCATCATGACAGCACAGAGGTGCTTGATGAAGTGCCTTCCCTCCATGGGCCTAATCCAGGAAAATGGCTGAAGGAGCATTCCCAGCTCATCTCCTCATCCTTTTGGATGGGCAGGGATGACCACTGGGAACAGAAGGCTGTTGAAATTCTCTGCCCCATGGAAGGAGGAAATAGGAGGGAACCTCCTGTTCCTCGGGATCACCAAGGCATGAAGGACTGATATCAAATTCCACAGAGTGCTGAGCCCCCTGCAGGGAGCCTACAGGAGCAGCTGAGGACTCTGGGGTTGTCTAGTTTGGAGAAAAGGTGGCTGAGGGATGACCCTATTGCTCTCCACAGCTTCCTGAGGGGATGTGGAGAGGGAAGCTCTGATATCTCCAGCATATCCAGGGATAGAATGTGTGGAAATGGTTCAAAGCTGCATCAGGAGAGGTTTAGACAGAACATCAGGAAGGTTTCTTTACCAAGAGCGTGGTCAAACCCTGGAACAAGCTTCATATCGAGCTGCCCAGTGCTTAAGAGCCATTTGGAAAATGCCCTCAATAATTTATTTAAGTTTGGCCAGCCCTGAACTGGTGAGGCAGTTGCACCAGGTGATTCCTGCTCCTTGCCTGGACCCCCCCCAAGGAAGGGGCAGATTCCCACGCTCAGCCTTTCTCTCTGCTCTCACCTCCCTCATCCTCACACCCCTCCCTGCCCTCCCACCCAGGGCCCCAGCAGCTCCTCCTTCCCAGTCCTACCACCAACGGAGCCCCCATGAGCTTGAGGTGCCTGTGGATGTTGAGCAGGGTCAGGGGCTGTGCCAGGGCTGTCCTCCTGCAGGGCTGGCCTGGGTCTGTGGCCCGCTGGCAGTGGCAGAACAAGAGCCAGGCAGAAGAGACATCAGGGTCATCATGGCTGTGAGAGAGGAAACAAAACCCACCCTGAGCAGGGGTTCAAAGTGCCCTGACAGAAGGACCAGGTTTGCTGATGTGTTTCACAGATGATCCTCAAGTTCAGGGTTTGGCAGGGTTGTGGAACAGGCTGGGAGAGCTGGGGGTGTTCACCTGGAGAAGAGAAGGCTCCAGGGAAACCTCAGAGCCCCTTCCAGGGCCTAAAGAGGCCCCAGGAGAGCTGGAGAGGGACTGGGGACAAGGGATAGAGGGACAGGACACAGGGAATGGCTTCCCACTGCCAGAGGGCAGGGTTAGATGGGATATTAGGAAGAAATCCTTTCCTGTGAGGGTGGTGAGGCCCTGGCACAGGTTGTCCAGAGAAGCTGTGGCTGCCCCTGGATCTCTGGAAGTGTTCCAGGCCAGGCTGGAGGGGGCTTGGAGCAACCTGGGATAGTGGAAGGTGTCCCTGGTTAGTTGTGACACCATCACTGCTGTTGGCCTGTGGGTAACTTTGGGAAATCACTTTCCTTTTCCGATGCACCAATTCCCTACCCCTAAAAGAGGGATCACCTTCTTTGGACACGGATTTAAGAGCTCCCCATGGAAGAGCAAAGTGCAGTATTAAGACCCCAAATGCTGCTGCCCTGGTTGGCTGGAAGCTGCTCCTGTTGGAGAAGCTCCCCCCACTTCAGCAGCTCGGGAGGTGGCGGCGCTGCTTTAAGGAGAATTAAGGCGATTCCTGTGCAATGACAACCGTGCCATCTAGTGGGAGCCACAGCACAACTCCCCGACACCCTGCAAGGATGGGATGGCACCTCGGGAAGGGGCCAGCCTGGTGCCTGCCCTGGTGCCACCCATGACAAAATCCCAGGCAAATCATTATGGAGTTATTAATGTCGGAAAAGCCTCCCAAGATCGAGTCCAACCGTTCCCCCAGCACTGCCAAGGCCATCACTGACCCATGCCCCCAAGTGCCACATCCACCTGTTTTTTGACAACTTCCAGGGATGGGGACTCCACCATTGCCCTGGGCAGGCTGTTCTGACATGACAACCCTTTCTGTGAAGAAATTTTCCCTAACATCCAGCCTAAACCTCCCCTGGCACTGCTTGAGGCCGTTCCCTCTCCTCCTGTCCCTGTTCCCTGGGAGCAGAGCCCAATCCCCCCAGCTGTCCCCTCCTGTCAGGGAGTTGTGCAGAGCCAGAAGGTCCCCCTGAGCCTCCTTTTCTCCAGGCTGAGCCCCTTTCCCAGCTCCCTCAGCCCATCCTGGGGCTCCAGACTCTTACCACCTCTGTTCCCTTCCCTGGACACACTCCAGCCCCTCAGTGTCTCTCTTGTCATCAGGAGCCCAGAACCGACCCCAGGATCTGAGGTGTGGCCTCAGCAGTGCCAGCACAGGGGGACAGTCACTGCCTGGGCCTGTGGCCACATCACTGCTGGCACAAACCAGTTGCCACTGGCCTCTTGGCCAGCTGGGCACACTGTGGGCTGAAGAAGCAACACCCTGTGTGATGTTCCCACTTCCTCCCTCACATTCCTGGCTGCAGGAGGTCACATCAGCAGCGAGTCTCGTGGAAGGCTCTGCCATGCCAAAGCAGCTCCTCCTGTGTGGGAAAGGGGTGGCCAGTGAAGCCATGGGATGGGAATTCCCAAATTCCATGAGCAGTGCTATAGTTCTTGCCCTTGGATATCACAGCACAAGGTGGGAGTGCTTTAAGATTTTAACATCAACTCTCCTGAAAACCCGTGGCTGAGGTTTGATCCATCAGCCACAGAAAGGAGACAGAGGGCTCTTCTCCTGTGAAATCCCACCCAATACAGCCCTGAACAGCAAGGCTACTCCAAGGCCAGGAACACAACCAGCAGCTTTTGGAAAACAGATCTGACTGTCCATCCTTGCCACAACATCCTAATGCCATCCCAGAGTTCATCTGGGAATCTGAGACACCAGGAGTGAGGCAAACAGTGCAGGGAAGCAGCTCTCCATGGTGAAGGTGTGTTTGGACATACCTGGTGGCTTTCAGCAGTGCTGCCTCAGTTGTCAGGACAAACTGGTGGATGGTGCCATAGACAAAAGCTGCCTCCATCACGGCTCTGTGCTCTGGAAAGGGAAAGGCAAGGTGAACTCAGCTCTGTTCCCTCCACATCTCCTGTTCCATCCTTCCCAGGTGTAAATATCAACTCCCAGGCTTTCAGAAGCTCTTGGTGCAATGTCACAGAGTCTGTCTGAAGACAAACTATGAAGGGAAGTTAGCAACTGGAGCTGGATCCCGTTCCTGATCCCCAGCAAACAGGTGCTGTGTGAGAATCCATTCCACTGCAGAGCAAGAGATCTGCCAAGAGATTGATTTATTTTTAAGACAGCAATCACTGGCATTTTTTCCCTTCTCAAGTCCATTTCTCAGGGTTTATGCTCCCTGCAAAACTTTTCTGGTGCAACTGATCCCTTTGGAAACAAAGCAAGAAGTAGAGATCTTGTGGCTGGGTAGCCCTTTCAGGCTTCCATTTGCAGGATTTTGGGTGAGAAACTCAGCTCCTGGGTATTTTACCAAAAAAAGACTGGGGAAAGAGAGCAAAGATGGAAAGCTGAGCATCCATACCTGCTGTCCCAGTAGCTGGTACGTAGGCAAAGACCATGTTGGACTTCCCTTTCAACACATTTTCAATGTTCTCAAGGTCTGCCAGTGTTTCAACATATTTAACTTCATTAAAGAGCAGGGCACTGAGGAGGCAGAAAAAACCTCTTTAGTAACTGGCTGAAGAGTAAATTTGCAGCCACACAACCATGATGGGAAAACCAGTAAAATTCCAGCTTATTGCTGGCAGATTAAATATTCACAGCCAACTGGAGGTGCCCAGGTGTGTGCTGCTGAGCTGTCTTGAGGGAAAAGGTTTAACAGGGTCAAACCACAACGAGGAGAGAAGCAAAGCCAAACCTGCCTGGCTGAGAGCAGCCTCTGGAATACCTGGGGTTGGCATTTAGTAGGAATAGAAAGGAAAAGGATTTCACGGAGTGGGATGTGGTCTGGACTTACAACAAGACGTTGGCGACGATGGAGTTCACGTCGAACAGGGCGTCGGTGGGGAACTCTCGGATCAGCCGGTTTCCTCTGGGGAGGGAAGAGAGAGTCACCAAAGGAACTGGGAGAGATTCCCTGCATGGATCACACCTGGAAAAGGGAGCCAAGGAAGGCACAGAAGGATAGGGAGGATGATGGAGAAATGGCAGAACACTGCTTGAGATGCCTTTGATCCGAGGAGGGAATCGTTCAAGCCCGGCTGAGCAGGCTCCTGCTGCACTTGGGGACATGGTGGCCTTGGCAGTGCTGGGGGAAGGGCTGGACTTGATCTAAAAGATCTTTTCCAACCTTAATTACCCCATGATTATCAGTACAACAGTCAAAGAGAACTGAGATAATATGCGGAGAAGCTTCCAGCTGACAACCCCTGGAGAGACCAGGAGCTGAACCTTCCCATCAAGGATACAGGAGTTACCCACACCAACAGGGAGAGCACCAAAAAGTGTTTCTTTCTAGGACTAGACCCAAAATCTTGTGGTCTGGAGTGGGAGCCCACGGAGACAGGAGAACACTCAGGGAGGATTTCTCCCGTGGTTTCATTCCACAGCTCATCCCTCTGCTGCTCCAAGGAACGTGGGGCAGGATGGGAGGATTCACACCGAGGACAAAGCATCTCCTCTGCCCGTGTTGGAATTTTGGGGGTATCTTCTGCTAAATTATGGAAGTCTGTTATTCCTTATGGCTCCTCTCTTCCTCCACAGACACCTCTGATCACTGACAGTGCTTCCTTCAAACATTTGCACTGGAAATTAATCCCCGTGCAGTGCCCAGAAATCCCCCTCACCTGAACAGGAAGGCTTTCCTTAATGCATTTTCTTTTCCACAATATCTTGAGACATCCTCTTTGGGACAATTCACCTAGACAGCAAATACATGTAATTACAGACTCAGCCCCGCAATGACCACACAAATCCCCTACAGCTTCCTTCCATTCAAGAGTGTAAATCCAGCCTTTCCACAGCGGCTGGGAGAGAAAATACACCAAAATGGAGACCAGAGAGGGAGAGTGGAGTTTGTACTTCAGTTCTGCAGCTCAGCCTGCTGATTTGGGCCAGATGGGATGAAAAGACCCCATGATCTGCCCAGCATATTCAAAGTGACAGATCAGTGCTTCCTTATGGAACTTGTTCTGTAGTTGGAGGAAACAAAATAAATCCAAATATAAATACGTAGCACTTCTTAGAGTCTAATTACACTTGCCTGAATTTGTAATTCCCTCACGTGAATCTGCATAATATTTCAGCTAAGAACTCCTTTGTATGAAATATTTATTGCACTGAGCTGAAAAGAAGTGAACCAACATCATCCATCACGGAACACGGACACTGGCACAGGCTGCCCAGAGAAGCTGTGGATTTTCCATCCCTGGAAACGTTCCAGGCCAGGTTGGACGGGGCTTGGAGCAACCTGAGATAGTGGAAAGTGTCCCTGTCCATGGAAGGGGAGGTGGAAAGAGATGAGCTTTAAGGTCCCTGAAAGCCAAAGCTGTTCTGTGATTCCATGATTCTCTGAAAAATCTGTGCTCATCCCTTCCCTCCTCATCTCCTCCTTACTCCACCCCATCCAGCAGCTTCCCTGAGCCCCATTTACCTTCACCACAGAAATGCCGTAGTCCTGGAGGGCCTCAACTGAGCTCTCAACCTGTTCCAAGAAGGGCTGGGCACCAGGAGAAACTGAAACACACCAAAAAATCCTCTGCAAGTCCTCAGGGTGAAGAGCATCCTCCTGCCACACACACTGAGATGTGGGAGATGCTCCTCAGCCCACATCCAATGTCTTCGGGAAACCACTCCCAGGGATCATGAAGAACAAAAGCAAGGTCAAGGATCTCTTCCTAATCCATGGCAGACTTTAGCTCTCCCTCATGAAAGGGATCCCCCCATTTTCCAGCAGGTGTTATGGGAGAGAAACCCATCCCTTTGAGGGGAAAATTCCTTAGGACATTGGCTTTCTCCTCCATGGTACCTCCAGGAAATAATGCAGAAAATGAATGAAGATGTTTGAAGCACCGTGCCTGAGGACACAGCCAGGAAAGAACCCACCCCAAAGAAGTCTCTGCCTGTCAGGAGCACTTGGAACTGTGCAAATACAGTGCTCCACCAGCTCTTCAAAACCCCTTTGGGTTTAAAAATCTCAAGAATTGCCTCTTCATTAAGAAGGGCCACAAGTTGATTAGAGGGATGAAGCAGCTCTGCTATGAGAAAAGGCTGAGAGAATTGGAAAAGAGAAGGCTCTGGGGTGAATTAATTGCAGCCTTCCAGTGCCTGAAGGAGCCAACAAGAAAGGTGGAAAGAGGCCCTTTACAAGGGATGGAGTGACAGCACAACGGGGAATGGCTTCCCACTGCCAGAGGGCAGGGTTAGATGGGATATAGGGAAGGAATTCCTGGATCAGAGGGTGGTGAGGGGCTGAGATAGAATTCTCAGAGAAGCTGTGGCTGCCCCTGGATCCCTGGAAGTGTCCAAGGCCAGGCTGGAGAAAGCTTGGAGCAACCTGGGATAGTGGAAGGTGTCTGGGGCCCATGGAAAAGGGATGGGACTGGATGGGCTTTCAGATCCTTCCAACCCAACCCATTCCAGGATTCTGTGATTGTTCCATTCTCACCCAAGCCTTGCTGAGCCCCCCAGGCTGATGTAAACTCGCATTAAACACGTACCACTGTGGGTGAAAAAAGCCAGAGATGCTTTTCCAGCTTCCAAGCCACTGAAATAATGCTGAGGGCTTGGCTCCTGCTGCAGGCCCGTGCTTCCACTCCTTGAGATAGAGGAGGCACAGAAGAGCAGGAAAAGCAAGGGAGAAACCCATCTGTCCTTTTGGGCTGGCATAGCTGTTCCCAGCTCCAGGCACAGGAGAGTCACAACTGGGGGGAAAAATAAAAATAAAAATAAATATAATACATAAACACATACAAACACATATATGAGTGTTTCTCTGTTTTAGTCTCTGTTACATGACTATCATTTCCAACTGTGGAAATTATTATTAATGTGACACAAACATCTTCAGGATATTATGAATTAGTCACTCAATCCACAGGTGACTCAGACAGCTGCAAGAGGACAGCAGAGGCCACTCTCTTCCCTCTGAGTGGCACCTTCAAGTGCACAGACCCTCGGTGCCTTCAGTTTAGGGGTGGTTTTCTTCCCTCCTTTTCACTGCTTTTGAGTCAAACAAAAATTCCATGCACAGGCAGCAAAGCAGTGACAGCATCATCCACAAACCCCCGCCCAAACTGTCTCAATTCCTGCTAAAAAGCTTCGAGGATGCCAATAGAATTTATGTGGCCCTGAAAGGTGTTTGCAAAGGGATGAGACACGTTGAGGTTGCCAAAAACCAAATGGCCATTTGAGATTCAAATAGGAGAGCTCCTGTTGCAGTGCAAAATAGAAACGTGCACCTCCTGACACTTGTTTCTGGTCAGAGTGAGGAAGAATTTTGCAGGTATATTTATAAAGATTTTCTAGCTGAAGTCCTTAGCATGAGGATGTGCTGCTGGTGCTTCAGGAACACATGTTCCGAATTATTTTTTTTTATAGAATAACTGATTTCTCTCTTATATTTATAAGGATTTATGTAACTTAAATGGATGCTATTTTTATATATACTGCTGCGTTTTTTCTTTACTCTGTGATCAGGCGTTCTATACAATTTACCCTTTAAAGGATTAATTAAAAAATCAGATTACCCTCGACCTAAAATACGTGTAGCAATAAGTCAGGCACGAATTCTGTAAAATCTTTTCTGCTCCTGGCTACCGATTTTGCCAATTCTTAGTAGCCACCTTGACTTTCCCAGAGAATACATATATTAAGTGTGAATTTTCCTGAACAGATCGATTTTGGTGGGAAGTGTCCTTGCCCCTGGGATGGAACAAGATGACCTTAAAGTCCCTCTCAACCCAAACCAATCTGGGATTTTGGGATTCTGCACACTTCAGGCCATGGCAGATGATGTGAGGAGGTTAAAGGATGAGAAGCCACCTTCTCCCCACTCCATTCCTTCCCAGCCTGCTCCTCAGGGATTGGTCTCTGCTGCTGGAGCGTGGCTGCTCCCTGCTCAACAAAGGGACAAAGCTGGAACTGAATCCACGCAGAATTTGCATCACGAGCTGCAGCTGCTTCCCTCAACAAACACCCCTGTGTCCATGGGCTGTCACCCCCTCCAACACTCTGTCAGGGCTGTCAGCTCACCACGGCTGCCCTGGGATCAACCCAGGCTCAAACACTCCAAAAACAAGCAGGGAAAGACCCTCTGCCGTGCTCCAGGAGGGAGGAGTTCCTGACAGCCAGGCACACTCAGCCTCCACAGGCTCCTTCTCCCCGAGCTGAGGGGCTTGGATCAGGCCTGAAGGCACAACAGAGCTGGAAACACATTATTTTTTTTCTTTTCATCTCAAAATCTCCAGTTGTCTCCTTTCCAGCTTTGGGCAGTGTCAGGCATTTCTGGTCCCGTGCCCTCCCATCTGTTCCCCTGGCTTACAGAGGGGACAGGGATCAGGCTGGGGGGGTGATGTTTATTAAATGACAAACTTGGCTACGGCAGGATGGAAAAATAAACACAATCCTGGCATGTGGGAATGAGCCCAGGTCAAATGGGAGAGCTTTCTGTCAAGGAAAAAAGAGGAGCAGCCCCCAAGGACTCAAAGATGTCACGGGATTATACCTGGAGGAGAGGGTCAGCAGTTTAAAACATAACTCCAGCCCCCAAGGAGACCTCAGAGCCCCTTCCAGGGCCTAAAGTGGCTCCAGGAGAACTGGAGAGGGACTGGGGACAAGGGATGGAGGGACAGGACACAGGGAATGGCTTCCCACTGCCAGAGGGCAGGGTTAGATGGGATATTGGGAACTGGGATATTGGCTGTGAGGGTGGGGAGGCCCTGGAATAGAATTCCCAGAGAAGCTGTGGCTGCCCCTGGATCCCTGGCAGTGTCCAAGGCCAGGCTGGACAGGGCTTGGAGCAACCTGGGACAGTGGAAGGTGTCCTTGTCCATGGCAGGAGGTGGAATGAGATGGGTTTTAACGTCCCTTCCAACCCAAACCATTCTGGGGTCCAGTGAAAAATGTGTGCTGACCCCTTCCCTACTCAAGCCCTCTCACCTCCTCATCACTCCATCCTGCCCAGCAGCTTCCCTCTGCTCCCCATCAACCCAGACCTGAATATTCAGCTTTTAGGCCATTTCCTCTGTCACCTCTTTCCCATCAATGGAAAATTAACACTCTAAGGCTGGAAACAGCCAGAACCCTGTACCCCTGACACTTGCAGGATTGCCAGGGATGTGTGAAAATACCACGGAGGTGTGAACCAGCTCTGTGTCACTGCTGGGAAACCTTAAGCCCACGGACAAGGGACAGCCTAGCACAGCACTGACAGAATGCCAGGCCTGGCTCACGTTTCCACTGTCATAATTCCAAGACAGAGCCAGGCAAGGTGGTTAAGGTCACTGTAGGTGACCTGAAGTGAAACCAAATCCAGCAGAGATATCCAGCACAAACTCTTCTGGGGGGCATAAATTGCTTGTGCCACATCAGTTTTGCCTGGGAACCCTGCAGTGGAATCCAGGGGCTGGGATCACCTCTGATCCCAGCTGCTTTCCCCAACGCTTTCCCTCACACAGATCTCAGCTGCCAAGATTTATCACTGAGGAAGCTGAGCTTCCTCTAGGGAGGGTCTGTGTGGGGTGGGATTTAAGGGTCACAAGACAAGGATGAACTGCTGTGCTACTGGAATTATGGGCTGCACAGCCAGCTGGTACCATGTCCATCGTCCACGGGCTTCCCTGGACTCAGGAGAAACACCATGAGCCTGGACTTTAATGCAGTGATGTAAAATCTACGCTTCATATCTTGTCCAAATATCATCACAGAATCCCAGAATGGTTTGGGTTGGAAGGGATCTTAAAAACCAAAGTTCCACCCCTGCCATGGGTGGGGACAGCTTCTACTGTCCCAGGGTGCTCCAAGCCCATCCAACCTGGCCTTGGACACTGCCAGGGACCCAGGGGCAGCCACAGCTTCTCTGGGAATCTCATACCAGTGTCTTCCCAGAAATACACAACCCTGCTGCTCCCCGTTCATTTTATCCCATTCCATCATCTCCCAGCCTGCAGAGCCCTCAGCTGGCAAGCTTTAACTCCCTAGGTAGATATTCCTAAACCAGGAGCATTTCAGATGCTCCTAAACGGAGTCACTTCAAGCTCTCCTGTGATGATGGACCCAGATCAGGCCCCTCTTTGCAGCAGCACATTCATCCCACACCCAGCTGGCACAGATTTTTGGCAGGACTCTTGCCTGCCTTCCATGCCCTTCTGGCAGCACTTAACCAGTGAGCTGCCCTCCCAAATTTCCTGGCAAGGAGGACACAAACCAGACCCCAAATCCACGTGGAGCTGACTCCATCCCTTAGCTACAGCAGGATGGACAGGCTGAAGCTGTCTCTCCAGCTCACCTGGATGTCCCAGCACAAATATCCCTCCTGCTGCTGCTCCAAAATGCAAGGTAGAGCAGAACACTGATGGCTCTTCCTGCATTTTTGTCCATGCAAACAAGTTTCCTTTAGGTGATTCAGGAAAATGACAGAATCCTTAAGGTTGGAAAAGCCTTTTAAGATCATTGAGTCCAACCATTCCGCAAGGGGGAATGACTTCCCACTGCCAGAGGGCAGGGTTGGATGGGATTTTGGGAAGGAATTCCCCCCTGTGAGGGAGGGGAGGCCCTGGAACAGGGTGCCCAGAGAAGCTGTGGCTGCCCCTGGATCCCTGGAAGTGTCCAAGGCCAGGCTGGATGGGTTTTGGAGCACCCTGGGATGGTGGAAGATGTCCCTGCCCACGGCAGGACGTGGAACTGGATGGGTTTGAAGGGCCCTTCCAACCCAACCCACGATTCCTTGCCTGGAATTGTATTACTTTTCGTATTTTTCACTGCACACTTCCCTTCCTTGCTCCAGACTTTTCCTACACAGCTGACAAGTTAATTGTCACAAACCTATGATAATTATCACGTGTTCATTATCACTGCCCAATTTGCTGGCACAGAGCTAAACCAAACTCCCTTCAAATTTTCCAAAGGCAAGTTCTTGGACACAACTGATTTGAGTAAGGTGGAAAAGCTGCAATTCCCCAACGTTTGGAGCTGGAATAACGGTGAGATGCTTCTCCAGAGCTTTGGGATGAGCCTGTAATAATGGGACTGAAGTAACTACTGGCCTTTTCCACCCACTCCACCTCCCTACTGCCTACAGGGGCAGTTGTGAGAGCATCTTAAAGCACAGGGATCCTTCTCTGGGAAACATCCAAGTGCATCCCAGCCTGTTGCCCAGTGTGCTTTGCCTGGATTTTTGCAGTGATGCTCCCACACTGCCCTTTATCCTGCCACTTCCAGGAGAGTTACACTTTCATTTTCACTTCCAAGTCCAACTTCCCAGCAGCTGGGTCTCACTTGCAATCCAAGGCTGCAGCAGGGACATGTTGCAGCTTTTCCCTCTGCCCACACTGGGAGAGGAGGGCTTTGATTCCCCTGCACAGCAGACAGCCCGCAGCATGGAATCACGGAACCATATAGGTTGGGAAAAACCTCCAAGACCAACGAGTCCAGCCATTCCCCCAGCACCGCCAAACCCACCACTAACCCGTGTCCCCAAGTGCCACATGCCCATGGTTTGCGAACACTTCCAGGGATGATGAATCCACCACTTCCCCGACAGCACCGCCACATGCCGGAATCACCATCTGCTGGAATCACCACCTGCTAATCCCACCACTTCCCTGGCGGAACCAGCACCACCCACTGCTGCTGCCCCGCTGCCCCATGCAGCGTGTCCTTGGGGAGCAGCCCCCCGAAGTCCCTGGAAAGCAGCTGGCACTGGATGCCAGCTCCGGACGGCTCAGGGCTGTCACCTACCTGGTGTCCCGAGCGTTCAGGCCGATGTCCTCATCCCTCCTCCGCGGTGCTGGGACAGCATCCCGCCCCGAGGCGTCCCTCGGCCCCGGCTGTCCCTCTGGCTCGGCTGGAAAACCCGGGATGCCCCAACCGGCGCGGGTGGGTCTGTCTGTGCCAGCCGGGCGCTGCGATCCCCGAGCCGAGCGAGGCCTCTCGGCATCCAGGGGCTCCAGCCGGGTCCCTGCTGCGATCCCTGAGCTGCCCGGGCACCCACAGGGATGGCCGCCTGCACGGAACAGACGGCCCGTGAGCGACACCCGGACATCCCCACAGAGCCAGCCTGCGGCGGGGCTGTTCCCGCACC
>VZTG01008697.1:0-27184 GCA_013397845.1 Melanocharis versteri | reverse complement strand
GGAGGAGGAGGAGGAGGAGAAGAAGAGGAGGAAGAAGAAGAAGAAGGAGGAGGAGGAGGAGGAGAAGAAGAAGAAGGGGGGGCTCCCCTTTGTTGCATGGGGGTGTCCAGCCGGGGCTGAGGGAAGGCACGGAGGGGGTCGGTGCCTCCCGCTGCCCCATGGCCCTCGCTGAGGGGGCGGCCGTGCCCTACGCCGTGGAGCTGGGGCTCACCGTGCTCCACACGGCGCTCTACGCCGCGCTCTTCCTCTTCGCCTACCTGCAGCTCTGGCTGCTGCTCTACTACCGCGAGCGGCGGCTGAGTTACCACACGCTCTGCCTCTTCCTCTGCCTGCTCTGGGCAGCCCTCAGGACCACCCTGTTCTCCTTCTACCTGCAGAATTCCCTGCAGGCCCTCCGCCTCCAGCAGCCCTTCGCCCACTGGCTCCTGTACTGCCTGCCCGGCTGCCTCCTCTTCTCCAGCCTCTGCCTCCTCAACCTCTATTTCGCCGAGGTAAGTTTTGCCTTTGGGCAAAACCCCTCCGAAATTCCCTTTCCCAAGCCTCCACCCTGCGGGACACCGGGGCTGGAAGCTCCTCTTCAGCCACCTCTCCAAACTTGGAGCGCCCTGGAGCCGAGGCTTTGGGGTGGGATGGGGGATGTGAGCGTCCAGGTGAGGGTGGGGGGCGATGCTGGGGGCCTGCCCTCGGTGGAGGCTTCGGGGACAGGCTGGGGGATGCGGGGATTGTGCCCTGAATCCCGGCTTGGACGGAGGCACGGGGAGATGCCCTGAATCCCGGCTCGGAAGGCGGCAGAGGGATTGTGCCCTGAATCCAGCCCTCGGTACTGACTTCGGGACAAGGCTGGGGGGATGCAGGGATTGTGCCCTGCATCCAAGCCCGGGGGCGAGGCACAGGGGTTGTGCCCTGAATCCAGGCTTGGGGAGAAGCGCAGGGATTNGGGGGGTGGTGTGAGCTAAAAGTGCGCCCAGAATGCCAGCATCAGGGGTTTGGGGTGCGGGGCTGTGCCCTGGCTGCAGACCCCGCGGTGGGGGGGGACAGGCACATGCCCTGAATTTGGGATTTGGGGGGGTGCGGGGAGATGCCCTGCTCCCAGGTGGGGTTTTCCTCTTCGCAGCCCAGACCCACGGCGGGGTGTTTGTGGGGCGGGCGTCACTTGGGGGACTGTTCTGCATCTTTTTTTAACTGATTCCCCTTCTGCAAAGGGGACCAGAAAGTGGCAGCAGCAGGGGCTGCTCTGGCCTGGAGTGATGCCAACCATTACGTCACCAGCCAGAGCCTCTTCTGCTATTGTTGCTGCGCTCCCTCCTTCTCTCCATCGCTCCTCTGCGAACCGGGCTTGTTGTTCCGCAGCTTGTCAGACAAAAAAAACCCCGAGATCCCTCACACAACAGCCCGGGGCAGCCGAGGGGGGCCCCTTCCCAGCACCGGCATCGCTGCTGGGACAGTGCGGAGCCGCTTGTTATTGTCACCGAGCTGTGTCCCTGCTTTTCTGGGTTTCCCATCACTCGTTTTGGGATTTTTAGCCTCCTTTCCTTAGTCCTTCCACTTGCCTTTATCCCCTAAAGCCCTGGCTCTCCCCTCCCCATCCTCCTCCTGAATATTTTGTTTCTGCTCCAGTTTCTCGTGAGCAGCCCTCTGCTCGCCTGCCTCCCGGTTCGCTGCCTATTTATGAAACAAGTCACCACTTTTTCCTTCCAGCTTTGTTGTTGTTGTTGGGATTCTTTGCTCTGCAGCTCTCAGCTGTTCCCCAGCCTCACAAAGGAATCGCTAGCACACAGCGAAATCGCTCCGTCGCTCCGATGTGTCACCCACGGGAGTTATGATTTCATTTTCCCCAGGACACCGACATTCACATGATACTTGGAGGGAGCAGTGGGGTTGTTCCGCTGTTTGGGTTCCTCTCCCCCCCTCTCTTTTCTCCCAGTAAACATCTGGAGGTTTTGGGGGTGAGCTGCCTGTTGCAAAAGCTGTCGGAGGTGTTGTTGATGGAGTGGCAGTGGAATAACAAATGGTGCGTAGGGTGCACAAATCCATCTTGTCTGCTCAAGGGAGCCTGACCTCCCAAATGCTCCAGCCAGGAGGGGTTTGTGTCCCTTGAAAGGCAGGGATGCTGTGCTCTGCTCCACAGAGTGGCTGGATTTCTGTTTTCCTCTAGGTCACTGGATTTGACAGCAGATTTGCCTCTCTGCAGGCTTGTTTAAAGGTCCTCTTAAAGTAAATCCAGATAGATTCCCAGGCTTCTCCTCCTCCCACGATATCTGTTTTTCAGTGAACTCTGCCTATATCCCACTTCTTTCTCCTTGAAGACCTAGAGCCAAGGGAAATCCTGTCTGAGGAAATAAGAGCTCCGAATCTGGAGTGGGGAAGGATAAAGTGACTTATGAAAATGGGTCTGCTTGTTTAGCTCCAGGGAGGGCCTGACACTTCCCTGGCACAACCAGGAGGGGTGCCCATCATTTCATGGGGGTTTTTTGGGAGATCTCAGTGGTGAAGTTCCAGAGGTTTGGATAAAAACTGGAAAGCCTCTGGTGCTTTCCTGGCTCCCACGATCTAGAGGTGACTGGTGTGTTTATTGGTGTGACTCCAGCAGAACGGGCCCATCCATTCCCAGTTTTTAAGGGCCACTTGGCAGCAGCCTGTGGAAGGACACTGAGCTTCTGCTGCCCTGGGGGTGGCATCCTGATCCGAGATGTCCTCGGATAAAAGCACGGGCTGGTGCTGTGCTGAGGGCCTGGCTCATTGTCCCTGTACACAGAGCCTCCTTTGTGGAGATGCTGGAGAAATGGCATCTGGGGAAGAAAATGGCCTGTGCTGTTATTTGAGCTGATCTTGCTTGATTTACGGAGCTCCTCAGGCTGTGTAGAAGCTGAGGATGGGATGGTGGTGGGGAAGAAGCTCCAGGAAACAGATACCCGTGGAGAGCTGGCATTACTTAGCACTCCAGGCTCTTTTGGGGCTGAAATTCAAATTTGCTAAACTGCCTGGTGTTCCTCCTTTCTGTGGGGACAGGCTGTCCTCTTCCTATTCCATCTTGGCCCCTGAGATCCCTGAGGGGATGCAGAGACCTGACAGAATGAGTCAGGGATGTGTATTTCTATTTCATGGAATCCCGGAGTGGTTTGGGTTGGAAGAACCTTAAAGTTCATCCTGTTCCACCCCCTGTCATGGGCAGGGACACCTTCCACTGTCCCAGCTTGCTCCAACCTGGCCTTGGACACTTCCAGGGATCCAGGGGCAGCCACAGCTTCTCTGGGCACCCTGTGCCAGGACCTCCCCCCCCTCACAGGGAGGAATTCCTTCCCAATATCTCATCTCTCCCTGCCCTCTGGCAGTGGGAAGCCATTCCATGTGTCTTTTATCCCATGCTCTTGTCCAAAGTCCCTCTCCAGCTCTCTTGTAGGCTCCCTTGGGATACTTTTTCTACCTGGAACATCAAAAGCTGTAAAGCCTTTAGCTTGGGAGCATCTTTTCCTTTCTCCTTCAGCTTGTACCAGAATGATTCCTTTCCTGGGAATCTGGAGTTCCCAGTCCATCAGGACAGAATTGCTCAGATCCACTCCCAGTCTTGCCTCAGTAGCTCAGATATCCAACCTAGGATGCTCCTTTGCCTTGCCTTTGGAATAGCTCCTGTGCTGCCAGCTGGATGCCTGCTTGAATAATGCCACCTTTCCCAAGAGTCTGCCACTTCTGCTTTTCCCCAGGTCTTTGTCAGGAGCATGCTACATGGAAATGGAAATATATGGAGGGAGCTGGGAAAGGGGCTCAGCCTGGAGCAAAGGAGGCTCGGGGGGACCTTGTGGCTCTGCACAGCTCCCTGACAGGAGGGGACAGCCAGGGGGGGTCGGGCTCTGCTCCCAGGGAACAAGGGACAAGAGGAAATGGCCTCAAGTATCACCAGGGGAGGTGTAGGTTGAATGTTAGGGAAGATTTTGTCATGGAAAGGGTGGTCAGGCATTGGAAGGAGCTGCCCATGGAGGTTTGGAGTCTCCATCCCTGGAGGTGGCACTCAGTGCTCTGGGCTGGTGACAAGGTGGGGATCGGACACAGCTTGGACCTGCTGGTCTTGGAGGTCTTCTCCAGCCCAAATAATTCTGTGAAATGCAGCCACAACAAACTTAGTCTTAAAGACCTTCCTGAGCCCTTGGCACCCCTGGTTGTCTTGGGAATCAGCAGCTGGCACAGGGATGAGTGAGGAATGCTGGCCTGGTGGGACGGATGGCATGGCCAGAGCCTGTCACCTCTCTGGGTTTCTCTAAGTGCTCCCTCTGAGGAGATGGCATCAGCCCCTTTCATCCCTTCCTGCTCTAATTGCACTGGAGACAGGCATGGAAAGAGCATCCAGCCTGGGAGATGTTTGTTTTTACTGTCATGGATCTTCCTGCCTTCTCAGACGGAAAATTGGAAAAATCTCCATCCTTCATTTCCCTCTCTCACCTTCCCTGTGCAGCAGACACCTGGCAGTGCCCTCTGCCTGGGAGGGCCAGCTGCTGAGGGATCACTGAAACTCCAAACTGCTCCATCCCATAGCTGATGATTCCCATGTTTCCCAGATGAACAGGTGGCCATGCTGGGGACCAGCTATTCTAGGAAAGGAGGGAACATGCAGGGCTGCAGCCTGTGTTCATGGTGGCATGGAATGATCTCGGTATTAACGAGGATGGTGAGAGATCCCCGTGGATAGTTCCAGCTTTTCCTCTGTGGGTTTGCACACTTGGTACAAGGTGTGATCCCAGAATAGTCGGTGCTGTGCTCCCATTATCTCGTGTGCTGAGGGAAGGGATCTGTCTGGGGATGCTGGGGCAGGGCATGGTTGTATCTTGTATCTGCAGAGCCCAAATTCAGGTTGTCTTTATGAAGCAAAAAAGAATTTGATTCCAGTGGACAATGACAAGTTCCTGGTTCTCCTGGATCTTTCAGATCTGCTGAGAACAGCTTGGTTTTGGTCCAGCCTAAGTGCCTCACTGTTAGGGTTAAGATCCTGCCTTGTGCAGGTACTGGGAGTGGTCCTTGGATTCATCTGTGGGATCTGGGATGTGTCACTTATCTTCCCTCAACAGCTGTGACACCTCCAGTGCACCTTCTGAGGGTGAGTGTGTCTTGAACACACCCTCAGGGGCTCTCTGGGCTGTGATGTGAGCCAGGAAATCACTTTCATGGGATAAATCCACTCATAACAAACCCAAAAGCCTCCAGCATCACAGAGGGTTTTGGGGTCTGTAGCTCATCTCAGCCTCACCTTCTGGCTCACGTGGAGTGCTCAAGGGATCCATGGCTCTGGAAAGGCACCTGAATATTCCAAACTGCTGTAAAAGACTTGTTCAGGAATAAATCTTCCCAGTCCTGCTGCTCTGGGCTGCTGAGACCTCTGCTCCCTGTTTTCATGCTTGACTTCTGGAGCTGGGCTCAGCTCAGATCCAAAGGAACTGTTCAGTTTGCAAGGATTGCTGCTCACAGCTTGGCCTAATGCACCTTGCTGAAGCACAGGGGGCCTATTTTTCCTGTTTCTCTGAAGAGCAGGATTGCTCCTGAGCTCTCCGTGCTGGATTTTTCACGGCAGAACCCTCTGCCTCAGCTGTCCTTGGGCTCTGAGAGCAGCAGAGCCCCGTGCAGGAGGCTCAGAGCTTGTCTCAAGGATAAGAACCCAGAGACACCCTGTGCACACTGGTGGTGGCACCTCCTGACCCAGTGCCTGGGAAGGAAAAGCAACCTTCAGATAACTTATCAGCCTTAATAACCAAAGCCACCAAAACAGTGGTGTCTGCTCCCTCCCTGAAGTTATAGGAATAACTATCCAGGGGCTAATAAAAGTCTAAGGCTGGAGCTGTGGTCTCCCTCTGCTTTCCATGGCAGCGGGCCAAGCATGAGGCTCAAATTGCTGTTGCACTCTTAACCCTGACTCAGCTTTGTGTGCCTTAATCCCTGGGGCTGCAGGGGAGGCTTTGGGGAGAGTGTCCTGCCCAAACCAGCATCTTCCTGTGAGCCAGGGGCACTTCCCTGCTCAGCTGAGGGGCTGTTCTCAGCATGGAACACAGCATTCCCAGCTGGAATACAAGCCAGGGACTCTGCAGTGCTGCTCAGTGCTGAGGTTACAGACGGAGCCACAGCAGGAGTGCAGATTCCTCAGTGGATTTCCATGCTGCTGGAGTGGGTGCTGAACCAGGAGTTTCCCAGCTGGATGTCACCAATGCCTGTTTTGACAGGACAAGAGGAAACAGCCTCAAGTTGTGCCAGGGAATGTTTAGACCCTAACTGGATGTTAGGAAGAAATTCTTCATGGAAAGGGTGGTCAGATGCTGGAACAGACTCAGGGCAGTGGTGGAGTCTCCATCCCTGGAAGCGTTGAAAAAACTCGTGGTTGTGGCACTTTAGGGCTTGGTTTAGTGGTGAATGTGGTGCTGCTGGATTCATGGTTGGACTTGATGACCTTGGAGGGCTTCTCCAACCTCAGTGATTCAGTGATTCCATGGCACTCCCAAAGCGCCTGAATGTCACCCCAGGCAAACAAAGGAGGATTCAGGGATATTTCTGTTTTGGAGTCACCACGTGGCCCTTCCAAGGCCCAGTTTCCTGTAACTCAGATGAGTTTTAGGGCTCAGAGTGGATTCTGCCACACTCCTGTGGGCCAGGACAACGGGATAGAGAACATTCCTGAGGCTGGATACCTCCCTCTGCTGAAGAACTGTGTCTGATTCCTCACCAAGCTGAGCTCATCCTCCCTCTGCCTTGGAAAGAGGAGCCAGGCAGTGGAAGTGGCTCTTGGAAGAGAATCACTGAAGCTGTCCAATGTCCTTTGAAATGCTTGGAACCACTGCAGTGGCTCAGACAACCCTCAGATCTTGAAATGTCTCTGGAAATCCCGTTGGCAGCAGCCTGATTCCTGAAGCTCATGTGCCATTTCTGCCTCAGTGCTGACTTGGAAGCAGGAGCCGAGGAATCCCACCAGGATAAAAGCTGCCTGAGGATGCCTGGGAGGAGATGAGTGATCCTTCACTGCTGACAGGGAAGGCTCCTTGTAGGAACAGGGAAACTGAACCTCCACACCTGTGCAGTGATCCCACAGGTACAGGTGGGATCTGTCTGGATGTGTCTCTGCCTCTTCCCAAGTTCCTGCCAAGTCTCTAATCAGGACATGAGCTCTGGATGTGACCCCAGCTCTGGGATCCTTCCTGCTGGAGTTGGACACAACCCAGTTCCTGACCAGTCTGAGCACTGATTCCCTGTCCCTTTGCAGCAGGAACTCACATCTGAGCTGTGACTTCGGAGTGTCTGCACCTTCCTAAACTGTCCCTACTCCTCTAACGTGCAAATCCGACATGTCTGAGGTCCTAAAACAGCCCAAAACACTGGGAAAAGGAGATGGATTTTTTGAAGGACTTTAATGACTTTTAAGTGCTAAACTCCCTTCTTTTCTTGAAGTCTTTAAGGTGTGGTGTTGAAGTGCTTGTCACATATGGGGTGTTAAATATGTTTGGGGTTGTTGAGTACCTGTATTTGGGCTGGGCTTGTACAAGGAAAAAGTACCCGTCTTTTGGGTCCAGAGCAAGACTTGATGCTAACAAATAATCCAGAGTCCTTGGAGATGTCCAGCTCTGGCTTCCCTGTTTATCTCTTAACTAAGTTGAAAGGAAACTGTAGGCCATGCAAAGTAACCCTGTGCAAATCTTCCCTCCAGGTCATATTCAAAGTGAAATGTGCAGCTGAATTCAACAAGTACAAGTAAGTGCTGCTGTCCTGACCTTCCCTTCAAAGCTGGGACCAGGGAACCTGGCTGGGAATGGGAGGGTCAGGCCTCAAAGGCTGAAGAGAGCTCTGATTCCAAACCTGTGCTCTGAGAAAGGATCAGAGTTGGACTTTGGAGCAGGACTGGGAGCTTCGGGGGTGCCAGGGGAGCTCAAGCATCCCAGTTCTGCTGGGTGAACTCTTAGGGTCACTCTGAGCTGTCCCAGCCCAGGAAAGATCTGCAGAACGAGGCTTGAGCAATGGGTGAGCCTCAGGTTTGTGCAGCCCAGGTGCTTCCCAGGGAAACCCACGGTGGAAAATGCAAGCTCCAGTGGCTCTCAATAAAGGAGTTGCAGTGGTTGTGATGACTCATGGCTTATTGACTGGAGTTAATGCAGAGCTGGAGCAACACTTAAAATCTGCAAGATAAGAACCTGACTGTCAGAAGATGAGTCTTGTAACTCATGACTGCTTACGCTGCTCATGTGTTATGAGAGCAGCTCCAACAAATCCTCTGCAGCCTTGGGCTGCCAGTACAACCCCTGAAATTTGCTGGAATGCCTGAGCTTCCCAGCAAGCCGAGCACTGGGAGAGTCTGCTGAGGCAGGAGGGAGGTGCAGAATGAACCTGGGCTTGTCTCACTGACCATTTTTCCCCTCACCATCTCTCCAGGGTCCTATTGTACTTGGGCTCCATCCTCACCAGCCTCCTGTTCCTGGTTGTGAATTTAACCTGTGCAATGCTGATCCACGGCGAGGTCCCGGAGAAGCAGCTGAGGTGGACGGTCCTGGCCCGGGCCCTGGTCAACGACAGCCTCTTCATCCTCTGTGCCATCTCCCTGGCCTGCTGCATGTGCAAACTGGGAAAGATGTCTTCAGCCAACGTCTACCTCGAGTCCAAGGTGGGCAAATGCCTTGGGAATTCCCACTGGGGCTGCTCAGCTGGAGCTGGGTGTGCTCGCTCAGGGCAGCACTGGCCTGGTGGCACCTGAGCTGCTCTTGCTCAAATTCTCCTTCCCATGGGGAGGTGGCAGCTCTTGGGTTCCTCCCTCCACAAAGTGCAGGCTCCTGCTGTGGGAGTGATGTTTCCTGCATGTTTTCAGGGAATACTTCATCTGCAGCTTTGGCATAACAGATTTATGTGCTGCTTCTGCTTTTTAGGCGTAGAAAATCCCAGGTTTGCCTTGAAGAGAGGGTTCTCAAAGAGCAGCAGATGCAGTTTTTGCTGTGTATTTTACCTGTGGCAGGTGTGTCATGATTCCCTGCAAAGGGGATCCCCCAGAAATCCAGCTTTAGCTGGACTCTGCTTGGGCAGGATGAGATGTCCTGGATGAGATGAGCATCTGTGGATGGGAGGAGAAGTTGCTGTAGGTCCTGTCCCAAAGCAGGACAGGTGAGGGTTTCAACACACAGCTCTTTTCCAGCAGATAGGAAAGTGGAAAAGTCACCAGCAGTGTGGCAGGAAGCTGCAGTCAATGTCCACTTGAGTGGCTGGAAACATCTAGAGGAAAAACCAGAGCACCTGAGCGTGGCCAGTTGAAGCTGAGGCCTTCTGTAGGAGATGTCTGGCTCCTTAAGCAGCAGAGGGCATCGGTGGCTTCCCAGAATCCAGGATGTGTGGGCTGGGACTGATGTCCTACCTGACTGCTGTGGAAGCTGTCCAGAGGCTGCAGGTTGCATCCAGATCTGCAGTGAGCCAGGAGCAGAGGAGCTGCTCACATCCCTGCTGGCCTGGGCCTGGTGTCCAGCTCTGGCTGGCTCTGGACACTCATTAACCCACCCAGTTCCCCCAGTGCAGGAACTTCCCCTCCTCACATGCCCGAGGCTGCCCCTGGGCTGTGTACAGCATGCTCCAGGGAAGCCTCTGCTCTCCACTTGGAAACTCACCCTGGCTGTCTGCTAAAGGTCTCTGCCTCCCTCCCCTGCCTTGGGGGCATCCCCTGATGTTGTGTGTGTGGAATTCCTGCAGAAACAGGGTGGGGATGAGCAGAAATGTTACACAGCTGCCCCGGGAGGTTGTCCTGCCCCTGAACTCAAAGCCACGCAGCAAGGCTGGAGGCTGCTGCCTCCACACTGAAGGTGGGAGCACTGGAGCTGTGGGGAGGAGGCTGGACTGCAGCCAGCTCCTGTCCTGTGGTCCTTGTGAGCTGGAGATTTGCTTCAGCAGCCTCTGTGCCTCATTGTGCTGGCCTGAGCACCACGGGCTCAGCTTCCAGTTACAGCAGGATGTGTTCTGGGCTTCAGGGCTGTCACTTGTCTGTTGGCACCTCTCTCCTGCTGACTCTCTCAAGACACTGCCCTGAGCTCCAAATCTGGGAAAATGGAGCTGGGATGTGGAGCAGGCCAGTGGGATGAGCTTCCCCAGCAGATTCTCTGCTTAAACACAAAGGCAGCTCAAGTGCTGAGGGGTGTTGACCCCCTCACTGACTTGGTGCCTCCTGGCAGCCACTAAAGGGATTCATGGATGGATTTAACAAAACCTGGTTTGTCCCAGAGTCCCAGAATGGTTCGGGTTGGAAGGGATCTTAGATCCCACCCAGTTCCACCCCCTGCCATGGGCAGGGACACTTTCCACTATCTCAGGCTGCTCCAAGCCCCATCCAGCCTGGCCTTGGACACTTCCAGGGATCCAGGGGCAGCCACAGCTTCTCTGGGCACCCTGTGCCAGGGCCTCACCACCCTCACAATCAGGAATTTCTTCCCAATATCCCATCTAACCCTGCCCTCTCTCTGAAGCCATTCCCTTGTCCTGTCCCTCCAGGCCATTGTAAATGGTGTCTCTCCATCTTTCCTGTGGGCTCCCTTCAGGTACTGGGGTTCAAGCTCTGGGTCTTTCTGCCCACCCCAAGTATTTGGGCTTCTTTCCTAGACAAACACTGGGGTGTAAAGCACAAGTTGATTTTCCTGGTGCTTGGTTGTTGGCCTTGTGGAGATTCCCAGAGGAAGGCAGGGGGTGGGACAGCATCTCCCTGGACCCCCAGTTTGGAGCTGACTGACAAAGTCCTGCCAGGGACACTCCAGTGCCTCAGATCCTTCCCTGCTCCCAGGCAGCTCTGGCTGTGTGGCTCCTGCAATGAACTCATCACATGAGAAAGCTCTTACCCAGCTCTGAATATTTTAGCAACAACATACAAATGTTCTGGGTCATTCTTGGCTGCACAGCTGCTCATGCATTTAAGGGAACGGGGAAGAACATCACAGCTCTGTGTTAAAGCTCTTTTTATTTCTTCCTGTCCTAGGGAACATCTGTCTGCCAGGCTATTCTGGTGGGATCTGTAGTGGCCCTCCTGTATTCCTCAAGGGCTTGCTATAACCTGGTAGCTGTGGCCATATCTCCAGACAATGTTCCTGGTCCTTTTAACTATGGCTGGGACAACCTTTCAGACACGGTGAGTGTGTGACCCCCAATTCAGAGCCAGTGAAGGGAAATGCAGCCACTCCTCATCCTGTGAGGGTGAAAAGGGGGCTCTGGGTGGTGTCTGGGTAGCTGAACCCCCACATGAGCTGCCTTTCTGCTCTGCTTGCTCTCTCCACCCAGCAAACCTGAGTCCTCCTCTCTCCAGCCGCTTCTTCAGGAAGGATTCCCTGTCGTGCTCTTCCCTTTCAGCCTGCCATCTCCTCTTTTGAGGGAGAGGAGGGACAACTCAACTAGAGCAGAACAGCAATGCTTAATCGGGCATGGCTGTGTGTGAGGGAGAGTCACTGGCGTGGGGAGCGAGCTCCCAGTGCCCTGGTAGCACGCTGTGAGCAGAGGCAGCTCACCCAAACCAGCAGCAGCAGCCAGGTGAAGGTCACTGTGCTGCTTTAGGGACTCCTGCCTTGGAAGGGTTTCTCTGCACTCCCCGTTGCAGCTGTTGGGAGCTCTGTGGGTGGCTGGGATGACACAGACCCCTCTGCCTTGTGCCCACAGGCGCACGTGGAGGTGAGCAGCGAGGAGTACGTGGTGTTTGGAGTGGTCCTGTTCCTCTGGGAGCTGGTGCCAACCACTTTCGTGGTGCTGTTCTTCCGCGCTCAGAGACTGAGCCAGAACCTGGTAGGCCTGAGCAAATCCCCCTTTGCAGGGAGGAGCCCCTGGGGTGACTGTTGGGAATATTTTGCTTCTGGACTAACTCCTTTCTCCTTGGCAGACTCCAGCAGGGATGGTCAACAGCCACAGCTACAGCTCCAGGGCCTATTTCTTCGACAATCCGAGGCGCTACGACAGCGACGATGACTTGTCACGGCTCGGGACCAGGGAAGGAGGGTAAGGAAGGCTTGTGCTGCTGCTCTGCTGCCCTCTGGGCAAGCAACAGAGCTCCTGGCTTCTGCTCCTAGGAAAAAGTTTGGTGGAAGAGGCAGAGGGAGCCTCTGACAGAGCTTTGTTCCCTCCTGCAGCTCACAAGGAGCTGTTTTTATTGGGCAGAAGTGACCAGCTCAGAGAGGTGGGTGCGGATGGTGCTCACAGGTGGTGATTGCAGACAGGAGACCTCATCCAGGAGGGCTGGGATCCATTTCATAGGGCTCTGAAACGATCTCCAGAGGGGTTTCTCCATAGGGAAGTGAGAGCTGGTGAAGTCCTGGGAGGGAGCTGGGACAAAGCTCTGCAGGAAGCGCTGGTGTGGGGGAGAATGGTCAGGTATCCCCAGCAAAACTCTTACGAGGCATCCTGGCAGCCCTGTCACCCATCATCATGGAATCATGGGATGGTTTGGGCTGGAAGGGACCTTAAAGACCATCTTGTCCCACCCCCTGCCATGGGCAGGGACACCTTCCATTGGACCAGGTTGCTCCAAGCCCTGTCCAACCTGGCTTGGAACACTTTACTTCCTTTCCACTTCACTTCCAAGTCCTTTCCTTGCTGCCCAGGGGTGCAGTGAGCAGTTCAGAGGTTCTGGCTCTTCTTGATCAGTGTTGTGGGGCCTGGTGCTCTTCTCTTTGTAGCTGTCTCATCAAAGCCAAGTTCCTTGGAGCTACTGTGCCTTCAAACTTCACCACCCTGACCAGTGCTGGGAGCAGAAGTCTGGAGGAGCCAAATTATTCACCCCTAAAATGTCCATGCTTTTTTTTTTTTTCCTGTCTCTCCCGCAGCTTGGCCACCCCTCAGTCTGTTTTTTCTGTCTCTCCCGCAGCTTGGCCACCCCTCAGTCTGTTTTTTCTGTCTCTCCTGCAGCTTGGCCACCCCTCAGTGCTCGGGCTGCTACGGCTCCCTGGCCGGCACGGACGGCGGGAGCGCCGCGGACAGCGCGCCCTTGCTCTGCGCCGCCGGCGGCTCGGGGATCAACCACCACCACCACCACCACAGCTCCCACCCTGCCCCACACAACTGAGGAGGCTCCCTCTCTTCCCAGGGTGGCACTCGTGTATAGGATTGTAACCTGGTTGTCCTCTTTTCCTCCTCTTCCCCCCGAAGCATCTAACTCATGACACAAACATTCCACTACCTGCCGCAGCTGCGCGCGGGACTGAGCCCAGGGCTGCAGGCAGTTAAGTCAGAGAACTGTGACTTTAAGGTACCATGTAGCAAAGTGAAGCTGAACTCTCTGGAAGCTTTTTTTTCCCTTGGTCTGGTCTTCAAGATGTTGGCAGCTAAATGCACCAGAGCTTCCTCACTAGAAAAGAAACATCAAATGCATATTTGCACTTTTATCTGCACACTTGGAAGGAACGAATCTTGCTCGGGCTGTGCTTGGCCTGAGACTGTTCTAGTTACTCTTTTAATTGCACATCCAGAGCTGGGAGAGGCACTGTCTTCCTGCAAAGACACGTTCCCTGAAGGACTCTGCATCCTGCCTCCCTGGGAGCGGGGAGCTCTGTGCAGGCAGGGCCCCTGGCGCTGGATGCTCGAGTTTACTGTGCCATATTCCCACCTGGCAGGGCTGGGTGAGGCCTTGGGGCTCGGGGATTGGCTCCTGCTCTGCCTGTTGGTCCCACCTGGGCCTGTGGCTCAGAGCTGAGTGAGGTCAGCATTCCTGCTGGCCTTGTGACCACCCCGCTGGCCCGTGGCAGAGGGACAGGGCTGGCTTTTCCCTGCAGGGAGAGGCTGGAGCTGGCTCAGCAGGAGTGTGTGTGCAGGAATGTGTGTGAATCCGGGGCTGCTGCACCCAGTGGGTGCTGGCAGCAGCCCTGCTCCCCCTCCTCGCTGCCCACGGTGGGGCTCCCCTCGTCCCCCTCAGTATTAAATTGCATTTAGCAGATAACCAAGAGTTTTAACCTGAAGTGAATGTGAACTGCTGGGTCCCCACTGAGGTGCAGGGGGTGTGTGGCTGCCTGTGGAACGTTGCTGTTGCAGAGGGAAGGGGCAGAAACCGCAGTGATCTGAGCCCTGGGCTCCTTGCTCTGCTCTCCCTGTGGACCTGGGGCCTCCCAGAGCTGTAGAGTGTGCAGGGTTGGGAGTGCTGGGTCAGGCTGGGAGAGGTCCCTCTGTCTTTCCTTAACCAAAATAGCCAAGTTTGACCTGGCCTGGGCTCTTGGAGATGAGGCTTGGTGTTATTCCTGGCTTGTCCCTGAGCCAGCCGTGGGGATGAGCAGAGCAGCTTTGGATAAAGGCACTGGTGCAGGGAGGGAGCTGCTCTGACCGTGGGGCAAATCCACCCTGGGACTGCTTTTAACCTGCCTGGTGCTGCTCCAGCCCCGGTGTGACACTGGGGGACAGGGAATGCTGTGCTGGGACAACAGCCTGGGAGCTGCAGGGAGCCCGGGGCAGCCTCAGTGGTGAGAGAAACCCGAGCCCCGGGGCAGCCCCGGCCTCTCCTGTCCAGCCTGGCGCCCTCACCCCTGGGGCTGCGCTGAGCTCGGTGTCACTTGTCCCTCTGACCACACCCCGTCCCTGTGCGTGGCCTGTGCTCTCCCTGCACGCCTCCTGCACTCGTGCTGGCCCAGAAAAGCAGCAAGTCCTGCTTCTTTTTTGGAGAAGGCAAAGATGGCAACTCTCAGCACATCCCTTGCTCGAGTCCCTGACCCAGAGCTCCACCCCAGCTGCTCCCCTGTCTCCTGGCAGGAACAGGTTGCTCCATCTCAATCCCTGCTTGGCTTATGGCGAAGCTGGTGAAGGGCCAGGCACTGTCACCCTTCCTTCTGCTCCCATGAGTCTCCAAAGACAGCAAGTGACACTCGTGGCCCCTGTTCTTGCTTAAATTCCAAAGCACTAGGAGCACTTTAAGTTTTACTTTGGAGGGAAAGGAGTGTAGTGCAAAAAAATTTAAAAAAAAAGAATAATTAAAAAAACCTACAAAATCCAAGGGCTACGGGCTCATTGTTCCTATTGCACTGAAGCACACACCCACACTACGATCTTCCTGGATTATTTGGGATGGCAGGTCAGGGCAGTGAGCCTCGTTGCTGATGGACCCCGGAGCGACTGGCCAAGCGTTTGGGTTTTACTCCTTTGTCCGGTGGATTCCGAACTGACCGCTCCTCCCGGGGCCGGTCCCGTGTTTTACTGAAGTAATTTATAGCTGAGAAGTTACAATGACTTTTTTAATGCATAGTTGCCTTTCATTAAACTTTCTTTTGGGTTTGTTTTGGGGTTTTTTTTCCTTTTTTTTTTTTTCTGGTATGGTTTAACAGTGTTCTGGCTTTGCAGGCGGGCAGCAGCTGCTGCCCCGGGAGCTGTGGCCAATGAATGTACCTATTTGTTCTTCACTAAACTGTAACCAAGCACTACTCTGTTGAAATAAATAATAAAAAAAAAGGACTTTCTGTGCTGGGATGGCTCCCAGGGTGACCCAGGCAGCTCCAGGTGTGGCCCTGTGGTCCCCTGTGCCCTGCCAGGACCTGGCACATCCGACTGCTCTGCTGCCACAGGGCTGGGAGCTCTGTGGGATGGGCTCTGAGGGCTGAGCTGGGGTGGCACAGGGGGTTTATCCTCTGCTGTTTCTCTGGCTGCAGCCCCGAGGGATGCTCTGTCCCGAGGGCAGGGCTGCGGCTGTGTCAGGGGAGGTTTAGGTTGGATATCAGGGAAAGGTTCTTCCCCCAGAGGGTGCTGGGCACTGCCCAGGCTCCCCAGGGAATGGTGACATTCCCAAGGCTGCCAGAGCTCCAGGAGCATCTGGACAACGTTCTCAGGGATGCCCAGGGTGGGATTGTTGGGGTGTCTGTGCAGGGCCAGGAGCTGGATTCCATGGTGTTTGTGCGTCCCTCCAGCTCAGGATATTCCACGATCCTATGTCTCCATCGTGTGAGGTACAAGGTGCTCAAAGCAGCTCCCAGGGCTCATCAGAGACACTTCTGGCCAGGGGCTGTGCTTTGTCCTTCCCAGGGCTGGCTCCCCCCAGCCCCAGCAGCACAGAGCTGCAGAGGGGCTGAAAGCCCCAGCTCCACACCTGGAGCTTCCCTTGCTCCTTGCCCAGGTTCATCCACATCCACACGGCCTCGAGCCAAACAGCAGCAGCTCTGCTGGAGCACACGCTGCCTCTTCCTGCTCTTCCCACGTTTTAGGGTGGAAAGCAGAGGGGTTTCCACACAGATCCGGGCTCAGGGGGGTTCTATTTTCCAACAGCACTGTCCACACTCAAGCCTGTGGCACTGGACAGTGGATGGTGTGGTCAGGACTGGCTCCATCCCTGTGGGACCCTGCTGGGAGCAGGAACAGGGGATCTCACCCTCAAGGCTGTGGGGGATGCAGGGGCTGTGCCCACCCCAGGAAGGACCCTCTGCCCTTTCCCAGCAGCTCTGTCCCACTGCTTGTCCTTGGAGCAGCAGAATTGCCCTGCACCTCACTCCGTGCCCCCTCAAGGAGCAGCAGCCCCGTGCCGGGCACATCCTTTCCCATTTTAGCCCTGCCTCCAGGGAGCAGATCCCAAAAGAGGCCAAACCCACTTGCACGGGCTGGGAGGGGCAGGAAGGCCGGGAGAAGGCTGGGATTGGGGTCCTGGCAGCAGCAGCTGCCCCGTGGCCAGTCAGGCACGGCTCAGGGTGGGTTCTGCTTCTCTCGAGCGAGGAATGGCAGCCTCCAGGTGCCGCTTGGAAAGGGGTGGGGTTCCTCCAGCACGATCCTTCTCCGTGCATCTTCCCAGCCTTCCAGTGCATCTTCCCAGCCTTCCGTGGGTGCAGGGAGCACCAGGAACTGCCTGTTCCCACAAGAACGTTTCCCGAAGAAGAGGAATTCACCTTGGCACAGCAGCAGCTCCTACAATCCCTTGAAGTTGTTTTTTATGCAGCAGGAAGTTGGTGTAGGCACACTGTGAGTGAGGGGCTGGCTGGAATCATGGAGCAGACAAGGAATTTCCCCCAAATTTATTCAATGGCACGGTTCTTGCCCTACCTCCAGCTTCCAAAGGCAAGGCCATGGCTCTGATCCATCCAAATAGCACAGCAATATTTCAAAGAGTTATTCCAAATGATCTTCCCATATATAAAATAAAATTTACATCTAGTCCCCACTTTTATACAAAAAAAAAATAGCTTTTTTTTTCTCCTTGTACAAAATATCTCCCCAGCAGGTTACAGACAATCAGCTGGGAAAAGAAGGCCCAGCAAGTGGTTTCCATGGTTTAAGTCAGAGTGGTGGAATGATGGTGTTTGTCCTCAAGTCTCTCTTTCTCCACTGAATTCACCGCATGTTTTGTAAGATATTCTTGAAGTTTTCCAGTTCTTTCACGCTGGTTGAAACCCTGTGTACAAGGAATGCAAAAGGGAAACATTACAGCAACGTTCATGTCGTGAATTATTTAAAATCTGGGAGAAAGGGACTGTATCAAGCAGCTCTTGGGAAGAGAGGATTTGGAATTCCAGCTAAATTGGGTTGAGGTTACAACCAGGCCCTTCACTAATTCCCCTGCCTCTTTTTAAAGCAAACACTGGGAATCACAGTGGTATAGGATGTTAAGGAACTCATCCTTGGAAAAACCTGTTTGCCAGAAACTCACAGCCTCTCAACATCACAAAGAGCTCATGTATAACCAGAGTGTCCTGAAATCCCCTCCTAAAGGCCTCCTTATCCTCCTTTTCTGACAAAAACTCCTCATCCAGAGAGGCTGCACTGATGGATTCCTGTTAAATGCAGTCATGATCTGGGAATGAACTGGTGGAAGGGACCAAGCTGCAGGAGAGGCCTAAGGAAAGCAGCCCTTGCCTGCGACAATGTGCTCCAAGGACAGAATCACACAGTCCCTTAAAAATGATGAAATTCTTTGTATCTTAGCATAAATGCTTCCTTGAATTCCTTACAGGAATGTAGAGTATAAAGAATATTTTAAATCATTCCAACACCTGGTATCAGACTATGACAAGAGCAAGAGTCTCCACCAAAATTGCTGAGAACTGATTAAAATTAGAGCTGAAACTGGATATAACACAGCAGCTTATGCAAAAGTAAGGGGGAAAATCCCAAACTCACCTTCCAAAGGCATTAAATAAGGCCACAATTTCCTGCCTGGTCAGCTGGAACCCATAGGAAGGGCCACTCTCGGGGATCTTTTCAATGAGGTTCTCTGAGAAGAGGATCTTCAGCGCTGTGCCCAAGCCCTGTGTCTGTGCAGGGATCAAAGAGGATCATGGAACAGCAGCTTCCAACCCCTCTCCACCTGGGCAACATCCTCAAAACAGGGCAAGAGGATTCCACTTAACCCAGGCTCTGCACCCCCTCCCCTCTCTTGGGTTATCCCAGTTTCCACAGGCAACTGCTTCCAGCTGGAACCAGCTGCTTCCTGCTGCCTGCACAGGTAAGGAATCTGCAGCCCTGAGCTGTGTCCAGGAGCAGATTGGTATCCAAGGGCCACATCCACACCAGTCCCAACACCAGAGTTCCCAGATACTGCTGACAAATCTCACCTGCAGCTTCCCCCACAGCCGACACTTGAAGCAGCCAACACAGTCCATGATCTTGGAAATATTCTTAAAGTGCAGCCTAAATTCCTCCTGGGGGGAAAAGACATTTGTGTTGGTGATGGTTATGCACTAATCAGGGCTCCTTCCAGGTATTAATTCAAATTAATCCTGGAATTCAGTGGGACTGAGGTAGGAAAAGCCTCCTGCAGTGGGGTCTTTGGCAGAAATTACCTTTAGTTTAGCAGCTTCCTCTTTATTCCCTGCAAAGAAGGAGTTTTCATCGAAATGCAGCGGGAAGGACCTGGAAGGGAATGAAGGGAGTTTGATTTCTGCCCAGGTTGGTTGTATGGCTGCAGTCAGGGGTGGGGATGAACAGAGGTGGGAGCCACTGGACATCTCCAGAGGTGTTTTAATCTTACATCCAACCCCAAGGAACGGAATGGGATGATCTAAGGTCTCTTCCAACCCAAACCACCCTGGGATTCTATTCTCTCCTCCAATTTGAGCTGGCATCTCACCTTGGAGACATTTTCAGCAATTGCTCGATGGTTTTTAAGCAATTTCAGTCTGGTTTCTGACAGACAGAAGCACAGGAGGGTGACAAGATAAATCAAACATTGATCACTTTAGGAGACACCCATTTCTGTCTGGTTCCAGTATCTTCCATTCCTTTTACTCCAAACTCCATCCAACAGCCCAAACCTCTGTTACCAAGATATTTAGGATGTTTTTCTAGTTGCAAACACGAAGCCAGGCCTGGTATCCCACAGATGAGTCACACAGGTAGCCAATTTTAGGGCTGACATGTAGGCAGTTATTAAATTCAATTCTGCTAAATCCAAAAGGCAGCCGAGGCTATTAAACTGTGGGACTAATTGAACTGTGGGACTAATTACCCAAATCCTGCAATTTGCATACAGATATTAATGAGTTCCCAGCAAAACTACACTACTGGTACTATGTCCCTGCTCATTGAAAAGGGGCTGGACTAGATGACCTTAAAAAGGTCTTTTCCAACCCAAACCATTCCATGTTTTTTATGATTCTACTGCACAAATCACTCCAGGAAGGAACTCAGAACCTGCCTTTCTAGGGAGCTTTACGTGACAGGTTAAGCACACTCAGAGATGTTGCCAGAGCCACTGTCCCCAGGTACTGAGTGCAATTACTTGGCCAGATGGAGGATTTCCAGCAGCAGGTGTTTCGTTTCTGCATCCTGGCTTTTATTCCCGGTGTACAGCTGGAAACCCGGGCGCTCAAAGAAGGGCAGCACTTTGGAGAGGGCCCTCAGCTCAATCAGGTACAGAAAATAGAGGTTCTTGAGTCTTCTGGGCCCTTCCCCTCTGGTGAGGACTTCATCAAACCTCTGCTGGAACTCCGTGACATTGGGGCCCCATTTCTTCTCCGACCACGTATCTGAGACAGAAAAAACCCTCAAAGGCATGAGCTGGAGGGGTTGAGTTCTGGTTCATCTCCTCCCTCCAGGGAAATGGTGAAATGGGATTCCAGCCAGGGAGATCCCAGCTTTTCCAAGTCACTGACCCAAAACCACAGAATCATTAAGGCTGGAAAAGACCTCCAAGATCAACCTTTGACTGAGTCCAAGCTTTAAGTGCCACATCCAGCCGTTCCTTGAACCTCCAGGGATGGAGATTCCATCACTTCCCTGGGAAGCCCCTTCCAATGCTTGACCACCCTTCCAGTAAAGAAATTTTTGCCTGAAAATTGTTCAGGGAGGCATGATTTTAACTCAACTCAGCCCCCAGCAAACACAGAACCCCTGCAGACTTTTCTCAGGTGGTTCCTGAGTCTTCCTAATGAACAGGGACACCTTAGGAGAATTCCTGATGACATGGAAAAGCAAGACAACAAAAGCAGCCAAGGAGTGGAGGAGATTGGCCTCTATTTTCCATTTTCAAGCCCACAAAGAATATTTCTGTTGCTCATCCTACCATGTATTTAAGATATGTATAATATAAAAGATATATATTTATATAAAAGAGATATATTTAAGATATATATTATATAAAATACGTAGTGGAAGATGTGCAAGTCAGACCAAGCTGATGCTGCAGCCCCAACTCATCTCTTGCCTCTGATGTTTCCCATATTATCCCATCTCCCAACTCTTACTCACATCGAGGTGAGGCCCATGTGGGCTGTAGAGACTTAAATACAATTATTTAGTTAAATCTAATTGACTTGCCCAAATTCCCACAGCTATCACCTTGATTTTCAAGCCCAGGGTTGAAACTGGGATTCCTCAGACAGCTACTTATGGACCAAAGCATGGGAAGGAAATGGAAATGGAAATGGAAATGGAAGTGGAAGTGGAAGTGGAAGTGGAAATGGAAATGGAAATGGAAATGGAAGTGGAAATTGAAGTGGAAGTGGAAATGGAAGTGGAAATGGAAGTGGAAATGGAAGTGGAAGTGGAAATGGAAGTGGAAATGGAAGTGGAAGTGGAAGTGGAAGTGGAAGTGGAAATGGAAGTGGAAATGGCTGCTGGAAGTGGATCAATGGCCTGGGGAAAGCCCAGCCAAGTCTTTCCCAGTCCAGGTGAGGTTATTGCTGAACTGGCCATGATAAAACCAGGCTGGGAAGGGACAGCCTCGATCCACAGTTAGAAACCCACCCCAAAATAACCCTGGAGGAAGCACAGAGGGAATATGTGCTGGAAGTCCTGGTACAGAGCCTGGCCCAGCCCATGTCAGACCTGGAGGCACGTGCCAACTGCATCCCTAATCCTGTCACACAAGCTGGGTGCTGGAAGAGCACGAATAGGCCTGAATCCTGCTGGAACAGGCTCCAAGCAGCATTCAGCAGAGCCATGGAAGTGTCAGCTTTGGAGTGAGGCAGGAAAGCTGGGGC
Organism: Melanocharis versteri; assembly: GCA_013397845.1. Taxonomy (NCBI): domain Eukaryota; kingdom Metazoa; phylum Chordata; class Aves; order Passeriformes; family Melanocharitidae; genus Melanocharis; species Melanocharis versteri. Next base: position 5,849 of record VZTG01008697.1, on the reverse strand, counting down.
AGGAAGCAGGATTTACCTTGCAGGAGGTACCTGGCACTCAGGTGGATGTTGATGCTGGCGTGGAGACCAGAGATGAGCCTGTAGAAGGCTCGTTTCTCCACACAGACCCCTGCAAAGAAAAGGGGAATTTAAGACACTGAAAGCACCCTCTGGATTTTCAATTCTCCTGGCTGTGAGGCAGGAATCCAATCCCATTGAGCGTGGCCACTAATCCCACCCGCTCCCTGGCCATTTTGTGTTCATCCCAGGAAGAGCAACCACGTTCAGACCAAGGATTACCTTTGAGCCACTTGTAAAACGTGTGCCCTGGAAAGAAAGGAAAACACATCAGTGAGGGTACAGCCCAAGCCTGATGCCCTGAATCCACCTCTCAGGCGGCCCCAGAGGACCCTCTGCCTACTCCAGTTTGCAGAAATTGGGAAAGGAGCATTAAAAGAGCATGAAGAGAGTTTTCCTGCCCACCCTTGTGACTGATGCTTCTCTAACACGGTGTGGCAGCAGCTCAAACCAGCACGTGGGCTTTCCCCAAGGGGCTGGCAGGGCAGAACAGCACAGGGCTGGGAAAAATAAGGATCAGGGATTGCTTTCCTCTTCTGGGCAGAGTGGGGAGAGGGATATTTTTATAAAACAAACAAACCAACCAACCAAAAAACCACAGAGTGCAACCAAGCATGTAGAATCCCACAAGTCAGGGTTTCACTATCCCTGCTCCGTGCTTGGAAGTGAGCTGGAGATCAGGATTTGGGGATGGTTTGGAGACAAAAAGATGCTGTGGGGAATGGAGAACTCCAGGGAACAGCGTTCCCAGGGCCTGAGGGAGTTGGGCACTCAGCTCCTACAGCTTCAGAGGCTTTTGGGATTATGAGTCTGTTCAAAGCAATAAGCACTGAAAAAAACCCAGGACAACTCCTGTTCCCAAAGGCTTCCCACAGTTCAGTGACTGCCTTCAAACAGGACTTGTGCTCTTGACAGCATGCTGGTGGACTTTTGAAGTCCTTCACATGAGGATGGGCTGGGACAGGGAGCTCACAGGGATCTCTGCACAGGGTCCTCTTCACTCTGCTGACCAAGGACAGGAGCCAAGGGAACGGCTGGAGCTGTGCCAGGGGAGGTTTAGGTTGGATATCAGGAAAAGGTTCTTCCCCCAGAGGGTGCTGGGCACTGCCCAGGCTCCCCAGGGAATGGTCCCGGCCCCGAGGCTGCCAGAGCTCCAGGAGAGTTTGGACAGTGCTGCCAGGGATGCACAGGGTGGGATTGTTGGGGTGCCTGTGCAGGACTCCATGATCCTTGTGATCCCACTCACAACATTCTATGATTCCATGACTCTAATTTCTGGCTTGCCTGATTAGTAATTTTGCTAACCAGGTGCATTATCTAATGGCACAGCTTGTGACAGCAGGACGAGGACACCCCATTTGTTTCTGTTATCAGTAAAAACAAACAGTGCCACTCACCTCCGTCATCTCCTGGCGGAAAAAAAGCACAAGTGGTGGAGGGAGAGAGAGAAAAAGAGGATAAAAACGTTACACACAACCAAAACTGAGCTCCAAAGCACAAGCACTGCTCTGTTCATCTGCTCTGACAAGAGAAGGAGCCTCTCCAGGGAGGTCTGGAAATGTTCTGAGCACAGAAAACTCCAAGTGCAGCAGCAAGGACAGCGGATGAGCCACGGTGCTGAGTAACCTGACCAACGCAGGAAGGATCAATATTTGCAAAGGAAGTAAAACCTGATATTTCCAGGGACATTGTACATCCCCTTCAGCTGGAGAAGAGTAGAGCCACTCCTTTGCACCTGGAAGGTGCAGGGGGGTAAACAGCTCCATACGTTAGGGGAAAATGAGGAGATCATGGCAGAGGGTATTGCTGGATGCTGATGATATTCTCATGTTTCCAAACCCCTTCCCTGCTTTCATTTACACTGCCTGGCCTCGGCTCTAGGGCAGAGCTGCTCTTCCTGGGTGGTTTCCATGGAGGATCCCAGCCAGGTTCTCATTTCAGTCCGTCACAGATGGTTTGGCACTGCCAAGTACAGACACCAGGGACCCAGGGAGAGCTCAGGGTTCAGCCCTGCTCCCAGTCCCTCTAGAACTCACGTTTTTTTCCAGGAGTGGAAGATCAGACATTCTTTTCCCACAATGGATGCTAGAAAAACCCACTTCCAGTTGCCATAAAGTTCTGCTCTTGGTCAAGAGCTAGAGGATATTTCTCATCCAGCAGGAAAAGGAGCCCAGAGAACATTTACTGTTCCTGGAGCTGGGATCAGTTCACTACTAACCCACTTAGTGAGATAAAGAAATGACTCACCTCTGCCAGATGCCAAAGGTCTTTTCACATTCTGAGGCCTAGGAGGGGGGAAAAATATAATTTAAATAAGAGATGTAAATAAGTTACTGTTTCCTTGAGTGCATAAACAGAGCAGAGCAGAAGTAGCTACTTCTGCAGTCAAACAGCCTGAGGGGATCTAAAAACCCCTTCCATGCTTTAGCTTTGCTCAGAGAGGGGAAGGATAGAGCAAAATATGGGTTTCTGTGGGGTTTTGGTGATGTTTTCTTCTTTTTTTTTCAGAAAAAACAGGCAGAAAACCCAAGTGTCTTCTTTTGGGACAGTCACATGACTTGTCCCTGGTGTATCCCACCCGGCACAGGCACTGGAGCAAAGACAGGAGGATGAGGATTCATTTCTGCCCCTCTGCACAAACCAGCACCCTCAGGCTCGTGGAACTTGTCCCCCAAAGCACCTACTTGAAGCAGTTTTCTTCATAAATACTGTTCCAAATTTTCCAGGCATCCGGCCCCTTGTAGCCAGTGTAACGTTCTGGATTCAGGAGTAAATCCACGTACTCAGCATCAGGAGAATGGATGTCTGTGGAGCAGAGTGCTGGGTCAGTGACAAGGATTTTCTGAGGGAAAATGACATTTTCCAAGGCTGATCCAGCCACTTCTTCCCCACCTTGCTAAACACAGCAGGGCCCTGAGCAGCAAGGAAGATTTATCAGAAATATTTGGGTATTATTTTCAAAATACTGAGGTCGGGAGGGTGGAAAAGTGCAGAAATGCTAGATATGATCCAGGTTTGCCAAAATACTACACTTTGGCCTGGAATTGGGGCTGTTCAGCCTGGAGAAGAGGAAGTTGTGTAGAGACCTCCTAGCAACATTCCAGAATCTGAAGAGGCTCCAAGGAGGCCAGAGGGGAGCTCTACCTGTTCAACTGTAGGGATAGGACAAGGGGGAATGGCTTCCCACTGACAGGGGAGAAATTTAGGTTGGATATTGGGAAGGAATTCTTCCCTGTGAGGGTGGGGAGGCCCTGGCACAGGTTTCCCAGAGAAGCTGTGGCTGCCCCTGGATCCCTGGAAGTGTCCAAGGCCAGGCTGGATGGCGCTTGGAGCAACCTGGGATAGTGGAAGGTCATGGCAGGGGACTGGAACAAGATGAGCTTTAAGATCCCTTCCAACCCAAACTATTCCATGATTTTAAGTCCTGCAGAAGTGTTTAAATCCCATTCCAAGCCTTGCCAGCTCTCCCAGGTGCCCGTACCATCAGCCTCACAGAAGCTGTCCGAGGAGTCGTCGTGCTGTGCCCACTGCAGCACTGCCTGCCGTGTTTCCTTGCTGCAAAAAAAAACGTGGGGAAAGACTCTCAGAGACAGCTCTGATCCCAGCTTTCCTTCAAGACAAGGAAGGATGGTGGAGAAAGAAGTCAAACCTCAAAGAGTCATCAATAGCTCCGAGTCTCTTGGCTTCCTCACATTCTTCAGCAAGGTTATTGGCTTCTTCCGAGTACTGGGTTGGAAAGCAAAGGGGTGGCGAGGGGTGAGGATTAAAAAGGAAACTTTTTAGCTGTTTTAATTTAGCCTTTAATGCACTATCCAGGTTAAGCCCAAGGAACCCTTTCATGATTCACCCCACCCTGTGTTGCCACAGGATGTCTGCAGATATCCAAAGGCTTATGCAATGGTGACGAGCCTTGCAGGGACTTGGGGCAGCCTCTGGCACTGCCATGGGAGCTTTCTGTGCCTGGTGACACCTGCTCTTGGGGAGATGTCAGGAATACTTGGCTCCAGGACAGCCACCTCAGAGGCTCTGTGGCATCCCAAGCATTTGAAGAGGGTAAAAATTTTGGCACAAAGAGAATCCTGACAAATATTGACCCTTTGCTCAAATTGCTCAAATCCTGGGGGCAGTTTTGGGCCTCTCGCAACATGAAAGATTTTGAGGGGCTGGAGCGTGTCCAGGGAAGGGAATGGAGCTGGGGAAGGGTCTGGAGCACCAGGAGGGGCTGAGGGAGCTGGGAAAGGGGCTCAGCCTGGAGAAAAGGAGGCTCAGGGGACCTTGTGGATCTGCACAGCTCCCTGACAGGAGGGGGCAGCCAGGGGGGATCGGGCTCTGCTCCCACGGAACAGGGACAGAAGAAGGGGCAACGGCCACAAGCCGTGCCAGGGGAGGTTTAGGTTGGATATTAGGGAAGATTTCTTCATGGAAAGGAGCTGCCCAGGGTGGTGGTGGAGTACCCATCCCTGGAAGTGATCAAAAAACACATGGATGTGGCACTTGAGGACGTGGGTTAGTGATGAGCACGGGATGGTGGGGTGACAGTTGGGCTCGATGATCTCGGAGGTCTTTTCCAACCTTATCGGTTCTACGGCACAAAACTGGACCACAAAATAAACCTCATCCTTCTGTGCTCAGACACACCCACCTTGTAACTCCCAGATCGGATTCCATCAGGGACTTCATCCTGAAAGACAAAACAAAGCATGTGCCATGTGTGGGGCTGAGGAAACCTTTCAGCCCCATCTCTGGGCAAGGTTTGGGATGTCACCACAGCTGCCAGAGGTGAGAAGGTGACCAAAGCACTCAGCCCAGCTTACAACACATCCAACTCCTCTCCAGACCAAAGAAAAGCAGCATTCCTAGTGGTTTATCTCGACTTTTTTTGCAAGATTTCTCTTCTCCAAAGGTCTGCAGCCTTCCATGGCTGCTACATCAGGTTCTGCTTTGCTTATCCAAGCAGGAATTTGGGAAAGCCAATACAAACTCCAGAGGAGCTGGAGCTGCCTCTGGTCAGTCCAGGTCTGGCATCACCTTCCTGGCAGGAGCCCAGGTGCCTCCTCAGATGTTGCATCTATCAGCCCCTATACACAGCATTCCAAAACTTCCCTCTGAATATCCCATCATGGAACACCAGCCCTGCCAGCCCCACACAACCACGCCCTAAATTCTCCTTGAATTCCATTTCCTCCAGGAGCAGGAAGGCAATAAAATCACATCTACACTGCAGGAGCAAGTACAATGATGGCAAGGAGCACAAGAAGAGAAAAATTAAGCAATAGGAGTTGTTTTTATTGATTTCAGGATGAAATGGACCCAAATCAAAATAATTAAGAACAGGAGGGACAGTCAGTTCTTAAAATAAGAACGACTTCCAGCTACTTCCTCTGCAATAGTTGAATATAAAGAAAAAAAAAAGATGTAGAAGAATGGATTTGGTACTTACAGAGGGGCAGGGCTGTACAGCACAGTCTCTCATTCCACAGTGACTGCTGTCATCCCAAAAAGGACAAGGTTTCTGCAGGTTTACCTGCAAATAACACATCACCCTATTCAATAACACATCTCCTCCATGCAGCCAAGCCAACCTTCCACTCCTCATTTCTCCAACTGAAATCCGTGTTCTGCACTTGCTTGTTCCCACACTGACAACTCCTTGGTGAGCCAGACTGATAACATCACTGATAACCGTGTTATCAGGACAGGTTATCCTTTCAATCCCGGCTTGGATCTTTCTGCTGGTGCTTTCCCACACAGACATTTCCATAATTCCAAAATGTGCTGAGGGCCAGAGCTCC
>VZTG01008687.1:63450-93320 GCA_013397845.1 Melanocharis versteri | reverse complement strand
CCTCCCAGGGAACAATTCCTTCAATAAATCCAAACTAAATTTCCCCTCTGGCACTCTGAACCCATTCCCCCTTGTCCTGGTGCTCCAGTTCCTGTTGCAGGGTCCCTCTCCAGCTTCCCTGTATCCCTTCAGACCCTGGAAGGAGCTGGGAGGTCTCCACACACCCTTCTGCTCTCCTGAGCAGCCCCAGCTCTCAGCCTGCCAGCTTTCTCACCTCCCTGAGAGCTGTTGAAGGTCTGTCTGAGGGAAAACCTGGGCAGTGAAGTGTCAGATCAAGTTCAACATCGATCCGTGGAAAACCAAGTGTAAGGGAAACAAAATTCCAACCACCTCAGCACCCTCACAGGGGAGAATTTCTTCCTAATATCTGACCTAACCCTGCCCTCTATCCGTGGGAAGCCATTCCCTCTTGGCTCCAGGCCCCTGCCCGAAGTGCCTCTCCCTCTAAAATACCAACTATTAGAAATACACGTTTATATTTGTACATAAATATAAATTTAGATGGGTTCCTCTGGCGCTCCAAAGGATGATGCAGAGCATCCCCCTGAAGCTCTGCCACCACAACCTTGTTCAGCTCATCCCCAAATGAATCTGGTGATGTAAGCCTGACTCTGTGCTCGCAATGTTCTAAATGGACCTGATTTAAATTGATACTCAGTGAGGGAAGTTAATCATTAATGATGTCCCTGCGCCTGAAATCGAGCACAGACCCACAGGCTCCCTGCTTCCCGTGCTTGTGCCATCATGAGATGGCAAACAGGGCTCTAAGAGGGTGGAAATGTAGGATAAAGGGGAAAAAAAGGAATTAATGTAGTTTAGCTTAGGTGCTGGGGTAAAACTGAGAGGCTTTCCATGGTGGAGATGAACATTCTCATCCTCAGCCCTCATCCAAATGCTCTCCTCATGGGGTCTTAAACACAAAGTGGATGAGCTGCATATACAGTCCCCCATCCCTGTATTCCCTAAAACCCTATTCCTTAAGGAAAAAGCAAACATTTTCCCGATACCTCCCTGTTTTCTGCCAGTGACATGAGCACTCTGTCACCGACAGGATAAACTTAGAGGGCTGGATGCCAAGCACAGGCAGAGAGACAAAGAATTATCTTTGTGATTCAGGCATAGCCAGCCCAAGGTGTTTAAATCACAGCAATATGTAGCAGGAATCAGATTTTCTTAAGTGTTTAAATCCCCCGACAAACAGCACCACAATCAAACCAACCCCCCCATCAAATACCTGATTTTTATCTCGCTGCCCCCCACAAAACTGCCATAAAAAATCCGTCTTCCCTCCCCCCCCCAAAGCCATTTGATATCAACCCAGCTCTGACTGAACTCCTGCTTCCTGTTAGGACCCAAATACTGCTGTGACATTGCTTCTGCAAAGACCCAGCCTCATCCCTCTTTTCCATTAAGTTGATTAATTGTTTTTCCATTTGTATTCTTTGTGATGTTCCTCCAAACACTCCACAAATTATCTGGCCTGTAGAAAGCCAGAAGTTGTTTGGCTTTTTTTTTTTTTTAATTCTTTTTTTTTAATTTTGTTCCCTTTCCCCCCCTTCCTCTTTAAACTCGAGTGCAGCTTGGGAGACTTTAGATCTGCCATTAGTTTTAACTGCTCAGTGCAGACCTGCTGGCACCACGGAGGAGAGGGAGGGCTCCGAGGATGCTCCCGTGTCCCCGGCCAGCACAGAGCCAAAGCCACCCCTCTTATTAGTGCTACCGAGCCTACGTTTCCCAAATTATTAGCCATTAAAGGCTGGCTCCAAATTCGGGCTGCTCCGTGGGTCAGGGAGCTCTCCCCGAGCTCATTAACCACGCTGGGCACTCATTTACTTCTCCTGCAGCAACCTTTGCCTAATGCACAGGGGGGAAAAATGAAATGCAGGTGATTTTTTTTTTTGGCTGGGGAGGGGTGGGTGTCGCCGCTTGATCTCCCAAATAGAAGCAGCAGGAGTATTTTGCTTGTCAGGAGGACAGTAATTCTTCAAATCCCCCTCCAGAGATAATGAGTGGCAGCGCGCCGCTTTTGATCTGTCATAATTACGGAATGAAAAGGAGCGGATGCAAAGCTGCCGTGCCACGGGAAGGTCACTCCTTTAAACATGCAGGATTCCCTCTGTGGCTAATCCCAGCTTGTCCCCAACAGCACGGGCTATTTTTAGGCTCGACAGCGGGCCCATGACACATCCTGGCCCTATACAAGCAGCGCCTCTCCGGTGCTTCTCCTCTAGGGCAGCTAATGAGTGGGTAGGGAAATGCTGGCTCCGTGCTTTGGACTTCCATGCTATTCCAAGGAAGGACAGCGGGAACGTCTCCTCTCTGGCGTCAAACAGTCCCCCCGCAGCATCCAGGCAATTGCAATTATTACAAGGCAACGGTACAAGTATGAAGCCCGGCACAAAATAAAGTAATTACGCTTAATTAGGCAGCAAGGAAAAAAAAAAAAAGAAAAAGAAAAAAGTGATGGCCTGAACCTCGCTGCCTTAGATGTTGCCTTTTGTTGACTTAACACAGGACAGGTAGTGAATGAAACTTCAAAGTGTAAGCAGCTAAATTACTGCTTAATTAGTGGAGACCTACTCAAAAACACAGCAGAGAAACAACAACAACAACAACAACAAAAAACCCAAGTGAAAAACCAACAAACCTTCAATTTTCTGCTGTCAAAGGTATTGTGGCAGAGATCTCCGTCTCAGAGAGGCTCTGAAATTAAGGATTATTCCATTAAGTGGGTGTTTGTGTTCAAAAGTGAGTTTTTGTTAATGCAACGCTCTCCAAAGGTGCCGGATCAATCCTGACAGCGCCCAACAGGGACCTGGCTGCAAATTCCTGGCTCGCAAGTCTCAGTGCCCTGGCAAGCTCCAAGTGCGGATTTTGACTCCTTTGATCCTCTGATCTGCCCCTCCCAAGGAACCTTCCCTGGAGAGACAGCTTTGCCAAGTCAGAAAGGATGGGAGACGTAAAACAAATAGGTCTAGGAACACAGGATTTTTAGGTACAGCCTCTCTCAGGTTTGCTGTTTCATGCACCAGAGGGAAATGCACACGGCCAAACTTCCCATGAGATAATGGGATTACACCAGCCCTTGATCAAGCTGAGTTTATTATTAATAAATAATACAAAAGTTCAATGATTTGGCAAGTTTGCAGTTGTTTCATGTCCCTCCCCAGTGCCGACTGCTCCCAGTTCTCCCGCTTTGGGCAGGGTACAATGTCCTGCTGTCACCTTTCCCACTGTTCCCTACACTCATATCCATTGGCTTTTTTTTTCCCCAAACCCCCACCAATTTTCATTTTTGCTGGAGAGAACTTCAGAAGGAGGCACCTCCTCCCTCCTCCACCCCTCACCTGGACGTTGTTTTCCACAGGGGTGATGTAAAGACATAAAAAGTTCCCTTGACAGTCCCGTGTGGATCTCAGGACAACACTCAGCAGCTCTAATCTGCTCTGCAAAGGTGAAACACGGCCCTACAGCCCCAGTATTGTGTGCTCAGGGGCCTTTTTCTGTCTGGAGCACTCCAGAGCTCCAGCTTTATCTATTAGGATTGATCTTTTATCAATAAAAGCGGCAGTTCTGGGAGAATTCAAGGGTTTCAGCAGAATCAATAGGATTTTCACGTGGTTCTCTACACTGTTCCTTTTTAGGGCAGTGTCAGACAAAAAGTAAAATAGAGAGAGGGGAAGGCAAACAGAAATTCAGCAGAATTCCCCCAACTTCTGCAGCAGATAAGCAGGGCAGAAAAAGCAGGCATTATCCTGAAATTGGATTTAAATTAGATCCCTCATATCTTTCGACAAAGCATAGAAATGATTCTTTTAATTATTTCAGATGAAATGCTACTGGAAATCTTGGGTTCCTGCTACAATTCAAATTCAAATGCAGGGGGAGCTCACACATTTCCCTTGCTATGAATGTGTTCACTGAGGAGCAGTTGGCTTGGAAAAAGAGATAAGAGCTTGGAGAGCTCCATCCCTTTTTGCCTGGAGTCACTGGGACAGCAGTAGCAATACACCTACTTGCACATTAATGCACAGTTACAATTTGTTGGAGATGAGGAAAAATCCAGAGGTTGCAACAAAGGATATTTTTGATGACTCGAGTTTTTTGGGAACTCTCTGGTTGCAAAGCTTGGGTATCTGGAGGCAATTGCTACGTCACCAACACACTCTTTTTCCAGTGGCACGGAGCCATGGATTGTCTCTTGATTGACTTCATTTACTGCCACATTTACAAGCAATTTCAGAGCAGCTGCCTCACTACACCCTGGGTTTGTGTAAAACCAGACTGAAATATTGACTGTCGGATATTTGGAGTGAAAGAAATCCCGCAAAACTCAGAAAATCTCCGTCAAATCCCTTAACAATCCTCTCTCAAATCCACGTGTAAAATTAGAGGAAGATTTTGTGTGTTTTATATCTCCAGGCTGCCGTTGCAGCAAAGTATTCCCATCGTATTCCATAGAGTCATGGAATGGTTCGGCTTGGAAGGGACCTTAAAGCTCCAAAATTCCACCCTCTGCCATGGGCAGGGACACCTCCCATTATCCCAGGGTGCTCCAGCCTGGCCTTGGACACTTCCAGGGATCCAGGGGCAGCCACAGCTTCTCTGGGAATCTCATAGGGCCTCTCCACCCCCCCAGGGAACAATTCCTTCCCAATATCCCATCTAACCTTACTCCCTTTCTACCACCTCTTTTTTTTTTTTTTTTGGTTCCTAGAGCTAAAGAGAGAAGTCAGGTCTAGAGTCAAATTCCCAGACTGGTCTCCTGAAGGCTCAGGGAGCGTGAAGAGATCCAGAATCTCCCACAATATCATCACAGCTGAGCAGTGACAGGTAAATCTGAGGTTCTTTCAGCAGAACCGGTCCTGAGCTTTCATCAAAACTGATTTTTGCTGCTCTGGGGAGGAGGAACATCTTCCCTGCCTTGGGAAGGGCAGCAGTGGGATAGGAATTTGGGAGAGGACTAAGGAGACAGACCCCCTTCTCTCTAGGGCTTCCACAGCCCTGGTGAAGAGCCAAGATTCCTTCCCTATTAACAAACTTCCTCCTCCCTCAGCCATTCCCTGCAGCTGGGGCATCTCACCTGCTCGGAGGCAGCTGTTGGATGAAAGGAAGCAGGGCTGGGATTGCTGAATAACCCACTAATCCCAAGGCATGACACAACAAACCCCTCGTTCCCACTTCCCAGTTTCATCTTCCTCCTCTCCCCAGGGCATTTGTGGGGCTGAGATCCTCATCCCTGGAGGAGCCCAGCCTTTTCCATGGAGCTCATGGCTCATTTTCCCAACCACAGCAATTTCACAGCTCAGTTTCCCTTTCCTAACCTTGCTCAAGCTGCTCCTTATTTTTCATCCCAAGGCTTTCTGGCATGCGCCTCAACTTTCCAGTTGAGAAATGATGGCCTGAGGGCCATCAAAACCACAGCTTTGGCTTTTTTCCTCCCAAGAGATTTCATTCACTGTCCCATGAATCTCAATATTAAGTAAGCAGAGCAATTATTTGTCCATTTTTATAAGCATCCACCTGAATCACCCATGCACATGCCCAGGGCCAGGCAGGAAGAGTTTCCACCAAACTGCTGACAGGTGTTTTAATAAAAGCTTCTAAATTGCTTTATTTTTCATTAAACAATAGGAATAAATTAATAATGGTTGGTTATTGGAAAGAAATACGACAGTAGGTTTGCTCTTGGATATTTATAAATGCACTGGAAGATCATGGAATACCAACATGGTTTGGGTTGGAAAAGACCTTAAAGCTCATCCTGTTCCACCCCCTGCCATGGGCAGGGACACTGGGACATCCTGGGATAGTGGAAGGTGGCAGGGGGTGGGAAATGGAGGAGCTTGAACGTCCTTTCCGACCCAAACCATTCCCTATCCCGTGATTCTAAACCCAAGGAATTACTCAGATGCCAACAGAATTGGCACAATATAAAACCTCCTCAGAAAGGAGAAAGAGATTTTATGGGAAGCTGTTTGAAATAAAAAAGATAACAACCTGTCTCCTTCCCACCTCAAACATTTTTTTCTAATTTATTTTTTAAAAATGTGATGAAAGCAGCCCTTTTCTGTCATTTCTGAGCAGAGCAGCCCAGCTTTCAGCTGGAAAAGGCGATGTTCTTCCAGGTATTTTTGTTCTGTATGCAGGAGGTCTCACCCACAGTGCAGGATCCTGTATGGCACAACACATTTCCTGGAAGTAAGAATGGAGCGAGTCCAGAGAGCTGCTCCACCTGGAATGACCCAATTCATCCATTCCAGGTTACCTGGAGAAGGGCTGGGCAGAGGACAAGCATGATAACCACCCTCAAAGTGATAAAAACCACAAGGAACCAGATCCCACATTCTGCAGGAGCAGGATGAGGAGTACCAGGGAGTTTTTAACAGACAGGTGAATATTGGGAGAGGTCCAGGAAAGTCTCCAGCCCTCTGCAACTCAGATGTTGCAAGAATTTCACCCACCTACGACTCGGAGAGGATTATTCTTCGATTCTCCAGCCCACCATGACTCACCTGTTTAACCTTTCTTTACCTCTTCCTAATCTGAATTTCTGAGTGCGGGACACCCCACAAAGCAGGGCTGCTTGGAAAGCAGGGCCACGGGAGCAGATGGTTCTGGTGAATCAGCTCTCCTTCAAGCACAGGCCTGCAAAGCAAGAGGGAAGGATGAACAGCTCAGCCTGCCCTGGGAGCCGCCAGCTCACAGCTTCAACCGCCAGCAGATCACGGAATCATGGAATATCCTGAGCTGGAAGGGATCCATAAGGATCATCAGCCCCTGTCCCTGCACAGACACCCCAACAATCCCACCCTGTGCATCCCTGGCAGCGCTGTCCAAACGCTCCTGGAGCTCTGGCAGCCTCGGGGCCGTGCCCATTCCCTGGGGAGCCTGGGCAGTGCCCAGCACCCTCTGGGGGAAGAGCCTTTCCCTGATCTCCAGCCTGAGCCTGCCCTGGCCCAGCTCCAGCCGCTCCCTGGGTCCTGTCCCTGTCACAGGGAGCAGAGGTCGGAGCTGCAGCCCCTGGTGAGCTCTGCCCTCAGTCTCCTCCAGCTGAACAAACCCACTGCCCTCAGCCTCTCCTTGTACGGCCCTTCCAGACCCTTCCCCATCCCTGTGTGCCTCCTTTAGAGCCTCTCCAATGGATTTAGATCCCTTTATAACCCTCTGTTCTCCTCCCCACCCTGCCGTGCTAAAGCCCCCTGTGCCTACCATCCCTAGGGATGATTTCCTCCGGCAAGGTTCTCTCTGAGGGGCAGCAAAAGCCAGGTGTGCTGGGAGGAGGAGAAGCACAGGTGTAAAGAGGAGTGTGGAGGTGGCATTCCCATGGGATTAACCATTACTTCCTCCTTCCCAAGCAGGCTGCAGAGAACATGCAGCAAGGTGCCTCCGAGGGATGATTCCAAAGGCAGCTTGATTTCCCAAGCTGCTCACCCCACACACATCCTTCCAATCACACAGCCCCGGTGAAGGGTTTGTTCTGAATCACTGACAGACTTAATTTCTTACCACATCCCAGTTGCGGGAAGAAATTCTGCTGGAATTTGGGATTTACAAGACGGTACCACAATCAAGGTGCTGATAATTCCCTCAGGGACACTTTGTGGCATTGGGGCAGACTCTCTCTTTTGTCACTGCGATATGGAAATCCAGCATTCAAAGTGGTGGGTTTAGAAATGCTTCCCCAGCCAGGAAAAAGCCACGGGAAGAAAACAGGCCTTGGGAAATAAAAACGTATGTCAGACAATTATTTTTAAGTATTTGCGCGGGGTGGCAGTCCAAACTGTGCTCTTTTGAAAGAGTGAGAAAGTGAAGCTAAATCTTTCTGACTGCTAACAGCCCTTTTGCATTTCGTCTGGCAGGTCCCAGGTGGGTTTCAGAATAATTACCTCAAAATGCACCTGCTCACAGCTGGAGAGCAGCTGTGCAGCTCTGGAATACTCGGAGTTTAAGAAACCTGATCTTTTAAGTCTACAAAACCATGTAGTCCATAGAAATGCTTGATAGGAAACAATCAATGAATTCTGGTATTAAATGGAATTAAAAGCTGCTTCCTGAATTGCAGCAAGGAGCTCATTGCCTTAAACCTACAAAGCCTTTTTTAATTTTGCAGTGCAGAGCAGGAGCTGGATTTTGTAGCTTGAAATATCCCCCTCTTCTCTTTTCCTTTATTTCCTCTTTATTTCCTTCCTAGACCTCCTTTTACCTCATGGATTGTGTTTAAGTGATTATCATACCCTGTCTGCAATGCAATAAAGTTTGTGCTGTCTGGTTTTCCACTTAATCACAGAATCCCAGGATCCCTGAGGCTGGAAAAGCCCTCCCAGCCCATGGAGTCCCAGCTGTGCCCAATCCCACCTTGTCCCCAGCCCAGAGCACTGAGTGCCACCTCCAGGCCTTCCTTGGACACCTCCAGGGATGGGCACTCCAAAGCTCCCTGGGCAGCCCCTGCCAAGACCTGAGCACCCTTTCCATGGAGAAATTCCTGCTGCTGTCCAACCTGAGCCTCCCCTGGCCCAGCCTGAGGCCGTTTCCCCTTGTCCTGTCCCTGTTCCCTGGGAGCAGAGCCCGACGCCCCCGGCTGCCCCCTCCTGTCAGGGGGTTGTGCAGAGCCAGAAGGTCCCCCTGAGCCTCCTCTGCTCCAGGCTGAGCCCCTTTCCCAGCTCCCTCAGAGTTCTCCAGCCCCTTTCCCAGCTCCATCCCCTGCCCTGGACATGCTCCAGCCTCTCCATGTCTTTCCAATGGGGGTCCCAAAATAGTGTGCAGAGGTGGCCTCCTGCCTGGCAGATGTGGCCACATCTGGGCTTCGTCTGTGACCTCTGGATCAGATCGAGGGCTCTTACCTGTTGTGTGTCCTGACCTCCAGCCTTACAGTGTCCTCTCAAGGTTTGATATTTGTCTGATACCCAACAGATAAATACCAGATAAAATAACGTCAGATAAAAAGCAGAGCGGTTTGGGAAAATCCCAGGGGATCTCAGAGCCATCCCACAGACAAGGGGCAGGAGGTTGTGCATTCCCACAGATCTGGGAGCCAGGATGGAGCTGCCGTTGCCTTTAGTCACAAGTGGTTGTGCAAAGCCAGATTTTAGGCACCAGCAGAAACAAACCCAGGGCAGAGCTGGAGACGGGGAAGATCAGGAGTGTGCAGGCTGTGGAATGAGCATGGAAATGCAGCCACGGGGATATTGGTCAGCAAGGTAAATTGCTTTTGGCAGCTGCCAACCCACTTGGTTTGCTGTTCCCATTTTACACCATCAGCTCAATCACCTCTGCCAGCCTTACACAAACACCCCAATTTTCTCTTCCCGGACTTCATCTCTTTTCCTTCTCTCACACGCTTTGCCCAAACAACAGGAATAAATTATTCTATGGGATCTTCACGTCCAGCTTTAGACATGACAGCAGGAGATACATTTCTCACAGTCTTAGTGATGCACACAGCTAAACGTGAATTACTGCTGAACGGAAAACACACACAAGCTTTATCTGAGGAGCTGCAGCACCTCTGGGAACCATGAACTGATCAGCAGCAGTGGTTCAAGTTTCTTGTTTTCCTAGGAGCATTAATATTTAGGTCTTCCTGCCTGAAACATTTGGAAACCCTCGTTAAAAATGTTGTTGGACAAGCCAGGCTCCGCAGAGTCTGTTTGGAAATCCAGCCCTTACAGCACAGGAAAAACCACACATGAGGCAGAAAGGATAAAATCGACTTCAAAAGGAGCAACTGAGGGTTTCAGCACCACCCCAGACCCCAAGTGAATCAAGCAAGCACAGGATGCACCACGATTGTGCTGGAAAAAAAACAAGGAGCAAGGCATGGCACTGATTAACAGCTCTGAGGAGGCAGCACAGGGGATTTGTGCTCAGTTTGTGCAGCTCGAGTTTAGGTGAGGGGTGGTTTGGGGATGTGTCAGAGATGGCAGGGGTTGGTAGGATGCTCCAGGAGATCAGCCCACCTTCCTAATGACCCCCATTCAGGTCAGCAAGGCTTTTTGGCCTCAAAGACCCTTTGCAGAGGCTGATTTCTCACCATGACACATCCCTGAGTGTTAAGGCGGTGATTTGTACCAAACTGGATCAAGAAACCATGGAGATTTTGCCATGGCAGCTGGAGGAAGTGAACACACACCTCTGGATCCTGTTGGAACCACAAACTCTGCAGTTGCTCTTGAAATCTTCGGCTCAGCTGATGAGCAGGAGGAGGGAATACCAGATTGGAGATTTATATATTCCAGAGGGTCATCAGAACTATCAGAACGAGGAGTTTCCTTGTCAGGAACAGACCTGCAGCATTTGGGGACTGCTGCTTGTGCCACCCCTGCCATGGGCAGGGACACCTTCCACATCCCAGGCTGCTCCAAGCCCCAATGTCCAGCCTGGCCTTGGGCACTGCCAGGGATCCAGGGGCAGCCACAGCTGCTCTGGGCACCCTGTGCCAGGGCCTGCCCACCCTCCCAGGGAACAATTCCTGCCCAATATCCCATCCAGCCCTGGGGAAGCCATTCTCCCTTGTCCTGGCACTCCCCTCCTTGTAAAAAGTCCTTCTCCATCTCTCTCCTCAGCTCCCTAAATGTCCTCACGAAGTCACAACACATTCACTGGANGGCAAACCTTGATTCCCATTTATCCTCCCTGCACAGGTCATCTCTGTCTTGGGGGAACCCTGACCTGCACAATGCCTACAGAATTAGGAGGAAATTAGGAAAGAGAATTTCATTTAAAACAGATCCCATTTAAAAGTGATTCAGTGGCAGATCCAGCCATGTAGGAAGAATTACTTTGCAAATAGGTGACAATAATTAACGGTCAGACTCGATCACCTTAAGTTTTTTTCCATCCTAAACAATTCTATGATTCCATGACCCCTTCCTGGAGAAGCCTTGTTGTTAAGAGCTTTTTGATGTCCTAAACACATCCTGATATTAAGATTTTTACAAAGAAAAGGTTGGAGACAAATGGACAAAATAAATTCTTGTTGGGGACACAACCTAAACAAACCTTAGGCAAAATAGGGAGGTGCTAATGGCTGTATTTTATCAAAGCCAGACTGATAATTAAATTAATAACAGTGGTTTTTTTATATTAAGTATTGACTTCACTGAGCTGTAGTCACCTAAATGTGTTTTTTGAGGCTTACCACTCATCTTCTGCCATAAAATGATTTTTATTGAGTTTATTAAAATGGATATTATTTTTCTTGCCAGCTAAGGTGGTTGAAATTCACTGCTGGATTAGATCAAGCTGCAATTTTAGCTTCCCATTTTATAAAAACTGGACAGCAGCAGCCAGAACTCCTCACTGCTTTCTTTGCATGGCAGGGCAGCAAATTCCTTCATCCCAGAACTGACTGTCAAGATCAAATTTAATCTCAGGAGAAGGAAACGGCACAGCTCAAGTCAGGCAACAGAACAGACCCCTTCTTCCATGTTTTCCTTTTTTCCCTGTGCTCCTTCAGCACTACAGTGCTGTTTCCTGTAAGAACAGGAATTAATCTCTGAAAATATTGTCTTCACTGATAATCTTGTAAAATGTTTCTGCAGTTGGTTTGCAGGCAGAACAATTATAATTTTTTAAAATTAAGATAGCCAACTATCATGATTCCAGCCTGTAATTATGTCCTTTATAAGTTCTTAATCTTTATTTGTAGGCTTGTTGTCAGGGGCTTCCTAATTTTGCCATTCTCCTTGTGATTCATGTATCAAAGACAAACATGGGAATATTCTGGAATTCTTAAGCAAGGAATGTATTGGGAATGTGCCACTTAAGCATGATCCCTGCATGTGGGGAAAGCACAGGTGGTGCTTTTAGGGTCCTGCATCCATGGAAGTGAGGGCAGCTTGAGCCACGGGATGATCCTGCAGCTTTCCAGCTGGGAATGATGTCCCAGGAACAGCGAGAAATGAACTGGGGTCCCCAGCACGGGGGGGACAGGGAGCTGCTGGAATGAGTCCAGAGAGGCCCTGGAGATGGTAAGGAAAGGCTGGGAGAGCTGGGATTGTTCAGCCTGGACAGGAGGAGCTTTGGGGTGACCTCATTGTGGCCTCCCAGTGCCTGAAGGGGCTCCAGGAGAGATGGAGAGGGACTTGGGACAGACGCCTGGAGGGACAGAACTCTTGGAATGGCTTCCCACTGCCAGAGGGCAGGAATGGATGGGATATTGGGCAGGAATTGTTCCCTGGGAGGGTGGGCAGGCCCTGGCACAGGGTGCCCAGAGCAGCTGTGGCTGCCCCTGGATCCCTGGCAGTGTCCAAGGTCAGGCTGGACACTGGGGCTTGGAGCAGCCTGGGACAGTGGAAGGCGTCCCTGCCCATGGCAGGGGTGGCACTGGATGGGCTTTGAGGTCCCTTCCAACCCAAACCATTCCATGATTCTGTGATTCCAGTGCTGTTTCTGCCACATCTCAGTTTTCACAGAATCATGGAATGCCCCGACTTGGAGAGGACCCACAAGAGTTCCAGCTCCTGCCCCTGCACAGGACCACCCCAAACTTCTGTGCTGGTGAAGCTGGTGCTTCCCTAAACCCTTGCAGTCCTTCTCCAACCTTCCAGCTATGCAGTACCTGCTCCACACCCCCACACCACACTGCTGCAGCATCCCACATTCCCAGCTTTCCCAGTCCCTGGGCTGTGCCCGCAGCACTGGGATCGCTCCGAGACTGATTTATTTTGAAACACTCCCGGAATTTCCATCCTGCCATTCCACGTTGGCTGCACCCCCAAAGTACGGCCAGCCCTCCTAAAAGCGGGTTTGTGGCTGTCCACAGCTGTTGTTCTATTCCCAAATCCAGCCTGGGTGCCTCTGTCCTGAGTCCAGCCATATTCAAGATGCAGGATTTGGGGTGAGAAAGGGGGAATTTGTCACAGGTCAGAGAGGGGATTGAGAGCAGGCCGCTCCTCAGCATAGAACAGCTGCCTTGGGGACTTCCAGCACACATGGGCTGCTGTTATCCTCTGGGAGACTTTTTGGAAGTGGAGGCTCATTAACACCAGGGCAGGCTGCAGCATCTGGCCACAAGAACATCAATTAGTTGCCTGCCCAGTTATCCAGCAGCAAACGAAGGCAGACTTCCAGCATTCCGACCAAACGGGTTTGTAAAAGAAATAGGCTACAAGTTCAGGCAGTCGGTGCCAAGTCAGCTCTGTGTTCACCAGGTTTGCTACAAGAAACAGAGGAAATGGAGGTTTGGCTTTCTAACAAAGGAACATCCTTTGGGACCTAAAGAAAAAAAAACATTTCCTGTCTGCCACTTCAACTGAGGATGCAGAGCTGGTCTGAAGGAATCTTTTTTCCCTCAGAAAAAAGTGACACTGCTGTTCTTTCCCTTCCTTGAATCATTGCATCTTTCTGCATCCAATTTCCATCGTCTCTGCCTGTGGACAGCTCTGTCAGAGATGCTGTAATTGGAAACAATTCAAAAGGAAACACAGAGGACTTCCATGGAAGTGGTGCTGTCAATCAAAAGCAGTCCAGCAGCTGGGAGCACCTCGGAGATGTTCCCAAGCCTTGGGAGTTAGAGGCACCCAGAGTGATTTTTAAAAACAGGGGAACTCCCCAAGGCAAAGAAAACCAGCAGCAAAGGAATGAGCTGAACCTACTCCCAGTGAATTCCAGGATTTGAGCTGTTCCTCTTCCCTGCCAGCAGAATAATGGAAACTCATCCCTGGAAGGCCAAAGCCTTGACTGCAGACACGTTGCTGACACAACTGCCACGATTCAGGTCCTGAGCTCACTGCACTTCACCCCTTCCTGCTCTCCAGTTCCTCTTGCTGGCAGTGGGATTTTTGGGGAAAGCAGAAAGCTATCCCAAAGGTGGAAAAAACCGAGATTTTTGGCACGGGCTTGAAGCAAAGATAGATCTGCCCCCAGCTTTGAGATGCAGCCACAGTTAAAACCTCTTCGTTGTCAAACACCATCATCATCCTCATCCAGATTCACCGGCACGCACCAGCTTTTCCACAGGAGGCTTTGTCCACACCAGGGTTACACGGGACGTTCCCACGGCCAGGGCTTGGCACATTTGGATGACCAGGAGGATCAGCTGTCCCTCTGCCCAGCTGTTCAACATCTGCTGCCCAGGTGCTGCAGGAGCAGCAAACCCAGGGCGCTGGGGGTGCAGCAGCTCGGGGTGGCAGCTCCGGAATGCCCAGATGGGCAGTGGCAGCTCCGGAATGCCCAGGTGGGCAGCAGCTCTGCCCGAGGCAGCCTGGAGGCAGCCCTGGCCCTCACCTGCTCCACATGGAGTTTTCGCCCAGGGAATATTGGACAAACATTGCCAAACTGCTTATTTGATAACGTAAAAGAGCAGGAAGAGCAGAGAATCACAGAAAGAATAATGGAATGGTTTGGTTTGGAAGGGACCTTAAATCCCATCTCGTTCCACCCCCTGCCATGGGCATGGACATCTTCCACTATCCCAGGCTGCTCCGAGCCCCGTCCAGCCTGGCCTGGAGCACTACAAACACCAATGCAGAGTCAAACTTCTGCCTGTCTTGTGGTTTTATTAATGACCGATACCAAATTGAACTGAAGGAATCAAATGAGGCTTTTAAATGAACTTACACCAGGTTTAACTTGGTGAACACAGAGCAAACTTGGCATCAGGTGCGTGAACCTGCAGCCTGCTTCTTTTACAAACCAATTTGGGTTTCTGTAAGGCCTCTCTGTGGGTTTCACATAGCAAATATAAACAGAAAACTGTTTCTAAGCACAATTCTGCAGTCAAATTCAATGACATTTTGCTTAATCATACATAAGCCTGAAGGGATAAAAGCAAACCAGCCCCAGGCCGGCTGGGCAGAAACAGGCCAAATGCTGAAAAGGATCTCATCCAAGCAGGAATTTATTTGGGATGGATTAAAAGCCACAGAGGCTGAAGGAGGAGAATTAGTAAAACCCAAAGAAAGCAGAAGGCAGTGGTCAGCAGCGCCCTGCCAAGGAGCAGAGACAGGCTCCCTGTGTGCACTGCCTGGAAAAGAAGCACTGGAAGTTGTGAGCATGGAGACAAACTGCAGATTATCTGAGGGGATCCCCCAGCAGCAGCCCCAGTCTCCCAGGGATTGTGGACCCGAGGTAATGAGTGCAAGGTCTAAAATCAACAGCAGTGACCTCACAAACTTCCCTGTAACAGTCCTGTGATTAAATCAGAACCAGTGCTGCCGTTCTGCAGCAATTCCAGCTTTCCTGCCTTAAAACAGCCCTGCCTTTGGCCGCTCGGTAGCAGCCAGCAGTCCCACTGTGGGGGATGTAGGGAGGCATTCCCAAAGACCAGGGAAAAGGGGAGCAGTCTGTGACTGTGTTTGCATGGTCTTGCAAGAAACCCTCGAAGCTCAGGGATCTGTGGAAAGAATCCCAGACTGGTTTGGGTGGGAAGGGATCTTAAAGCTCATCCCATTCCACCCCCTGCCATGGGCAGGGACACCTCCCATTGTCCCAGGCTGCTCCAAGCCCCAGTGTCCAGCCTGGCCTTGGACACTGCCAGGGATCCAGGGGCAGCCACAGCTGCTCTGGGCACCCTGTGCCAGGGCCTGCCCGCCCTCCCAGGGAACAATTCCTGCCCAATATCTCATCCATCCCTGCCCTCTGGCACTGGGAAGCCATTCCCTGTGTCCTGGCACTCCATGCCTTGGAAATCATCCCTCTCCATGTTTTCTGTGGGTTCCTTCAGGCACGAACCTCTCCCACCCTCTATCCCAGGATGAAATCCCAGGCTACAGCCTGAGCTCGCAGTGGTGCTGGTGGAACAGAATTCCATGAGATATCCATGAGAAGCCTGACTCCCTTCTGCCTCTGGGCTGCCCTGGAGAAGCACATCCTGACGTGTGGCTTGCAGCTGATAAGGAATTTTGATTAATGTTAACTAAAGGCATTTACACTGTGGAGAACCTGTAACATTTGCTCTCTTCATGTCATAAAAAAGGAAAGGAAAAATTTGCATTCCAACCTCTGATTGTGGACCAGGCAGCTGGAATTTCATTGGGTTTCTGACACACTGAAGTTTCTGTGCCTGATCCTTGCAGAGCTGTTGAATAAATAGAGGTGCTTTATTAACAACAACACAAGCAGCCCTCGGAAATCCTCTTGGAAAAGGAGCTGTTCAGACACACTGAGATTCCTTCCCACCCCTTGCACCCAGGGGACACATGGCAAGCATTTAGGAGTGCATCAGCCAACAAGGATTGGGGGTGGAATTTGAGACAGCTCCTGAGGGAATCTGATGATGCAAGAGATGCACCATTAATGAGCCACTTAACTGGAAGCAGCTCGACATGAAAAGCTGATGTCAAGGACTGCAGGGAGCTTCTCCTGCTGATTCATGTGGATCTGGACCTCTGCACCCAGAAACCCTCTTGCACCCTGCTCATTTATCCAGCTCCAGCTTGTCCAAGCTCCCAGCTCCTTCCAGGAACTGGGAGTTTGGTAAGACTTGGGCTGGTGCTTTCAGCTTCTTCATTTTTGTAGAAAGAAGAGGGGAGAGATTTTTTTTCTTTCTCATTACAATTATGCAATTCAGCTCCTTTTATTTACCCCTCCCCATAAATCACAGTGATTTGGGGTAGAAAAGACTTTCCATTCAGAAATTGAGGCCTTTATTTAGGTGAGATGCTTAAGTTGGTGATATTTATTGCCCAACTAAACTGGAGTTGTTTAGTCCATATTAGACACTTAGTGTAGGACAGGCATTTTCTGTATCACCTCCAGTTGCTGCTAGAACCTAAAACACTGCACCCCAAAGCTTAATTTTGCTGTGGTTATAAAAATTTGGGCTGGCCAGTTGGATTTTTTTCAGAGGCGATGTGGTGGATACGCTTCAAAGTAGAGTTCTGTATTTACTCAGGGGGAAAATGAGGAGAAAGGGATCTTAAATCCCATCCAGTGCCCCCCTGCCATGGGCAGGGACACCTTCCACTGTCCCAGGCTGCTCCAAGCCCCAGTGTCCAGCCTGGCCTTGGGCACTGCCAGGGATCCAGGGGCAGCCACAGCTGCTCTGGGCACCCTGTGCCAGGGCCTGCCCACCCTCCCAGGGAACAATTCCTTCCCAATATCCCATCTAACCCTTCTCTCTTTTGGTTTGAACCCATTTCCCCTTTTCCTGTCACTGCAGCACTTTCGCCTTTCATATTCAGAAACAGCACAAAGTACTTTTTACTTTATTTCTTGCCTCCCTGTTCCCCAAAACAAGAGAATTTGTAATTCCCCATGCTTGGCCCGGAAGACAAAGTGATAAAAGCAACAGAGTTTGGGTTGAATCCTTTTCTTCCAGCAGGAAGTGACTGAATAATTGCACTTTATTAAAAAAGAAATGAATAAAAAAGAGAGAAAGGGAAGGTTTTGATGGGTTCTGTTCTACCCCAATTGATAATTAGGGCCTCAGAGGTCTGAAGGACTTGAAGTTTGCTACAATTTAGGATCACACGTCAGACTTGGCAGCTCTCCCTAGACCTGAATTTGCTGAGGCAGGTCCCGGAGGATTTTTGCTGCCTGTAAAACACCTCCTCCCCTCCCAGCTACCTCCCTCTCCAGCCTCACAAGATCAAAGGATAAGGAACAAATGGAACTATTTCTTTACAACTTCAAGGTAAACCTAATTTGCTGTAAAGCTGCAAAAAGCAGTGAGGAGCTGCTCTTCCCTTGGTTTCTGCACCAGGAGCTGAAGGGCTGAAGGAAATGCATCCACACAGGGCAGCAGGAGCTGTGAGGTGGCAAAACTCGGGTCAGATTTCAGGGAATAAAGTAGACTTGGAATTGTGGGTGTTTGCACTTTGGGCCTTCTCATCTCCAGCCAGGATGAAATGAAGATCAAAAGGTCCCTAATCCCCGTTTTTGGCTCAGGGTCAGCCCTGGGAGCAGACAGGTCTGAAGTCAGCCTGAATAAAACTGTTCCTGAGGTCAATTCCTGCACTGGCAGGTTAAGGAAAGGTGGGAGGAGATGCATCACATCTTTGGGATCTGCTGTACCAGAAGGAAAACAATTACAGGTGAGGCTGTGGCTAGTGGGGTACTGGACATACAGGACCTGGACTGGGAGAAAACTGGATAACATGGAAAGAAAATGGGAGAAAAACCCCTTGTAGTGATAAAAAGCGTTGGACTGTGAGAGGCAGAGAGCAGGACAGGTGCTGGAGGTTGCTTTCCTTGCCAAAATCTGCTCCTGCCTCCCCTCAGCTGCTCTGGCTGCATCTTCTGCCAGGAACACACCAACCCCAACCTCAGATCAGCCCCAGTCACAGCCAGTATTCCCAGAGCATTAAAGAAAGAGAAAGGGAACATCCATCAATAAATCCAAAAGCAGACAATCCCTGCTATTGCTCAGGTTCATACAAGGACTGCCTGATATGGTGCAGGTTTTGGTCATGATGGAGCCCTTCCCATTTACCTTTCCCATTCATTCTGCAGTAAAAAACCCTCTTATTCCAGCCCAAACTTGCTGTCAAGGACTTGGGAATAACTTTTATATTTCACAGCACTCGGGCTGTGAAGAATTAAAGAGGAGGATCTTTAACCTGACACGTTTCCAACACAGTATTTTAGGCCAAATATGTATTCAGGATGGGCAACTTGGATTATCAGGTTTGTTATGGGGTTTGATGCATTTCCACAGTCCCCAGGGAATATTTCTCTGTGCCAGACACACTTATACACAACAGGATGGAATGTGTTTGTCTTTGCATGTTAAAAATCCCCCTGTTTGGCCATTTCCTGGGAGGGCTTTGTTTCCAGGTATTATCCAGGCACCATGAACAATGAACATTTGCAAACACACTTCCCAGGACACAACATTCCCGCTCTGGAAAGGTCCACTGTCCTTCCCCAGCTTCCCAGGGGATTTTTCAGCACCTTGTACTTGTGGTTTCCTACAGGACACAAGGCCAAAATCCAGATGGATTCAATTACCTGGAAACAACCCCGGTACACTCCGATTCCACTGGTTGTTGTGTCGTTGCTTTATGGAAGGCAAATGTGGAATTAACACACCCCACACCACTTCCAGTCCTGGAATATCGACCACGGGTCAATAGGATGGCCCTGACAGCAAATCCAAGGTCATTCCCATCCACAGGGAAGTCACAGCAGGAGCTGGAACAGCAAATCCAGAGAGAAAAGCCTTAAAAGAGCCCTGCACACCTTTGTTTAGAGCCCAGCAAACCCTGAGAGAGCAGTTAAACACATATTTAATCCCTGTTGTGCTGTGTCCTGCTGTTTCAGTGCTGTTGGAGTCAATAGGATATTCCTGCTGTTTACAGTCCCGGGATATTTTAGTGTCCTGGCCTTGCTGGCACACCAGGCACTGGTGGCATTTTGGAGCATCTCTTTTGTGGGAAAGAACAAAATGCTGCCATATCTGGAATATTTAGAACTGGAGGGGGGGTTTCCCGGTCCTGATATTCAGGAGAATTTGTCTTATCAACAGCAAACACTAATCACAAAAAAAACCCAAAAAACCAAAACAAAACAAAAAAATAAAATTAGAAGAAACAGCCCCAAAACACAGAAAAATATCTAAGATTTAATTAAATGAGAAATAATTTCTCAGTCAAGGAAATCGCATCTCTGCATGGTTTATGTTGCATCATGGTTGTAGAATTGCGGAGTCATGGAATGATTTGGGTGGGAAGGGATTTAAATCCCACCCAGTGCCACCCCTGCCATGGGCAGGGACACCTCCCACTGTCCCAGGCTGCTCCAAGCCCCAGTGTCCAACCTGGCCTTGGGCACTGCCAGGGATCCAGGGGCAGCCACAGCTTCTCTGGGCACCCTGTGCCAGGGCCTGCCCTCCCTCCCAGGGAAAAATTCCTGCCCAATATCCCATCTAAATCTCTTTTTTTAGCCTAAAACCATTCCCCCTTCTCCTATTGATCGACTCCTACCTGGGTTATTTTGCACATCTGCATCTTCCTCATTGTTGATTCCCCTTTCCCACCCCTTCCACATTCCTGTCACATTTAAGAAGGGGTCATTATCCTGAGAAATCCAATATTTGATCCCATGTCTCTATAGAGAGGTGCTGACACAACTTGGGGTTATTTGAAAGTGGAATGACATTTTTGCCATGGATAAAACAGGAAAAGTCGCTCCAAAAAACCTTCGGAAAAGCTCGTTCTGGTGAATCTGGGACCACGGTGAAGGAACTGAGGTCACTCCATGCTCCACATATCCATGCATTAAACCCCAAACCTACACAAAACCCAAAGTTAACTTCCCCTGAGGCTTTTTCCCAGAGCGGATCTCACTTGGCATCCTCTCAAAATTAGCCTCAGCTTCCAATCTACAGTGGTGGAAAAAGAATTCCAGCACCCTCCTCCTTCCACAGCCAGCAGCAGAAAAATGAGAAAATTCAGTATTTTAATGCAGAGCAAAGTTTGTGCATTTCATGATCCCCCTCTAGTGACTTTTTTTGGGAATACCACTGTGGATAAAACTGAGGACACAGCCAGACCCTGGCAATTCCCTCCTCTTTTAAACGACTGGGGTGTACAAAACCCAAGGATATTTTTCAAAGGAAATGAAAATTATTTTCAGTAGAAAAGGATTCACAAAGTGGAAAGTTCACTCCTCCCAGTTAAGAGCAGCTCATCCCAAGTTTTCCACACCAGCAGTTTGGTTCTGAATTCCTGTTCTGTTTTCCCTTGAACACATTTTTCCTTGGCAGTCACCTTGTGGGGTTACATAACTCAGTGACACACTTCCCCTGCCCTGGTTTCCCAGGTAACCTTCCAGCTGTTTTTCCTGGGGAAAGGAAGACCTTGTTCTGAGCAGGAGAATCAGGTGGGAAACTTCCAGCTCTGGACTTCCTCAGGACAGGAAACTTGACCCAGGAGTCTTCATAAATACAATATATTTATGTCCAGACTCTAGAAATAATCTCAGCGCGGATGAATTTGGATATAACCCCCCAAAAACTCCCAATCAAACTTAATATCAGACTGGTTTGGAGAATTTAATTCTAATTTTTAAGGTTAATTTTTTTATCAGGGTTTAAATTCACCAGGCGGCTTTAGGTTGATCGACTTCCTTGGTTTTACTGATATGTCAAAATTCCTCAGAGTGGAAATAAGGGAGAATGCAAGAAAGACTCTCACGGGATAATATTTCCACAAGGAAACCACCAAATGTCTAGGAAAGCATCATTCCTCACACTAAAAAGTTCCTAAGTGCATTCCTAAATGCATTTCCTGAGACCAGGAGCCTGCGCAGAATATTCCCAACTCCACCGTGAGGGAATGAACTGCTGGGTTCAAATCTCCATCAATCCAACGGGATTGCAGAATTCAATTCTTTTTAGAAGCTCAGATACTGCTTGGGTTATCCTGGTAGCCAGGTTTGACTGGAAAATCCCCCGAATTCCCAGATCCCAGTGTGCAATTTCTCTGGAATGCAGCAGCTGTTGCTTGCTATGATCTTTGGGATGTTAAGGGTTAAGTGGCTTTTCCAAGGAACATTCTCTGGGACCACACCCTTTTCTGCCCTTCCCAACTCCAGCTTACATTCTTGGGATCAGCTGGAGAATTTCGGGGCTGCTGGACTGGAATCCTGGCCCCAGAGCAGAGGCCTTAACCCCCACAATGTCTGGGCTGCAAAAAAGGAATCCCAGAGCTCACAAGGAGCATCTGATGTCACCAAAGGAGGACACGAGAACTCCAGCACTCCAATATCACGGAATGGTTTGGGTTGGAAGGGCCTCAAAGCCCATCCAGTGCCACCCCTGCCATGGGCAGGGACACCTTCCACTGTCCCAGGCTGCTCCAAGCCCCAATGTCCAGCCTGGCCTGGAGCTAATTTGGCTCATCCCAGGTGCCAGAGCAGGTGAAAGCTGTTTGCACTGAGAGGTGCAGCCTGGGAGGGATCTTCCAGGACCCTCTCATCCCATCCCATCCCATCCCATCCCATCCCATCCCATCCCATCCCATCCCATCCCATCCCATCCCATCCCGTGACTCTCTGAATCCCTGTACAGAAGCCTCTGGTCATTTTTCCAGATGTTTTCCTACCAGCCCCACTCCCACTGGTCTGGTTTTATCCCGTGCAAGTTGTTCCTGTCTGGTTTTTGCTCGTGCTGATGTTTTAAGTGACAGAACTGCTCCAGTTTTCCCCCATTTCACTCTGCCTGTGTCGTGGATTTATTCCAGTTCCCTGACACAGGACAGAGAAGCAAATTATCCCTCACTCCAGCATTTGGGGCACTCAGTTCCAGGCTATCCTGCACAATCTTAATTAGAACTGGTTTCACTGGCACAAAATTCCCTTTTTGGCCAGGCTAAATTTATTCCATAGCACTCAATCTATTTAGCTCTTGCTAAACCCTGTCATCCGCTGTCCTTCAATCACTGGGCTTTGTAAATGATCAATTCCATCTGAGAGATGGAAAATTTACCTCATTTCTGACTCAAATAATTTCACAGAGGAACTGATGGAGTGATTCTCTTTTGGGAAGAAAAAACAATTCTGCCTTGATGATGTTAGTTCCTTCTAGATGTCTTTTCAATTCTAATTTCTGCCTCTTTCTGTCTTTCATACCTGTTGTTCCATTTTTAAAATGGTGTAAATTGTAACAGAATCTGTCAATTTATTTTGGGATGAACTGCGATTCTAAAATAACAAATGATTCATTATAAAGTTTAGTACCAAACCTGAGAAGAGCCAGAAGAAATAACTGTGAAATACAGTCAGGACATGGAATATCTGGGATGATTTCCAATCAGATGAATATAGGGAATTCTGTCACATCCATTCCTGGCAAAGGGTCACAGAATCCCAGATTTGTTTGGGTTGGAAGGGACCTTAAAGCTCATGTCATTCCACTGAAGACACTTTCCACTATCCCAGGTTGCCCCAAGCCCCATCCAAGTGATGAAATCCAGGGGGAATTATCCTAAAAACCAGCTAGGAAAGAGGTTCCAACCCCATTTTGCAGCAGATAGGGAAGAACGGGATGAATAAAGTGAATCCCCTGGTTCAATGCCACAACAGAAAGGGAGAACACCTTTATCTTCTCTCTTATCCCGAAGATCTGGAGTGATTTCCAAAGCGTTCCACTACTTTCTTGGAGTGCCTTGTGGAATTAACTCTTCTAAATGACTTTTTAAACGACTTGGCCCCACACCTTTGTGATCAAGGGTGTGTAATTGCCAGGTAAAAAGGCAGAAACCCCAGGGTTAAATAATTGCTGGATCGTAAAGCTGAGGATTTAATTCCCACTGCAGGAGTGGGAAAGTGCCTTTCTGGGATGGTGGAACCACCCTCCAGAGGCTTCAGCCATCCCGCTGATCAAGGGCTGATCACACCCACAACCCTGATAAGGAGCTGCCCTTATCAGTGAGCAGTTGCCACCTTTTCCCTGAGATCAAGGGAGATTCTCTCTTTCGTGGAGGAGCTGTGAAAATGAGACAAAGGACTCAGCCCCACACGATTTTCCCAGCAGGAAAAGCAGTGGATGTTGTGGTGGAAGAACGTCCAGCAGCACCACACAGGTGGAGGTCGGACCTTTTAGACCATCACAGCCTGGACATGTCTCTGACCCTCGGAGCAAACCCTGTCAGAGCCGGCTGTTTGTTCCCAGTGAAATCTGTCCTGTGGGATAGGATGACTCCAAAAAAGCCTCTCCTTACCTGCCCTGGGATTCCTGAGCACCTGGAGGGCTCCTCCTCCCCTTCTCCCCCACAATGAAGCCACAAGAGGAGAGATTTCCCCTTTGCACATCGCCTAGTTAGGATCCTCAGCTTGCTCTCTGGTCCTGGCTTTTCCATCCAGATGCTGTCCCGAAAATAGCACCAAACAATTTAGGATCGGTATTTTTATAATGTAGATTTCCTGTGTGCCTTCTTACCAAAACACACATTATGCAAACACACACATTCATCAGTATAATCCCAGTGCAGTGCAATTATGCTGATTAACGTGTGCACTGAGGTAAAAATCATGGAGTTCCAGAATGGTTGGGGTTTGAAGGGGCCTTAAAGCCCATCTCATTCCACCTCTGCCATGGGCAGGGACACTTTCCACTGTCCCAGGCTGCTCCAAGCCCCAGTGTCCAGCCTGGCCTTGGGCACTGCCAGGGATCCAGGGGCAGCCACAGCTGCTCTGGGCACCCTGTGCCAGGGCCTGCCCGCCCTCCCAGGGAACAATTCCTGCCCCATATCCCATCTAAATTTCTCCTCTGGCAGTCTGAACCCATTCCCTGTGTCCTGTCCATCCAGTTCCTGTTTCAGGGTCCCTCTCCAGCTTCCCTTTATCCCTTCAGACCCTGGAAGGAGCTGGGAGGTCTCTACACACCCTTCTCTGCAGGCTGAACATTCCCAGCCCAGCTGTGATCCCGTGGATGCCATCCTGCCCACGGCAGGGGTTGGAACGAGATGATCTTTAAGGTCCCTTCCAATCCAAACTATTCTGGGATTCTGTTTCCATGGTCCACCTTTACAGGGGTGGGCAGTGCTTTTATTGATCTGTGTCTCCACTGCTGCTCTAAGGAGCTTTGGACAAACTCACCCCAGCTCCTGTCTGAGAGCTGAAGGGCAGAGCCCGCTGTGGGGATCTCCACTCCCCAAATCAGAGCTGCCTCCTCTTTGAGCTCCTTTCTCTGCTCCCCCGAGCGCTCTAGTCTGCATTCAGTACCCCACAAAATGCCCTTTCCCCTGCCTTCAACGAAGTGCAGCAAATGATTTCGCAGCCCTGTTCCTAAAAGTTGATGGTCTCGATTAAATTCCTGACCCCGTCAAAACAAACTGGATATTTGCTTTGCAGGGATCATTTCTCGCAAGATGCCTTTGATTGCTGTTAATTATGTTGTCTTCAATCTCTCACTGATTGCATCTGCCCAGTTCCTTCCAGTCTCCAGCCCAAAGTGGCCTGTTCAGCTTTTTAAACACTAATTTTAATTCATTCCTCCAAAACTGCTTCAGTGGGATAAAATTTAACAGAAATCCAGCTCTGGATTTCCTTCAGGACAGAAATCCTGACCCAGGAGTCTTCATAAATACAATATATATTTAAGTCCCGACTCCAGAAATAATCTCAGCACGGATGAATTTGGATATAACCCCCCAAAAACTCCCAATCAAACTTAATATCAGACTGGTTTGGAGAATTTAATTCTAATTTTTAAGGTTTATTTTTTTCTTGGGGTTCAAATTCACCAGGTGGCTTTACTCACTCACTCCGAGTGAGTTGTGCCAGGGGAATATTAAGGAAAATCTCTTCCCTGGAAGGGTTATCAAGCCCTGGAAAAAGGCTGCTCAAGGAATTAGAGTCCCCATCTCTGGAGATGTTAAAAAATGTGTAGATGTGGCCCTTGGGGACATGGTTTAGTGGTGGCCCTGGCAGTTCTGGCTGATCTTGGAAATTTTTCCCAACCTTAACAATTCTATGATTTAATTTTCCTTTAAATTTGCAAGCAACTGTACAACCCAAGGAGACACAGCTTAAACCTGTCGCCCCTTTACAGTATTTTCTCTAAATAATGCAAAAATCATCCTGCCAAAAATCTATTTATTGAGAAAATATTCCATCTAAAGAAAGGAATGGGTAAGTTTAAGGTGTGTGAAGATGCTCTGAAAAGAGGGAAAACTAAATATACCCAGCCAGAGCAGAGCCGAGGGGCAAGAACAGGTCAGTAGTAAGAATTTACATCGTTGTAAACATAATTCTGTTTTTATAGCTCCCAGCTCTATATATAACCCTTAATCCTCACATTAAGTGTAAGAAATGCCCCATAAGTAAGAAAATACAACAGGATTTAGTGGCAGCAGAGCCGAGATGGGAAGATTTGGGGCTGGGCTGTAATTCCTTAAAGTCAGGAGCAAAACTTCCACGGAATAAGCATTCAAATATTGTCAAGATCTTGAAAAAATAACTGGATTTAGGGACAAACCCTTCTTACTTTTTTTTCTGAGACCCTTTTCTTTTTAAAAAAGAATTATGTTTAATTTCACATGAACTTTAAAAATGAAATATTTAGAAATATTTAGCACCTCCCATTAGCGTAGAGATTTCTTCCGTTATTAGAGTCAAAATCTTCCTACTCCTGGCAAATAAGAGACAGAATTCCTTGGGAAATACTGCAGGCACTGGGATTTTTGATAGGAAGAAGTGGGCAAAGCTGCTCTCTTTTCTATTTTCTATTTCTTTTCTCTCTGTACTCTTTTTATATTCCCTGTGAAGCATAAAACCCCTGGGGAGAGATGGAAACTGGAGACTCAGGAGTTAAGGAAGAGCAGCCAAAATACCTCAGAACATCCAGCTGCAGATCCCATAAAGCTTCTGAGGATGCCAGCATTATTCTCAAGTGGATTTCTCTGACATACCATGGATACACTCTTTTTTTTTCTTACTTTGCAAAAGAAAAAGTCCCTTTATTTATTTGCTCATCACTATTGCGTTGTAAAAAATGACCTTTTTAAGCTTTGTGGTAAAAAATGAGAAACTCCTTAAAGTTCTGTCGCTTCAGAGGAAATGGAAGGAACAGGAAAGGCGAAAACCAGAGCAGGACGCTGCTTTTTTTTAATGAACCCACTCATTTGACCATCTGAGCACTCCTTTTATGGAGAAATCCAAGGTTTTTCCCATGGCTGCTTTTGGGACTGTTCAAAAATAGGCTTCACTTTTGCCTTGCAAGTCACTTATAAATATCTGTGGCAGAATGGAAATCTTTACTGAAAAGCCCTCCCCAGAAAAAAAGAAATGTTGTAACTCCCACCACATTTTTAGGCTTTTTTTGTAACGTAATTGTGTTAATGTTCGTTTAATTATTTTTAAAAAATAATAATGCAACCCTTTTCTACATATAAATCCCTCAGTATTGCCTGGGCTGGTTATTGCAGAGATGTTTAAGAGGATTTGAGGCGCTTTCCTGCTTTTTTCCTGTCCTGTGCTGACATCTTCTGGGCTCTGCTCAGACTGCACAAACCCCTCCCGCAGACACTGGGGAGGGACAGCCCAGAAACTCCCGGTCCTGGTCATAAAGAGACTTCTAAAAAAATCCCACTCTTTGCTTTTCCCACCAGGATTATTCTCCTCAGAGCTTTCTTGCCTGGCCCAACAAATTCCCTCCTCGTTCCCAAGAACTGACAGGTTTTCCTGGTTTTATTTTGCACATTATGATGGAAAAGGAGGGTGAGGGGGGTAAGTCACCCCTCAGCTTCCCAATTCCCCACACCTTGATCCTTGATGCTTTCTCCAAAGGTTGGTTCAACTTCCCCAACTGGCTGTATCCCCAGATAAAGCCAGGTTGGGGATTGTTTGGGTGTTTTTTAAAGAAAAACAGGAATGTCCTGGCTATGTATTTTCACCTTGGAGCAATAAAAATGATAAAAATCAATTCCATAATGCAAATATAAAAAAAAAAAAAAATCCACTAAATATAGGAATATCTACGACACCCACCCCAAGCTGTGGCCTGAAGAGCTGCAAGGCACATCCAAGTGAGGATGGAAACTCTTGGATCAAACCAGGTCGGATGTGCACATCGAGCTCTTGCTCAGGGCACTTCCCACGTAGTGTGTAAAGACACAGGGAGGTAAAATTGGAAATTGGGAATTAGACCTTCATACCTCCTGGAAGAGCTCCCGAAAGAGGTCCTGAATGAGCTCCTGAAAGAGGTCCTGGAAGAGCTCCTGAAAGGGGTCCTGAATGAGCTCCTGGAAGAGTTCCTGGAAGAGTTCCTGAAAGAGCTCCTGAAAGAGGTCCTGACAGAGCTCCTGGAAGAGCTCCTGGAAGAGTTCCTGGAAGAGCTCCTGAAAGGGGTCCTGAATGAGCTCCTGGAAGAGTTCCTGGAAGAGTTCCTGAAAGAGCTCCTGCAAGAGCTCCTGGAAGAGTTCCTGAAAGGGGTCCTGAAAGAGTTCCTAGAAGAGTTCCTGGAAGAGTTTCTGGAAGAGCTCCTGAAAGAGCTCCTGGAAAAGCTCCTGAAAGAGATCTGAAAAAGCTCTTCCAGGAGGTACGAAGGTCTAATTCCTAATTTTTAATTTTACTTCCCTGTGCCTTCACACACTACATGGGAGGTGCCCTGAGCAAGAGCTCGATGCCCACATCTCACCCAGTTTGATCCGAGAGTTTCCATCCTCACCTGGATGTGCCTTGCAGCTGGATTTTGGACACCTGCCCACAGCTGGGACACACAGGTGTCCCCCAGGACATGCCAGCACCAAACCTGACCTCCAGGCAGTGTCATACCTGCTCTGGGTCCCCAACTCCTCCCCTGATGCTCAAGTGGCTCTGGAAAAATTGCCCCTTGAAGGACACTGGGCTCTCAGCGTCACAGCCTCCTCACAGGGCTCTGGGCCCTTCCATGTGTCCCAAAGGCCCTGAAAATGTCACCTGAGGGGATCCTGAGCTGTCTCTGGGCTCATGTGCCCCACGAAAACACATTCTGCCTCTGGAAAACCCAACCAGCTGCTTCCTGAGGCTCCTGCCCTGCAGGGTCACATTTTGGAGCAGGAGATTCTGCAGGAGCCTTTCAGAGCTGAGGATAGAGGAGGAATTTTAGCCAGAGCCTGGAGGGACAGGAATGATTTTTAAACTGAAAGAGGGCAGGGTTAGAGGGGATATTGGTAAGGAATTGTTCCGTGGGAGGGTGGGCAGGCCCTGGCACAGGGTGCCCAGAGCAGCTGTGGCTGCCCCTGGATCCCTGGCAGTGCCCAAGGCCAGGCTGGCCACTGGGGCTTGGAGCAGCCTGGGACAGTGGGAGGTGTCCCTGCCCATGGCAGGGGGGGGATGAGATGAGCTTTAAGATCCTTTCCCACCCAAACCATTCAGTGATTCCATGATTTCCACTATTTCACCTTTCCTTTGGGAATGGGCCTCTTGGAGTAAGTCCTCACCCAACTCTCATCTGCTGCAGCCCCCAGAAAATGAACTGGAACAATGCAAACACAAAGGTGAGGAGCTCTGTGTGTTGAATGAGGGAATCCACACAATTTTCAGCACCTTCTCCTTTAATTCAATAAACCCTTAACATGGGAAATGGACTTGGTGGCACATAGCAAATCAGCGATAATGGGAAAAGTGGTTCTGAGTGCTGCTGGCTTGGATAGGAGGGGTGTCACACAAAAATGATGGCACAGAGTCATCCAGGTTGGAAAAGACCTCCAAGGAAGGAAGGAAGGAAGGAAGGAAGGAAGGAAGGAAGGATTTTTCCTCAAAATAGAGGGGAATTCTCTTTATCAGCCTAAACGCTAATTCAGCCTTAACTCCAGTAAAAAGAGCTCGGAATACATGAGAAAGCTCCGTGTCTGGAGCCCCAGGAGCGGCTGAGGGAGCTGGGAAAGGGGCTCAGCCTGGAGCAAAGGAGGCTCAGGGGGACCTTCTGGCTCTGCACAACTCCCTGACAGGAGGGGGCAGCCGGGGAGTCGGGCTCTGCTCCCAGGGAACAGGGACAGGACAAGGGGAAATGGCCTCAGGCTGGGCCAGGGGGATGGCTGTGGGAGCTGTGAGGGTTATGGGGTCTGTATGGCCTGTGGGGCTGTGAGGGCTGTAGGACCCGTGTGGGCTCTGGGGGTCTTTCAGGGCTCTGGTGGCTATGAGGGCTCTGGGGGCTGTGAAGGCTGTAGGGGTTTGGGTTCTGAGAGGTTTTTCAGTGCTCTGAGGGCTGTGGAGGCTGTGAGAGCTATATGGGGTGGGAGAGCTATGCGGTCTGTGAGGGCTGACATGGGTCTGGGGGCTGTGGGGGCCTATTGGGTCTGTATGACCTATGGGGTCTGTAAGGGCTATGGGGGCTTTGAGGGCTATGAGGTCTGGCAGGACTATGGGGGCTGGGATGGCAGTGAGGTCTGTGAAGGCTGGGATGGGCCTGGGGGCTGTGGGGGCTGTGGGGGCTGTGAGGGCTGTGGGGTCTGTGAGGGCTCTGGGGGCTGTGAGGGCTGTGGGGGCTGTGTGGGCGCTGG
>VZTG01008687.1:25498-63051 GCA_013397845.1 Melanocharis versteri | reverse complement strand
TGGTGCCTATGAGGGCTGTGAGGGCTATGGGGTCTCAGGGCTCTGGTGATTATGAGGGCTATGGGGGCTGTGGGGTCTGTGAGGGGCAGTGAGGGCTGTGGAGTCTGAGGGTTATGAGGGCTGTGAGGTCTAGGAGGGCCATGGGGTCAGTGAGGACTCTGGGGTTTGAGGGCAGTTGAGGCTGTGAGGGCTCAGATGGGTCTGGGGGCTGTGAGGGCTTTAGGGGCAGTGGGGACTGTGAGGGCTGACACGGCTGGGGGGGCTCTGAGGACTGTTTGGATTTCAGGGGAAATTTCTTCACTGAAAGGATGGTCAGGCCTTGGGACAGGCTGCCCAGGGAAGTACTAATCATTCCTGGAAGCATTCCAAAGCTCTGTGGATGTGGCACCTGGGGACACGGCAGTGCTGGGAGAATGGTTGGACTCTGTGATGTCAGAAGGCTTTTCCAGCCTCAATGATTTTATGATTCTATGACCCGGTGACTTTTTTCCTCCTCCCCATTTCAGCTTTTCAGAATGGACAAAAAACCTGCAAAACCCCTTTTCTCTCTCCTCCAGTACCACATTTCACAGAGGCTGTGATGCAGCCCCAGCTGATCCGCCCTGGCACAGATTCCCAGAGAAGCTGGGGCTGCCCCTGGATCCCTGGCAGTGTCCAAGGCCAGGTTGGACACTGGGGCTTGGAGCAGCCTGGGACAGTGGAAAATGTCCCTGCCCATGGCAGGGGTGGCACTGGATGGGCTTTACAGTCCCTTTCATCCCAAACGGGGAAGAATCTATGATTTAACTTGCAGAGCAGGTGGGGAAATTAAAGCAGGTAAAAAAATCACAGCGATGCTTCCCTGGCCAGAGCCACAAGGGGGACTCTCCTACAACTTTGTAGGGGAAAAAGGATTTCAAGGTAGAAGGAGAAGAGGAATGAATCAGTTCCACAGCTGAATGTGCAAAGCCCGTTTTAGGCTTTAAGTTTTAAATCTTTTAATCTGTGAAATTCATTAACAGGTATCGGTTTGACTTCATGTCCAGCTGCTGCTCTGGCTCCTTTCAGCTCCTGGTTTGATGCTGCAAACTGCATGTTGCAAATATCCTGTTAATTTTTAGTAATGAATTTCAGAGATTTGCTTGATCCAGTTTAGGCAAAAATTACAAACAAACCCCCTGACCGCTCAGAGATTCTATGTTATATAACCCACTCTGACCGGATGCCAGAGCTGGCAGGACCTGGCCAAGGCACACCCAGTGCAGGAGCCAGATGTTGGCAGAGGTGACAGATGTTGGAGGGTGCAGAGGGTCACAAGACAGGTTGGGATTTGGGCAGCAGGGCAGGAAGAAGTGCTGGGAGGGAGGTAAAAGGTGCATGGCCAGTGCTGGTCAACTTCAGCCACCCAGGGGGTCACATCTGCCTTAGAGTAATGCACTAAAAATGGCCAGAAGAAAAACAAAAGCATGATTTGAGGTTTTTATTAACGTGGCCATATTTTATTGTGTTTTTCTGTACTTCCTGCTAACACCTGGCTGCCTTGAAATCTCGATACAAACATCACTCTCTACCTGCAGACACAGCACACATTGAAATCATTTGGATTTCTCAGATGTGACCCTGAAAATCAAGAGTTAAAACACAAGCCTTGTTCCCTTTAACTCGTAGGAAGTGAGTATAAAAGGCACGATAACTCTCAATTTCTAGGGAGTTAATATAATAGCCAGTAAGTATCACCCTGAATTCCCTGTACAGTGCCTCTCTTTGCTAAAATGTGGAAGAAATCCAGAGTATCTCTAATTGAAACTCAGCTATTGTGCAACTTCATTTAGTGGGAGGCTGTGGGTTTGTGGTGAGAGTCACGACTAAAATGAAACTGAGAATGAGCTGCCAATTCCCACAAAAGTGGAGGTGACCTCGCAGTTCCTTTAAAAGCTTCTCCAAAGCAGAGACATTATCATTGTAATTAGGACTTCCTTTTAGTGGGGAGAAAATTTGTATTGCACTGCTGCCATAATTCTCATTATAAGTGAGCAAATAATTGTTCCTACTCGACACATTAAATTCCTATTATATCTTCAAAACATTATCTAAAACCAAAAGTCAAAGGGTTTTTTTTTTTGCTGGAGGCCGGTGCTTGAGTTGTTCTGCCAGGAAAAGTGCATCAGTGACGGGCACATCACATTTCATGGCAGATGTACGTATCAGACAGTAGAGACTGATCTTCACCTCCTCTAATGATCCTTTTGAGGTCCCAGCTGTGTGTGACAGCACGAAAAGAAAGGAATTTGCACCAGGAGCAAAGGAAGTATTTGGATTTCACAGGATCCCCGGGTGGCTCAGGCTGAAGGGAGCACAGTGGGCACCTGGTGGCACCTCCCTGCTCCAGCAGGGCCATCCCAGAGCACAGGGCACAGCACTGTGTGCACCCAGCTCTGGAACAGCCCCAGGGAGGAGACCCCCCAGGCTCTCTGCACAATCTGCTCAGGGCTGGGCACTGCCCAGGGCAGAAGCTGTGCCTCCTGTGCAGGGGAATTGCTGGGCTCAGTCCCTGCCCGTGGCTCTGGTGCCATTGCTGGGCCCCGGAGCAGAGCCTGGGCCCTGCTCGGAGCCCTCCCTGCACCCAGGGACACCCAGGGCTGAGGGCCCCTCTCAGCTGGGGCTCCTCTCCAGGCTGAACAGCCCCAGCTGCCTCAGCCTTTCCTGGGCACCCAGATGCTCCAGGCCCTTGCTCAGCTCCAGGAGCTGCCTGGCCCTGCTGTGCTGAGCATCCAGAGCTGGACACAGCACTGCAGAGGTGCCTCAGGGCTGGGCACAGGGGCAGGATCCCTCCCTGACCTGCTGCCAATGCTCTTCCTGCTGCCCCGGGATCCATGGGCCTCCTTGGCCCCAGGACACTCTGCTGCCTCAGGGACAGCTCGGTGTCCCCCAGCACCCCCAGGACACTCTGCTGCCTCAGGGACAACTCGGTGTCCCCCAGCACCCCCAGGATGAGATTTCCCTCATCCATCCCTCTGCCACCCAATCCACAGTGACATCAAGCATCCCCAGGACACTCCAGGAATCATGGAATAACCTGGCTGGCCATCTGCTTGTGTCCAGCTGGAGGGGGCAGGAGCTGAATTCTCCTCTTCCTCGGAGGCCACAGAAGCATCTCTTTGCTTCCCACTTCCCTCTGTCCAGCTGCCAATTTTCCTGAAGCTTGTGGAAAATTAATTAATTTGGAGACTGCAAATCTTCCTTCAAATCTGGATGAAATTGGTCATTTGGTTCAGAAATTATTCTGAATTATCCTGATAGGTGGGTGGACACTGCACCCAACTCAGTGCTGTTTCCATAGGAAATAAACCTGAAAGCAGCAGTGTAACGAGAATATTATATAAAAAAAAAAGAGGTCCTCAAGCCTTAGGAGAGCTAATTAGTATCTCACACCTGCTGGAGAACTAATTTTTGATGGGCTAATTTTGACCAGGCACCTGGGAAGTTCCAGTGATGGAAGCACAGCAGGGTTGTGATGCTGCAGAGCACGGCAGGAGCGCTTCCCACAGGATCCATGGCTATGGATCACAGGGTTCTGTGCCAAGTGCAACAAGCCTGGTCCAACCTGTAAATAAAGCACTCACTTATAAAAAGAACTTGAATTTCTGAATTTCTGGTTTTTTTCAGGCGGCCTTTGGGATTTAAAGTTAATGGGAAATGCTACTCTGAGATTTTTGGGGGTGTCTGAGTGATCCGAGTGGGTTCCTTCCAACTCAGGATGTACGAAGAAATCATTTTGCATGGTTGGTTTTGGGGATTTTAGTGATCCTGTAAGATCAAAACTTTCACTCATTTCCCTGGATTCAGCCAGAAAGAGTCTGGAAACACATCATTAA
Organism: Melanocharis versteri; assembly: GCA_013397845.1. Taxonomy (NCBI): domain Eukaryota; kingdom Metazoa; phylum Chordata; class Aves; order Passeriformes; family Melanocharitidae; genus Melanocharis; species Melanocharis versteri. The sequence goes on along the minus strand of VZTG01008687.1, from coordinate 59,197 downwards.
CTAAGACTGTGAAACAAACCCTTCTTTCCTAAACCTTTTCCAAAAGATAATTCTGCAGCATTTATTATAAGGTAGAGTAGGAAAGAGAACTGTGTTCGGTTTGGGGGATTGTATTTTCCTCTTCAGTTCAGCCACACAGAGCTGTACTCAGCTGTAAGTAAAACCTCCCCAAGACCTCCTACCTGACCAGACCTTTTATTTTATCATTTCTATAAAACCCAAACCTTTTCTAGAAAGATGGAGAGGGATTAAACACCAGCTAAATTCACATTGCTGCTATTTGTGATAACATGCAGATGTGTCAGGGGAGGTTTGGAATCCCAGAGTCCCAGGATGGTTCAGTTTGGAACAGACCTTAAATCCCACCTCATTCCACCTCCTGCCATGGACAGGGACACCTTCCACTATCCCAGGTTGCTCCAAGTCCCACCCAACCCAGCCTTGGACACTTCTAAACATGCTCTATTTTTACAGTTTTGGGGCAATAAAATCTAATAAATCATACGAGCACAGCTAAGTGCAAAGGTGCAGCTGCCACGGCTGAGTGGGGGCAGCTTTTCCAAATTCCAGACCTTCTTTTGCCGATTATTTGGAAAAATTTGTCTAAAAAAGGGCAGGGTCTTGATCTTTGGGTTATCTTGATGCCTGGGGGTGTCACTCCTGGATGTTACAGGTGGCTCTGAAGTGATAGATTTGCCTTAAATTCTTCCTGAGGAAGCTCCCTGCTTTGGCACGAAGGAAAAGGGTGTGAATTGGCCAATTAAAATCCAGCCACCTCCCAGAATTCCATGAACTGGCATTGGATATGTTTATCATGGGCTGGATTTGTGCTGTACAGCTGAGGCCAAGCTTGTCACCTGCAGCTGGCTCAGGTGAGTGCCCAAACACAACTTTGCTGCTGAGCCTTTGCCAGCTTTCCCTGCAGATCCCTGGGGATGCCGTGATTCCTTTGGGAGGGGGGTAGAGCTCACCAGGACGTTGGGAATCCTTGATTGCCATCCTCCCCAGCTTCTCCTACCATCCCACCCACTTTCCCTGCTAACTTTTTGTCTTTTCTTAGGGACAAATATTCCTCCCTTCCAACCCGAATGCTTCCGTGATCCCGCGTTATTTCCCACGGAGGCCGAACCAGCAGCACTCAGATGAATGTAAGTCACAATCCAGGAGTAAATCATTTCCACACCCCTCCCTCTGAATCCCTAAAAGGCAAATCATGCTGGAAGGAGGCGCAGGAATCAAGGTGACAGGTCCTACAGCAGCAGCAGCAGGTGGGGGGATTTCACTGCCTAAAACCCAGCAGCTTTGCTGTCTGTTCCTTTCATACTCTTCCTTTACCAATCACGTGTCCATTTGAGGACTCCCAGGTTACTGGGAAGGCTGGAAAGCTGTGTCAGGACCAGAGCAGCTGCTGAAACCACTGGGACCTCCCAGCTTGTGGAGCACTTTGCCCCCTGCTACCCCAAACTCGGCTACCCCAAACTCGTTTGGCACAGGGAGCTCTTCAGCTGCCTTCCCCTCCAGCACTCTGGGTTTGGTGGAAACTGCACCTCGTGCCTGTGGGCTGCTCCTTCCTTCCGCCCCCTTGGAGACAGATCCCATGTCCCACCAGGATTTCCATCTTTCATTTCCCGGGAAGATGCGTTTTAGGCAGCGCTCTCGGCAGTTCCCAGGAGGGGAAGGACGATGGTGGGGTCTGTGGAAGGGCAGGAAGGGAGCAGATCCCCTCCAGGCACGCCAGGGCAGGGCTGTTCCATGAGCCCGGGCTGTAATTTGTCATCCTGGCAGCTTAATTAGCCTGGGCAGCACAATGCCCAGCGTGGCACCCCGCTGTCCCTCCATCCCTGCGCACAGTCCGGCCTCTCCTGCCCTCCCTCAGCTTTTGGGAGCAAAGCAAGGAGGAGGCAGTGGTGGAGCCAAGGATGGGAGCCCTGGGATCCCCACCCCCCTTAAGAATCCCTCCCACCCCCACTGTCCCCGTTCAAGGTCGGTGCCCTGCTGTCTCCTCAGAATTCCCATCCTCAGCCCCCGTTTATTTATGCATTGCCAGCCTGCAGGGTAAAAATGTGCAGCAGTAAATTAAACTGCTGGGAGAGACAAATATTTATTATTCTTGGCTTGGTGATGGGGTAAAGTTTTGATCTTATCCTTCGTGTTCCTCATTTAAACCGTGGTGATTAATCAGCAGTGAGCGTTTTGTTTCCCCCCTCTCCCCAGGACTCGCTCTGTGTAATGCTAAATCTGAGCAAAGCCTGCTCAATGGTTGATATATTTAAAACCTACACTTTCCTTTTTCATTAAAAGAGCCTCTCACCCGCATTTCTGAGATAACAACTTGGAATAAAGTAGCTCTTTGTGAATGCTGGGAGAGCAATGCTGTCTAGGTCTGATGTCTGAAATGTAACACATTAAAAAATAATCATCTTTCTACCTGTGCAAAATTAATCAGATTAAATAATGACCTTAATACAATTTCCCTTGGTGATCTTTACTGAGGAAAGAAGAAATTCTTCCTCATAAACTAAAAATAACCACGGCAAAGCAGATTTTATCTAAACTTTGGTGTTATCCTTCTCTCTAAACTCTTGAAACAAAACTAAACCTCCCTCCAGCATCACAACATTCAGTTCTGCACCATTCTCTAGAAGCATCCCACCCCTGGATCCCCAGAAATCTCCCCCAGAATCTCTGCCTGGATTTCTGCAGCATTCCCAGGAACACCTGCCCTGGGAACAGCTCTCACATCCCACTTAGTTGGGTACCATGCCCACAATCTCCTGGGAGCAGAGAACACAGTCTGGAGTGGTAAGCACTAAAAAAGGTTGATTTCAGCTTTGGTGCCCTAAAGAGGTGATGTTTCCTATTCTCTAAGCATTTCAGCACAGCTTTGAAAGCAAAGAGAAATTTTCAACAGTTTGACTCAGGATTTTGTCCTTGCTCTTAGAAGAGCTGTGAAAGAGCCACTGCAGAGATATTTTCCCAAATCCACTTGGGAATCCAGCCCAAACAACTTCCCTGCTGTTTTCCCCTCCAAGCAAAGCTTCCAGGACCTCCTGGAAGCCAAATATTGGTTAAGCCCCACAGGTTGTGCAAAGCACGGCAGCTCCACAGGAATCCCAGTGCCAGAGGGCAGGGATGGATGGGATATTGGGGAGGAACTGTTCCCTGGGAGGGTGGGGAGGCCCTGGAATGGATTTCCCAGAGAAGCTGTGGCTGCCCCTGGATCCCTGGAAGTGTCCAAGGCCAGGCTGGAACCACTTTTGCAGGGTTGTTGCTCCTGCTGGGTGACTCCTGAGAGGATCAATACAATTTTATCCTGTAAAGAACAACAGTCATTGCCAGAAAGATTAACAACATTCCTGCTGTCCTGGCTGGTGCCACCTCAAAAGCCTTGGTTTTCTCAGCTCTGAGTGAATTACCAGAGTCTGCTCCTGTTGTTGCTACAGTTTTGATCCAGCTCCAGCTCCAGCTTTAGCCTAGGATCAGCTGGGCTCACTCAGTCCAAGGAGGGAAATCACTGCCACTCCCTTCTTCCAGAAATAAGGAAAAAAGGCAAAACTCCTCAGTCCTCATCTAATGGGCTTCTGAGAGCCAGCTGCCTCCAAAATTCACCTGATAAACTGCACTGTTCTCTGAGCTTATCAAAGCTTGGGGTTTATCAGTGCTTTGTAATAAATGCATGCCTTCCTCAGACTACAAACAACGGTAACTTAGCAACGTGGAATCATGGAATGGCTTCCCTTGGAAGGGACCTCAAACCCCATCCAGTGCCCCCCCTGCCATGGGCAGGGACACCTTCCACTGTCCCAGGCTGCTCCAAGCCCCAGTGTCCAGCCTGGCCTTGGGCACTGCCAGGGATCCAGGGGCAGCCACAGCTGCTCTGGGCACCCTGTGCCAGGGCCTGCCCACCCTCCCAGGGAACAATTCCTGCCCAATATCCCATCTATCCCTGCCCTCTGGCAGTGGGAAGCCATTCCCTGTGTCCTGTCCCTCCAGCCCTTGTACAGAGTCACTCTCTACCTTTCCTGTATCTCCCTCAGGCACTGGGAGGCCACAATTTGGTCACCCCAGAGCTTCTCCTGTCCAGGCTGAACAATCCCAGCTCTCCCAGCCTTTCCTCCCAGCAGAGCTGCTCCATCCCTCTGCTCATCCTGGTGCCTCCTCTGGGCTCTCTGCAGCAGCTCCAGGTCCCTCCTGAGCTGGGCCCCAGGGCTGGGGCAGCTCTGCAGGTGGGGTCTCACCTGAGCACAGGGGCAGAGGGGCAGAATCCCCCCCCCCCTGCTGCCCACGCTGGGGCTCAGCCCAGGGCACGGGGGGTTCTGGGTCCCAGCTCTCACCCACAGCACCCCCAGGTCCTTCTCCAGGGCTGCTCCAGCTGCTCATCCCCAGCCTGGATCCATCCCTGGTGCTGCCCTGACCCAGGGGCAGCACCAGCAGCTGGCCTGGTGAAACCCCCTGAGATTCCCAAGGGCCACTTCTGGAGCTGGTTCAGGTCCCCCTGGGTGGCCCCATTCTTCAGGAGAGTTTTAAAGTCACCATTTCTGCAGCAGCATTTGAGGGGTGAGCAAGTGTGCGCAGGACAGCAAGGTGGGAACCATTTATCCCCATCCACCAGCTGGAAATTATCCCTAATTTTAACCTTTCCAGTAACATTTACTGGAGTAAACTGCTGGAAAATGGAGAAGCCACTTCCCAGCCATTGCGAGCATCACACAGAAGGAACCTGGGGACAACCACCACTGTGGCTGTCACGCACTGGAGACTCCTGTGAATATCAAGCTGCATTCCCTTGGAATGTGTGACACTTCCCAGGAAGCATTTCCATGGCTGTGACTGGTCCAAACCAGCCCATTCCCACTGGGTGTTTTTCTATCATTTGCTAAAAAAAGCACTTTTTTCCTCCCCGCCCCCCAAACACTTTTCCATTTTGCTGACTGTTTTCCAGGTTCTGGAAGGATTCAAGCTGTGGTGGGAGGATGCTGAGTGACTGTGCTGGGACATTTCTGCCAGCAGACAGACACTTGTCACCCACCACAACCACACTGTCCTTTCCCTCACTCCAAATCCTGGGTGCAGGGACTCCCCACCATCAATACAAAAATATTTCATATTAATATTTGATTTCCCAACAGGTCCCTGACAGATCTATGGGGCTTTATAGTCTTGCTCACAGTAGTAAACACTTAAAACAAGGGAGAAAACAGAAATAGTTCCATTTTCCACCTTGCTTTCCTTTTCTCCCCCCCAGTAGGAATTACTGCCCTTCCACAGCCCTAGAATTTCTCACTTGGATCTTCCCTGCTCTGAAAATGTAGCAGGTGCTGTGCTAAGCCACCAAATCCTGCTTGGAGGAGTGTAGGAATTAAATCAGTGGCAGGAGGGGTGATTATCACCTTGATCCGCCAGCCAGTGAGTGCTTCTGCCACCCAGGGGAAGCTGCTCGTGCCTTGCCTCAGCCCGACAAATTTCGGTGCTTAAATAGCTCTAAATTACATCCCAAGGCACCGGCCCAGAATTCTATTCCCTGCATCCAAAGCCGGGCTAATGCCTCCCTTCCCGAAGGGAAATAAAAGGGATTTTTTTTTACTGGATCGGTCTGTGAGGTTCCTGCTGTTGGTTCTGGCTGCCAGCACCTGCTCACAGCCTAAAATCTGGAGTTCTTCATGGCATGGCACCCCCAGAAAGCAAAGTTTGGAATTCTGCATTAATTGACAGGATGACACCCCCAGAAAATAAAAGGAACCCCCACCCCCCCAGCACGCCCCCAAATCTTGTACACCTGAGAAAGATTTCCCCAAAGTATTCCCAGTTTTGGAAGTTTAGCTAAAACTGAGTTAGTTTTAGATAACGCAGCCCCCCATTGCTGAAGAAAAGTGGGATTTTTGATCTCTCTGCATTGTGGGAGAAGCTCTAAGCAGCTGGACAGCACAAAGGAGCTGGTGGGGAAGGGATTTCCCTTGGATAAGCATGGACAGCACTACAGACCACCAGTGTCCAGCCCCAGGATCCTTCCCAGAGCCACAGCTGCTGTAGTGGCTCTAGAAAGAAAGAAACAACTTCTTTTTCCCTCAGAAAATTGGGAGAAAATGTTCCTCTGAAAAGGAATATTAGGAACAGAACTGACAGACTTTGCAATGAAAGTGAGGCAGTGAAATAATAACAGTGTCTTAAACAGGATTAAAATATAACATTTTACTTGTTATTTCAAAGAATAGATTTTTTTTTCTTTCTTCCATCAGTCTTATCTGTATATCCAGCCTCCAGCTAAACTCCAAAAAGCTGTTTTAGCTCCAGTCCCAAGTGCAAATATGCCAAGAAAAAGGAATTAGGGAAAAGAAACACCCGGTGGTTTTGTTTTTCCCACGTGTGAGAGGCTACAGCGCATTTCTCACGCCTCGAAAGAAGCACCATTGCTCAGAATATTTGGTCAGAAACCTCAGCTTGAGAAGGAGGTGTTGGGCAGAGAGGTCACATGGACACCACACGCGGACAGCTCCCAAAGACGAACATTCCCAGGGATCTGCTGGGGGAGAACCTGGGCAAAGGGAAAACCAACACAGCCACGGCAGCACAAAGTCCTTTCACTGCCGGAGCAGATCCATCCTCGCCCACAACTCGTGGTGAGGCCTCAGCTGGGGGACAGGGAGAGAATGGTGATGCCAATCTCTTCCTTGCTAATTACACACATTTATCTGTCGCCTCTTCCGATCTTTCCAGAGGAATCCAGGTTGTTCTCACAACTGGTTTGATTTTACCCCAAAAAACGTTTGCACAGCACAACAGGATGCTTTTCTCACGTGAACGTGGTTCTGCTTTTTTCCTTTGCCAGAGAAAACCACTTTGCTTTGTCATTTTTGGGTGTTGGTGACAACAAACAGTGACAATTATCAGCTCCCTGCCCAAGCTGTGACAACACACTCAAAACTTGGAGGTAAAAACAGAAATTGTAACCAGGTGCCCGAATTTATGTTGTGTATTTCACATGTAATGAGTACTAAAAGTTTTGGAAACAACTCTGTGTATGTGTCCTGAGACCCTTTGCCCTTCCCAGACCTGTCTGTGCACGATAACCTCATAAAATAATCCCTTTTCCTCCTCTTCCCTGTGGGATCCATTTGTCTTTTCAGCAGCTTTGTGTTCAAAGTTATCAAAGTGGAATGGTGATGGCACCGCTTAACCCACCAGCCAGCCGGGCTTGGGAATGGGTCCATCCTCTTCCCATGAATTCCTCTTTAGTGCCTCCCACGATCACAGGCTCGTGGATCATCCTGCTTTATTCCAGAGGAATACAGCCAGAGGATGACAATTACTGATGGAGCATAAAAACTGCGGCTAAAGACGTGGAAAGAAGCAAACGGAACTGATGTGGGAAGAGATGAAAAGATGAAAAATTGACTGGAGAAGAAAATTGGAATGAGCTAATTTACAAAAGAAAATTAACAAACCACGGCCAGGTAGCTCTGAATAAGATTAATTACTACACATTGCCTCCCTCTTTGTGATTTTTATCTTATTTCAGTTTCTCTTGCACTTTTCTAAGTGGCAGTGCTGTAATCTCGGGAACTCTGAGTCCATAACTTTGCCAGCTGGGCATTGTTTGCATAAATTGCTCTGACTTTGGAATTGGGACTCAAATTTCAGCAGCAGCCGAGGATTTGCTCCATTGACTTGGATGGGTTTATTTGGAATTTATTACTCTGAGGTCAGAAGGCAGAGCTCTGTATATAAATCTTGAGCATAAATAGACAATTCCCAAATCTAGACAGTAGAGCCACAAGTACCATACAGAAAAACAAAGCCAGGCAGGTATAGAACTGTCTGGAGGGTTAAACCAAAGGGGGCTGTGCATTTATTAGTAGTTTACTGTTTATTAAACAAGAACTCCAGATCCAAAAAGAACTCATTAATTGAAACCAAGTAGTGTTTAGTGAAATGGGAGCCTGTCAAAACTGGGGAGGACAATGGATTGGTCCAAATGTGAGTGCAAATTTTGTCTGGGAATTTTAAAGCGTGCTGTTTGTTGTGGACAACGGATGTGCACCATACAAACTCCGTACATCTGCCCCTGGGTGACAATAAAAAGCGCAGTTTATTATAAACCGAAGTAAAAACGAAAATAAAAAAAATCAACTAAAATCACAATTTTGTCATTGGTATGTGGAGGTTGTTCCAAGGGCCCATCCAGAGCTCCTCCTCGTCAGACTGTGTGTGTTCACTGTGAGACTCCAAGGGCTCCTTGCCATCCTGGTGGTCAACAACCGATTCCTGCTCGTCTGTGCTTTTCAGTTTGGCCGCCCTGGCCTTTGTCACTACATTTTCGGCCCCTATAGTAGAGGAGAAGGAGACGCTGCACGGCCTGGAGTTCATTTTGTCACTCGGGGACGGCCCCTTGGACAACGTGTTCAGCGGGACGCTCTCCTCGTGCGTCACCGCCAGCTTGTCCAGTTTCTTGAACTGCTTCCCCAGCCTCACTGGGGACGTGACTTTTAAATTGTTGCCGAGGCAGACGCGGCGCGTGCGGACCACGGAGCCGTTCTGGGCGATGTAGATGTTGCCGTTGCCGTTGGCTTGGACGCCGGGGTTGCTCAGCCGGTTCCTCTGGCTGGCGTCGGGAGCGCTCTCCTCGCCCGTGGAGCTCGTCTCGTACTCCGGGTCCACCACCAGCTTGATCCTCTTCTTTTTGGCCCACTGTTGGACAACACAAAGAAGCGTCAGGACAACCCAGCACTGCTTCTTCACTCCCCTACCCTTTCTGTTCATTAGCTAATAACTCTCATCAATTTCTAGTAATTTTGCACCTTCCCCCTTGGGATGTGCACAGAAGGTGGAGGGCCCTGAGGAGGAAGCCACTGTGTAAGTGGTATTTTAAGAAACTGCTGCAAGGTGTAAATTCTAGGAAGGCCTTGGAAGTTTTCTTCCCTTGCATTGTGAATTCCGTGCACTGGGCAGCCCTGCTTTGTGTGCACCACACATCCAGCAGAGAAAATCCCGAGACATACACCAGGGAAAATCTCAGGCACAGCGCCGGCAAAACTGGCTGGTTAAAAAAAGAACAACTCCATGTAAGGCTCTGTAAATGTTCCAGGCAGGTGGGATCAGTGGAGATGCTCAGGAAGATGGTGGAGAAACCAGACCTTAGGTTTATATAATTTATATATTTTTTCAAAGAATTAATGCAAACAATTTCCACGCTGCTGTGACTTTGTAGTAGCAGTGACTCCTCTACGGTGGGCACACAACCACCACTAGTTATTATAATTTATAATTGATCTTTTAAAAATAAATGCCTCCTTGCAGCACACTGAAAAGAGCTATTACCCTTCTTGAATGAATAATTCAAACACTAAGATCTCATCACAGTTAACCCCCACTGCAAAACACACACAGGAACATGAGAAAAGCCAGTTTTTGAGAGAAAGAAAATCATGCAAGGTACAAATAGGTGATTACTCTTCAGCTTTTGAGAAGTTACACTTGGTTAAAATTACTTAGATGCCTATTTTATTGTTCCTGGCAAAGACAGACAATGTTCTTCACATGGATATATTCCAGTGGATCTATTCCTGCTTAGTTTAAGTGAGATTTACATTAAAACATTGTGTGCAGCTACAACATTGTGCTGTGTGAGGATGCAAAGGGGCAGGTGAGTGATCATGGATCGAGTTCAAAGAGATGTTTGAAGAAAATAAAATAAAATAAAATAAAATAAAATAAAATAAAAAATAGAATAGAATAGAATAGAATAGAATAGAATAGAATAGAATAGAATAGAATAGAATAGAATAGAATAGAATAGAATGGAATAGAACAGAACCACTGTACTGTGATAGGCAGGAAGGGAAGAGGTTGGGAAATGTAATCCATTTCCTTTCCTGACCCAGCTCACTTGGTTCTCCTGCCTCAGCATTCCTGGCTTGTGCATCACTGGTGCTTGCAACTTGAATCCCATGATACAGAAACAGCCCAATCCCAGCTCCCCCAGTTATCCCCTGCAGTTCTGGGAATGTTGTTTTGCTGCAATTCCACTTGTTCTCCCTGCAAACAGAGCCAACCTTGATAGCAGAGAACTCAGCTGAAGATTAGCAAATGTATTAATACAATATTAATGTATAAGATGAAAACATGGATGATTTTTAAATCCTTACATCCTCCTCCTCATCATTCCCATTCTTCCCCAAATCCCATGTTTCATTGTTCCATGAAAAAGAAACTTTCTATATCTATGACTGAGTATATCTATAGCATGTATACGCGTATATATATATTTTTATATATATCCCCAGGGCTGGAAATGGTTTGGTTTTCCACAGTTGTCTCCCAAGGACAGTGAAATGCTGGATCAATAAGCTTTGCCCTTTCCTTTTGGCTATCTCCAGCCTGTCAGCATCACTCAGGAAAGACCACACAGAAGGCACAGCAAACAAAGCCACTCCTCACTGCAAACCATCACCTACTGTCACTCCTCTTTAAAAGGAGGTGGAATCACCCATGGCCTCCGACTCCATCATTCCAGTACCCACGGGCTCATCCGACTGGGACTGGCTGCTTTCCTGGGACACCTTTTTCCCTGTTTTCTTTCCTTTCCCAGTGGTGACAGAGCTCTGAGACTCAGTCCCAGGAGCCGTGGCGGTTTTCCCAGACGTGGCACTACCTGGGCTTTTTGTCCCCGTGGTACCTTTGGAAGTCGTGCTGATTTCATTGTCTAGGCAAGAAGATGCATTCTTACTGGCAGTGTCCTCCCTGTCACTGTCCTCTGGATCAACCTCCTCTGCACTTTCCTCCTCGCTGTCCTCACCAGGAACAGCTGGTTGTCCTCCCTTGCCCGGTCCAGCAGCACTGGTAGTTTTAGAAGTCTTGTTTGAGCTATCTGCTGTCTCCTCTGCCTCTTCCTCTTCTTCTGACACCTCTTCTATGGTGTCCTCTATTTCCACGCTGGCAGAGGAGGTTTTGCTCTTGTAGCTGGATCCCGAGGTTTTCCTGTAGCTCGTGTCCCTGTCGCTACCTGAGGCGGTGGAGCTCACGGATTTCTGGCTGGAGCGTTTGCCTGCCCTGCTTTTCACACTGGACATCTCCGTGCTTCTCCTGCTGCTGGACTCACTGGTCCCTGACCTGCTGTAGGAGCTCCGTGTGGATGAGCTCTTGGACAGGCTGCCATCCTCATCGCTCTCAGAGTCACCCTCATCATCGTCCTCTTCCGACGAGTCCTCCTCCGACTCACTGCTGGAGCTGGATTCAGAGCCCTCATCGGAATCCCCCAAATCCTCATCCGAGTCCACGGTGCTTTCCGTGGCCTCATCCTGATCCAGGGTTATTTTCAAGTAGTCTTTGTCTTCTGACTCGGATCCGGAGCTGCTGCTCCTCTCAGAGGACTCATCCGAGGTGCGCCTCCTCCTCCTCTTCCTCCTCTTCTCGTAGTCGCTGTCCTCCTGCTCACTCTCTGCCGTGATACTGATGGAAACTCCCGACTTGGCTTCATCCCGTTCAGACCCTTCCTCTCCACGTGCCAAATCCCTGCCAAGGCCCTCCTGGAATTTCCTGGAGACGCTGATGCGCTTCAACACGTGGTTTAGTTTCCTCATGGAGGGCCTGTCATCCGTGGATTTCTGGAAGTAGCTTCCCCTGATCATCATGGGTTTGTCTCCATCCGCTTGGCGAGCCGACAGCAGCTTGGCATAGCTGGAATCTTTCCTACCTTTCACTTTCTGCAGGATCATGGGGAATATCTTTGCTTTCTTCCACCGGGAACGGGCAGACTCAGCTCTTCCTACAGGTTTGTGGGCACTGACTGCCACACGACTTACATGCATCACTGCCCTTAGCCTCCTTTTTCCCTGGCTGCTCCTAAGTGCTCTTCCAGGACCACGGCTGAGGTCCATCCCAACACCTAAAGGTCTCCCTTCCATCTGAGGCCCTGCTGCCTGGCTTATAGCTCTGCTGGGAGGGCCTCTGACTGGACTCATGCCCTGCAAATTATGAAAATCAATTGATTACCACTTGGAAGAGAGTTATTGTAAAAACCTGTACCTTAAAATAGGGTAGGAACAGATGCAACATTTATTGCCTGGCATCAAAATGAACTTACCTGTTTTAGGACAGTTTTCTTACCAAAGTTATGGGGAATGTTTTGGAATTTTAGAGTTTTAGACAGTTGTAGAATAGGCTGGAAGTGCACAACTACCTTACTCTGCAACAAGGAAAACACTGAAATGTTCTGTTTTCTCATTTAATAATGGATTAAGATCTGGCATTTATGAAAATTTGACTTTTTTCTCAAAAGAAACGTTTACATCGACTTTCTTCTGACTGCCACTGACATTTTAAAATTTTTTTAGATTTCATTGTGTACTTTATGACAAATGAGTTTAGGTACTGCTTTTCTCATTGGACCTAAACAATGAGTTCAGCTACCTTTTTGTGACTGAAGAGTCAGAGGAGTATCAGTAATGGACTCATAGAGTCACAGAATGGTTTTAATTGGAAGGGACCTTAAAGTCCATCCAGTGCCACCCCTGCCATGGGCAGGGACACCTTCCACTGTCCCAGGCTGCTCCAAGCCCCAGTGTCCAGCCTGGCCTTGGGCACTGCCAGGGATCCAGGGGCAGCCACAGCTGCTCTGGGCACCCTGTGCCAGGGCCTGCCCACCCTCCCAGGGAACACTTCCTTCCCAATATCCAATCTAAATTTTCCCATTTTCAGTCTTTAGCCATTCTTTGTGTCCTGCCACCCCAGTTCCTGCTGAAGAGTCCTCCTGCAGCTTCCTTGTAGGCCTCTTCAAGTACTGGAAGGTTTCCTCATTTGGTAATGATATAAAATGGAATTTCCTAAGTCTAAGTGGATTTTTCTTTGAACTAAAACCAGATGTGGATACTAACAGAAACTCGGCAGTTCCTTTTTGTGCCTAGAAAACCAAAGGAATTTTATGCTGACAAACTTTACGGGCCACCAGAAGGGCCAACAATGCTTAAGCTTGGTCTATAAGGAACACAATTCTAATCAATTCCAGCGTACACTTGATGAGGTTTGGTGGCCCTTCAAGCTGTTAAAGGGACAGAATGAGCCCTCCAGAGTTTCTTTCTTACCTCCTCTGCTGCTGGCCCGTGGGGACTGTAGTAGTAGCCACCATCACTCTCCACCACGACCTCGCCGTACTCGTCGTACATCCCCGACGGGGACAGCAGGCGCCGGCGGCTCCCGTACTGCGGCAGCTCGTACCTGCCAGGGACACCACAGCTCCTCAGGACGGGCCCAAATGTGCTCACACCTCTCATCACGCAGCCAGCAGAGCACGTTTTTAAATCCAGAGGGATGGGAACGGCTTTCCTCGCTTTTCTCCCTCCTTTTTTTCCTTAGTGGCTACCAAATCCCAACTCTCTTTCTGTTCCAGTTGGCCACAAGCCCCTTAGGGTAACCTGACTTTTGCTGGATCAGCCAAGACCCCCATTAGGTGCATCAACCTTCCTTCAATCCACCTGATTTTTTTTGGATCTTTCGTAATAATCATGGAATGAAAGAGCAGCTTGTGTGGGATCAGTTCTGGAGAATGCCAGCAGTAATTCCCGAAGAATCTGCAGTCCAATGGGCTTTATCCGAACAAGGCAGGATGGGGTTTTTTGAGGGAAATTTAAAAGGTCAACCAGAAGGATGGTGTTTTTTGAGGGTGATTTAAAAGGCCATGAGTCAGGATGGGGTTTTTTGAGGGAAATTTAAAAGGTCAACCGGAAGGATGGTGTTTTTTGAGGGAAATTTAAAAGGCCATGAGGCAGGATAGAGTTTTTTGAGGGAAATTAAAAGGCCACGAGGCAGGATGGGGTTTTTTGAGGGAAATTTAAAAGGCCACAAGGCAGGATGGGGTTTTTTGAGGGAAATTTAAAAGGCCACAAGGCAGGATGGGGTTTTTTAAGGGAAATTCAAAAGGCCAGCAGCTGGCTGGAAACTGGGAGAAGAAAGGATTAATCCCTGAACTCAAGAGGGGAGGAGGTGATGGAAATTAATCTCCCAGACAGCAGAAATACACACACAAAGGATGTAAACCCAGCATGAGGGACGGGATGTGCAGTCTGCAAGTGGAATAATGACATTCCTAAAGGAGCAGGGAGTTATCAAACACCCCCTTAACCTCTGAAAAGAGCTTTGTTGTCGGTTCACGCCTTTGTGGACACAGAGATTAAAGTAATCCTGAGGTGAAGGGAAGTCCCACGATTAACTGCTGGAATAATAAACATCACCAGCCTGGAAAAGCAGCACTTTCGGAAATAAAGAGGAAAAATGGAACTATACCCATGCTCATAACTGTAGTAATCCTGGCCGTAGTATTCCTGCCCTGGATCAATTCCAGACTCCATACTTAACTCCTGGAAAAGAGAAACACTGATTGAATGCAAACAGTGTGGAAAAGGCCCAAATGTAATTACTGATATTATTATTCCTTATGATGTAATTACTTCTTCTGACTGCAGAAATGATCCCCATCCTGTAGCACCAAAATACCAACGTCTCACATTTGCTCTTATTGCTTATTCTGGAAACAAATTTGGGGCGAAAAGATTGGAAATAGAAAGGTTTGCAATTGCACTGCACAGCAAGGTGCTAAAGCTTTCAGCACCAACTGCTCAGCTCAGCTCAGCTCCAGCTGCAATAATCCATCAGCAGCTGACTGACACTTGGAAAAAATCAGATAGGAGCTGGAGAGCAATGGAATCATTCTGTCTGGCAATCTGGAACTGTGGGATGAAGCCCATGGGAGCCTCTGAAAGATGCTCACGGGGAAAATCACAGATCCCAGAGTGGTTTGGAAGAGACCTTAAAGCCCATCCAGCCCCACCTTCCACTATCCCAGGTTGTTCCAAGCTCCATCCAGCCTGGCCTTGGAAGTACCAAGATGCAGTAAATTTAAGGTATTTAATTAAAATAACATAACCGGGCTTACAATGCCAGAACTTTGCTTTTTATCTAAGAGCCAGGGGGGAAAATTACCTGAGACAGACAAGTTTTTATTAGAAAATGATGTAAAAGCCATTTCAAAACTTACAGAATAATTAAGAAATGAAAAACAGTGGTACCTCTGGTCTGAGAAGAGAAGGTCTCAGCAACTGCTGTTGCTACAAAAGAAAATAAGAAAGAGGTTAATTAGGCAGCAACGATTAAAGTGCAGGTGATTGGTGTCTAAGATCAGTAATAAATGCTGAAACCACAGGTCCTTTGGAGTTTTTTTATGGCAGGCAGCTGGATATTTCCATGCCCTGTGAGAACACTGAGCACCTGATACAGTAAAATCCCTTCACAGTCCACCATTTCTTTTGCCTAAATATAAAATCAACTTCCCAGATTTTGTGGTGATTGTCTGGCATATTTAACTCAAGGACTTCTACCATGGGCCAAGAGAACTAAATTCTGTATTTAAATTAAGAGACCCAAACCAGCTGTGCAAAGAGAGGAAAAAAATCAGCTAATATCAACCTTCAGGATAGAAATGTATTCTGGAGAACTTTCCAATTATTAAGTGAGATTGTTCTGAAGGAAATTCTTCCCCCTGTTATTCATTGCTGGAGAAAATGATGCTGCAGGAGCAGCAGACCTCACAGAGCTGCAGGGAAGGTCCGTGGATCCCCATCCCTGCCTGGCAGGTGATAGGGTGTGACACTGGAAAATACTGCAGGCATGGGGGAAATTCCCTGGGAAGCTGCTTCTGGCAGCTCCTGAAGCAGCAATCTCCGAGCCTGGAGGAGTCACAATGGATCTCAGCCCCCAGGGGATCTACGGCTCATAAACTTCTTGAATCACTTTCTGTTTCTGGTCTACGAAGCACTCAGTACCCGGGAGTTCCACAACACNAGCAGAACTGTGCACAGAATTCCAGCTGGGGTCTCACAAGAGCAGAGTAGAAGGAGAGAATCCCCCACTCCCCTGCTGCCCACACTCTTGGGCTGCATGGGAAAAGCACGTCGGTGTAAATAATATTTTAAAGGTAACTGGGCACCAGCCTTACCTCTTGCTGTGCATATCCTCGCCTAGAAGTCAGAAAAAGAAAATAAATAAATTAGTATAATGCTGTGAGCCTGCACAGAGATGCACATTGCCATTCTCGCTGGAGAGGGGTGAAAGAGAATGTAATTAGAAATATAATTAGCATGGAAAGAAATCCATATCTCTAATACCAAATATGTTTTTCTTTGGGTTTGCTCTGGACACAGGGATCGTTGCATGGGAAAGGCTGGAGAAACTTTGGGATCTTTTCTTGCTTTAGATTGTGAATGAATGAGGAGAAATCCCCAATGCCCAAGGGCCAGAGAGCCAGTGCATCCCCAGGGACCCAGCAGAGGGAAAGGGGGATTGGGAGAGGCCCTGCCCCGTCCCCTCCCCGCTGTGCCACCATCCACAGAGGGACCCTGTTCCCTCACACGTCTGCTCGAGCAGTGAAACTACTTCTCTTCTACTCCTGGACTTTCTGTATCCATCAGGAATTGCCCTGGAGCTTGTATTACTAATTTCTTGTACCAACATTATTATTCCAATTACACCTTTGCGAACATTTGCTCAGTGGGAGGGAGTTAAATCCCCTTTTTTTTTTTTTGCTATCTGTGGTTATTTTGCCACAGGCTTTGCGCTTCTGATCTCACTGGGAATTTATTGTTGGTTTAATTCATTTTCTTGGAGCCGTTCCTGGGCATGACCAATGCATTTATGCCTGTCAAGTTCTCTATTTTCACATTTTGTGCCCGAAAATTGAAATGGTTTCGGCAAAACTAGAGAACAAAAATTTAGGCCTTGGACTTTTTCTTAAGGATAATTCTGGATTATTTTTATTATGGTTTTTAAGAAGGAAAGGGTAAATGCTCAAAATTATGTTAGACTTAACCTAGGACACAGCCAGCAGTCTAGGGGAAGTCTTTAATTACACTAAATAAATAATAAAGACCAGAGAAATCCTTTTAATTCTTTAATATCCCCATCTCTAAGTCTTCCTATTAATATTCAGCACATGGAATTGATTATAAGCATTGAATTAATGCTGTCGCCTATATAATATAAACCTCATGGCCAGCTGAAATGAAGATTTATCATCCAAAGATGACCTGTGACTTTTCAAAGCCCACTCAAGGATTGCTGGGTTTAGTTTCCATGTTGCCTACAACAATCTTCAGATAAAGGAGGTCTGAGAAGGAAGCCTATTACTCTCAATTGCACTATATTGCAGATTAAACTCTAATTCTAATTAAATTTGGAATTCAACTTCCATGAAAATAGCACCATGCTGAGTTTTGCTGATAGTTCTCGAATAGTTTTGTGTGGCCATGATTAGAAGGAACAAAAAGTCCCCAAAAGACATAAAATACCCATTCACTCACTACAGCACAAGGATCTCTTCTGGCACAAAGACAAAGGTCAGGACAACATCATTTGTTTCCAGGAAGGAATTAAAGCTCTCCACAGAGGGAGGGGTTGCTTCTGGGAAATGTTCTCAGCCAGACTTTCCAGAGGGAAATCTTCCACGTGGAATGGGAAGCGAGGCCATGGAGCCTGTGAGGGTGTGGGGTAACAGGACAGCCAGAACACGGAGCTGGTGCTTCAGGGGAGAGACAAAGCCAGAGTGAACCCACATGGACAAGATGCACCGACCTTTCAGTGCTACAAGAGGTTAGAGGAACTGAGATTTGCCTAAAGCAGCATTTCCCCAATTCCTGGCACCTCAGCAGGCATTTGCTCTTCCATAACTTAAATCTGTTTTCTTATTTAAAGCAAAATCATCACAAATCCCAAATACTACGGGTACTCCTCAGAGGAAGCAACTACCTATCAGTTTGCTCTGGCTCCTAAAATGGAGATTTCCTGCAGTTCAGAGCTGGAACTGAGAACAAATTGGGAAGGAAGATGGGCAATGATAACACTGTGGTTCAGTTCCAGCTCTGCATGGAAGAGCTCTCCACTGATACCATCTCTGCTCCTGCTCAGGACTTGGCCCCATCAAGCTGATGATGAAAGGATGAGAGATATATCCAGGGTCTCACTGGACCCCAACTGACCAAATCAGACAACCTGGGAGGGGTAAACTATATATAAATATAAATTATTACAGATGCTCAACTTGCTACCAACTCCTATATTGCATCTAATCCTTCGTAGCACTGCAGAACTGCAGTACCATGGAATCATGGAATGGTTTGGGTTGGAAAGGACCTTAAAGTTCATCCTCTTCCACCTCCACCCACCTTCCACTGTCCCAGGCTGCTCCAAGCCCCAGCATTCAGCCTGGCCTTGGACACTTCCAGGGATCCAGGGGCAGCCACAGCTTCTCTGGACACCCTGTGCCAGGGCCTGCTCACCCTCCCAGGGAACAATTCCTCCTCAATATCCCATCTAAATCCCTCCTCTTTTGGTTTAAAATTCCCCCTGCAGCACCCAGACATCTCAATGGGACAGAACTTCCCTGGTACAGCCTCTTTCCCAGTCAAATAAAATCCATTTTTTAAACAAAGACTATTAAAAAAAGCCAGCAGGAGAACAAAGGTTGCATTATATCCAGACAAAATGATTCCAGTTTTTGTAAAGTTTTCAAATTCATAAAGATTTCCAGAATGAGAATGCAAATGTTCCTCAGCAGTGAAGAGCTGATTACCATGACCCTTCCCAGACTCTTCTGAAATGATGGAACTAAATATTTAAAGTGGAGCTTCTGTGTGATGTCCACTCTTTTTCTCAAGGAATATCCCAAATAATCGTAGCCAAACTGAACCATTGGAGTTTATGCTGTGAATGACTAAACACCTTCACTTTTGCTGTTTGACCTTACGCACCACAAAATCAGGTCCTGTTTGTGTCGTATTTCACTGGGGATGTAAAGATCTGCACAACAGCAGCTGTTTCCAAGCTCTAATATGGGACTTGGGTACTTACATTTTAATTTCTGTCTTTGAGGTTGATCCACTCTGAACATGAGCAGCCCAGTAATTTTTCATGCCCATCTCTGCCCTCTTCCCACTGTCCCCTCGCCAGGAGCATGGCTGGGACACAGAGGGGAACATTTAAGTCATATTCCCACTCTGGCTCTTCAATCCTAAAAATTCTCTGCCTTATAGGTGCTGAGCTTTGGGAACATAATTAAAACATTGCAGTTGTGCCACCCTTGGAGAACTGAGCATCAAAAATGTGCACATCTCATAAATGACACAGACTGTGTTACAGCAAAAATAAGATTGATAATCCTTCCCTTCACACATCTAGCTACTCCTGCACCTACCTTGATCCTATAGCCTATCCCAACAAGGGTTTTAAGAAAAGTAAAGGAAAATACTAATGGATCAGTAGAACTTGTGGGATGGAGTTCATGGAGCTTGGCACTGGGACAAAGAAAGAGGAACTGCCTTGGGCAGCTTCCAACTGAAGCAGCCACACATGTCCTAACTGCAGACTTCAAAAAAACCAGGAGAAAAGAGAAAAAGCCAAGCACCATGGAAATGTTGAGTCTGATAAACAGTCTGATCAAGAATTAATTACCTTTTGCTCAGAATTACAATGTGTGATACTGAACTGGTGTTTTAGTTTTGCTTCATTAGGTAATATCTGCCTTTCCCAATATGGTTTTTCAAAGTTGTCATCTTAAACTTTTTAGATTTTGGCAAAGGACTGAAAGGAAACTTGCAAGTTGAACCAAACATTTAAATGCCCAAACTGTTTTTACTTACCATTTTTTCAAAGCAGAAGCTAGTTTACCTTATATATACACTTATAATTGACATATTTACTGTAAAGATCTGATTCAGATGACAGTGAGCAAAAAAGCTGGTAAGTAAATCCACATTATGTGGATTTTTACAAGTACTTGGAAAACCTTCACCTGGTGACACTACTCAGAGTGACTTTATTACAATTAAATTGAGATGTTTCAGCTCGTGACAGACCAGCATGAAAGTTAAAGAGAAACAGCAACAACATGCACATGCAAAATCATAAAAAAACAAACAACAAATGCTTTGTACCTGAAAGGAATTTACAAAATAAAAACTTTTCGCCTGCAGTTACAATATAAAAAAAAAATGCAATGGAAGGCAGAAGATGGAGAACAGGAGTGGAGACACGGCCACATTTACTGAGAAACCAAGAGCAAACCCTTCTTCTGACTGGAGACAGGAACTGAGCTGCCAGAAAATGTCAGCAGAGCAGAGCCCACGGAGTTGGGAGATGCAGCATGGAATTATGGAATGCCTGGGTTGGAAGGGACCTTAAAGCTCATCCCATGGGCAGGGGCCACCATCCCAGGTTGCTCAAGGCCCATCCAAAAACCCGGCTCACCAAAGCTGAGCCTGCTACTCCCAGGCCTTCCTTGCTTTGACACCCAATATGTGGCAGAAGATTCCTTCCAGGTGGGGCATTTTATAGGCAAAGCAGGAGATTCCAATCACAGCTACAGGAAAATCTTACTGATGTTACCTACAGTGAAGGCTGCTTAAAGAAGTATTGAGCCTGCTGCCATCTATGCCCCATCCTTGGGTAAAAATGGACACTTTTCCCCAAGAATTTCCAGTAAACAGACTAAGAACCAGCAAGATGTAGTTCTGAGAAAACAACTTGGAGAATTATATTTTACATCACAAATTTCCAAGAGAATGGGAAAGACAACGCCTCTCCATTTGGGATCGAGAGTGGGTAAGTCACGGGGTACAGCAGAGAAAGGAGGGAAAAGTCAGGATTTCTGGAGAGTCTGAGGCAGATACCATGTGCTGCATTAGAGTCCTCCCACTCATAAAAAAGCTGGGAACATCCACCCGTGAGCATTACAGAGCTGTCGACTGGGAGGGGAAGCGTTTCTCCAGCTCCTCCACAACACAGCTCAAGTTCCCGTTCTGCTGGTTGTGCTCGGCCGCAGATTCTGGAGTTGGGAGCTCCGGGCTCGGGGCCGGTTTGAGCCTGGGGACGTGCTTGGGCAGCAGGTGGTTCTTGTCTATTTGGCTGTACATGTTGGCCACTGACTTCTCGATGGCGGCCAAATTCTGAATGTTTTTAAGAATTCCTTTGAGCTCCCTGCGGGGAGGAGGCTCTGGCACTGCGGCCGGGGCGGGGACAGCTGGCTGTTTGGCAGGGGATTTGGAATGCTTGGCAGGGGACAGGAGCTGCGTGCTAAGAGGAGATGGAGAGGAAGAAGAAGATGAAGAAGAAGGAAGAGGAACTGCGGGTGGAGGCGGAGGATGTGGTGGCAACAGAGGAGGGGATGGAGGTGGTGGTGGCAGTGGAGGTGGCAGCTGTGGAGGTGGGGGTGGCGGACTTTTAGGTGGATCTGGAATGCTTTCTACATTTTCTTTGGTTTGAGGAGCTAGAAAACTTTGGCAAAGTGGTTTCTTTATCCTAGAAGAGGGAGGAGTTGGTTTGCGAGTCGGTGGAGGAGAATGTTCTTGAGGGTCGTCGTGGTGAGTGACGATTACAGCAGGGACCACGGTGGCCTCCACTTCAACTCCTTCAGCACAAGGCGTTGGAGAGGACAGAGGGGAGGAGCGAAGGCAGGGAGAAGCCACCACATTTTTGGGAGACTGCTCTGGCGCGTTCCCTCCCTCCTGGACACGGGCGCTGTGTGTGGGCGACCGCGCTGATTTCACCTCGGGAGACCTCACTTGCTTCATTTCCTGCAGCGCCTCGAACTGCCTCGCCTTCTCCTTCACAGTCAGCTTGGGGCCACTGATCTTTTGGAAGAGTGGGCTGCTGACATCGTCACTGCTATCGGGGTTTTCAGCTCCTTCCTCCTTGGCTGTGAGTCTCTGCTGCTGCCACTGGATGGGGTCCATGATAACCGGCCTGCCCAGGGACCCTGGCATGTGTCTCCTGGTCAGGTGAGTGGGCACCGTCCACGCCCGGTGGCTGCCCCCAAAAGAGGCCTCTCTCCAGGCCAGTCTTGAAGGAGAAAGAGTATCTAAAGTATCGTTCCTTTTCCGTAGGAACCCAGCGGCAGCAGGGCTTTGAGGGAGACCCTCCACGTACAACGGGTTTCGGGTCGTTAGCGGGTTCTCATCGGACAAAAAAGTGATGTTACTCGAGGATTTGGGGAGGTTATTGTTCAGGGATCCATTGATATTGGATTGCTTGTGAGCCTCTATAGCACGGGAAGCAAAGCTGCTTATAACTCTCTGTCGGTCTCCTTCTTCTAAGACTGACTTTTTTCCCCTGCTTTGTTGGAAATGGTAGAGAAGAAAAAGACTTGAAAGAAAAGAAGATAATCACATGTGAGGAAACATGCATGGACATAGGTACTTATGAGAGAGAGAAAAAAAGAACTTATGACATGAATCAGAGCCATTAAATCACTTCTAGCAAACTACAGCCCAACAGAAGGAGCACATCTACTACTGGGCAAGACATTTACTTTTGCATCTTCTTTAAGGGGGAAGGAAGAAAAATTAAAACAAGTTGCTGCTTGTTTTAATTTGAAGCTGTGGAGCTACTTGGTGAGTTCAAAAATCAATTCACCTCTTGTCAAAAAAACCTCTTAGAGTTCAAAATTATCAGTTAATATTGTGCACCTAGAAACACAAAATGTCACAGAACCATCAATATGTGAATGAACTTCATCTCTTGTGTGTATGAATTTCATCTCCTCACCATGCTGAACCCAATGAAAAGTCCCTGAGGTTGGGTAAAATCAAATTTCTACACCAAAAGTGGGAGGTCTCACCACTTTCTGGACTTCATCTGTCACCTCCCAGCCCCTCATTAACTTCCTCCCTCAAATATTTTTAACACCACAACCTTCTGACTAAATTTGAAAATAAACAGCATTTTAAAATGAATAGACTGCCAGCTAGAAAAGTGCCCGTCAAAGAATATTTTAAATAATGCTCACCTCAGGCTGAAATGAAATTTATTTTTTCTCAAACTGTAGGAGATTTAAGATTTGGGCATGTGTCAGGCAGAGCTAAAGTACAGCATGAGTAGCAATCTCATCTACTTGCACAAATTAAAATATCATTTAAAACTGGTTTAGTGACTTAGAGATGGCCAGTATTTTCATACAAGTTCTGAGTTAAAAATTCTAAGCCTTGTCTCTATCAAAATTTGAATTTCGGTAAAGGAATAGGAGAAAAAAATGGAGTTTTCCATGATTCTGTGAATATTGGAAGATAAAGTTTTAGACCTTTTGGTCACATTGTTCCATGGGTTTTGGTGGTATTGTTTCATATCTCCGAAAATGTAACTAAATCCAAATTAATGAAAAATGAACCTCTGGTGGTTAAATATTCCCTAGCAAAATGGGAAGGGAAATTTAAACACCTAGAAGGAGTTAATTAAGAGATCTTAATTTTCCTCCAAGTTATTTAAGATGTAGAAGTCCCCTGAGGGTTGTATTTAATAACGAAATACTTTTGTTTCCTAACTGTTGTTTCCTGTTTTGATCCAGGGACCACCCAGGCAGGGAACTCCCAGCTTCCTAATGGTCCATGGAGCCAGGAGGACTGGAATTCCTGCACAGAACCCAGGGATCGTTCTCCCATTTGCAAAAAAACCACCCAGCAAATCTCCACAAAGTGAATAAACTCTCCCCAAGCACTGCAGTTTGCCAGAGCTGAGTGTGCCTAAGGCTTCCTCTGGGCAGAATGAATAAAAATAATTAACTTAGNTCCATCCCTCTGCTCATCCTGGTGCCTCCTCTGGGCTCTTTCCAGCAGCTCCAGGTCCCTCCTGAGCTGGGCCCCAGGGCTGTAAAGTCGCTCTGAACTGTGAAGCAGCCAACTCTGGGGTCAGCCAAGCACTGCAGCTACCGAGAGGCGAGAGAAGCAGTGACTCGGAACTTGAAGGAGCCCCTCCAGCAGAAGGCTCATGCAGGGTGCCACCACCTTTCTGCCACTGGCGCAGATTATTTCAAAAGCTCCTCAGCCCCCTCCTCGCTCCACACGAGGCCTCTGAGAGCTGAGGTGACCCTGCAATGTTTTTCTGTTTGTGTGCAGCTGTTTCAATCACTGGGGACCAGTGAGTTCCGTTTCTGTGAACTCAAGGACTCTATAGGCCTTGCATGGAATTGCAATTAACAGCCAAGGAAGGTTTAAATCCAGCCATAAATCCATGAACTGCCAGCAAACCTCTGTTCATGCACTCAGTGTTGGTTTGGCTTTTTTTTTTGACCCTTTGGCTTTAGAAATAATGGCCTTCAAGTTCAGCAATCACCCTTCCTCTCTCTACTTCCAGGAAAAGGGATAAAGAAGCACAGAAGTATTGGAACTTCCCAGTAAATGTCTTTCCTGCTCAATGGACAAATAAAACATGAACTTCACCTTGCAAGGTTGGATGGGAATCGCTGGAAGGAAAATTAGCGAATTTCTACCAGCTACAAATATTAAGACAATGAAATAAGCTTACTTACTGATGCCTAAGGATCCAAAGACAGGGAAAAGTGAAAATGGTGAGACAAGGCAGATTTAAAACTAAAGAGCTTTGTTCCGTTTCATTTGCTATAAACACCAAAGAAAGCAAACTAGACACGGCAAATGAAAGATGGCAGACTTAGGATAACTAAAACAGGGAATATTGTACTAAAACTCATGAAAAATGGCAAGAAAAGATTTTTCCCAAATAAGAATTTCCTAAGGTATACCAGTGCCCTGCAGTAAAATATTTAATGGGGAAGAAAAAGTTAATTTGCAATTATATTTATAGAAGCCTGTTATTTTCTTTTAAATCCTATGGATTTTGATTTATCTTTGAAGGATTTTTGTGTTTAATCAGTTCCTCAGCATGATGGATAAGCCTTCATTGTATGCAAAGACATCTAAGAGAAAATATTCCAACTACAGCACCTTTTTTGGTGCAACGAAGACTATTTTTTGTCCAAATTAACATAAAGCTAAGCCTCAAAGTCAATACTGCAGATCTGGGAACTGGCACCTCTTTGGGGCAGTACTAAATCCCAAAAAACCTTTTTGGATAAAACACAGCAAAATGAGGCTTTTTCTGGGTTTAGCATCACATTATTAATTTCAGCAGAAATTTGGTTTAGTGTAAAAAAAATAGTGACTTTTATCCAGCAGCCTCCCTGCATATGGGTAAAGATGTGACTCACAAACAGAAGTGTTCCCATTCCAAAAAGCTTTATTCCACACATTTTTCCTCCCTTTCTGCCCAAGCATAACTTGACAAAGGCAAAAGGCAAAAATTCAGCCCTTAGGAGAAGCTATTCCTGCTCCCAGCATTTTTTAGCCCCCTATTTACCCAGAAAAGCTCAAGCCCTGGAATTATTCCACACGCAGAGCCTGCACCCAGTTGTCCAAGAGTTAAAGCTCTGTCATGGCCCTGTAACATTTTATAAAGTCCATCACAGCAGCTGGAAAATTTCAACTTTCTGGGCAAAACAAACCACGATTGAAAACGGAGCAATCCTCGTTTCCACCATCCACTCACTCCCTACCTGCTCCAAATATTATTCAAGCTGGGCTCTTTAGCACTCCTTGGTTTTCAAGTATAAACAGAGATGAGGAAGTGTGGCAAAGCTGATCAACAACCCCCCTCAGTATCAGACAAATAATAATTGGCTGGAATATTTTCCTACTGCGAGTTAAATTGTTGTTGGAGTCCCTCAACTTCAGGTTTACAGAGGCATGAAAATGGAGGCAGCCTTGCAAGATGATTATTTTATGAGCATGTAAGAGGTAAAAGATGCATTTATTGAGCTACCAGGGGTTTCTCTGCTTTGATAGTTCCTTTAATTTCAATATTTAAACGGGTCTAAATTTAGAATAAAAAACCCCCAACAAACCGAATGCTTCTAACTATAGGAGATGGGGACTTTGGGGCAGCAGTTTTCAGGGAATCATCATTCCGATGTGTGCAATGGATGAGAATGAATTTTATTGGATGTGTTTAGTCAACAGCTTTGGAAAACATGGAGTGTTGGCCTGGATGTGCCAAGGAATGCAATCCTGGCAGCAATGACCTGCTGTAGGATCTTGCTCTTAGGAAAACCACCTGGTGAGACCTTTTTGCCCACTTAAAGTATGTTAACGGTTTCCCCATGCACTACAAGAAGATTCAATTGGTTTTTTCCCTCCTTCCAGAGCCAGCCTATTTCAGTTCTGGATCTTGGAGAACCCCAAGCAGCTGGGGAATGAAGAAAAGCCTTTTGCACAGAGACTGCACGAAGCGATTTCATAGAATCCTGGAATCCCAGAATAATTCGGATTGGGAGGGACCTTAAAGCCCACTGCATTCCACCCTCTGCCATGAGCAGGGACACCTCCCACTCTCCCAGGCTGGCCTGGGCACTGGTTTTCTGGATGGATCTCAAGGAATACTCACATGGTGCTGTCTCCAAGCTCCTCATAGAGGTTGTTGGCTGCGGCTCCGGACGGTTTTCCTGCTGGCAGAGCCATCTGGATCCTCGCAGTCTTGGCACACTCAGCCTGTCGCCTTTGGAGAGCCACGGGGGGAAGGAGGAACACTCATCAGGGACACCCCAAAACACCTCCCCAAAAAAGCCAGAATGGGAAGTTTTCTGTTTTCTCCCCGTGGTTTATAAACATCCCTGGATTTTGTCTTCATCAAAGTAGTAACGTGGTCATATTTTCCTGGACTTTTCAGCTCCCTGTTGTTCTGTTTTGGTGGAATCCCAGATCTTCCCAGATCCCAGAATGGTTTGGTTCGAAAGGGACCTCAAAGCCCATCCAGTGCCACCCCTGCCATGGGCAGGGACACCTTCCACTGTCCCAGGCTGCTCCAAGCCCCAGTGTCCAGCCTGGCCTTGGACACTGCCAGGGATCCAGGGGCAGCCACAGCTGCTCTGGGCACCCTGTGCCAGGGCCTGCCCACTTTTACAGGGAGGAATTCTTTCCCAACATCCCATCTAAACCTACTCTCTTTCAGTTTAATGCTGCTCTCCCTTCTCCACTAACAACTCATTTTTCTTAATGGAGTTGGCTGGGAAATTTCTGTTCAATGAACAGATTTTCCTGAAAAAAATCCTTTTTTTTGTTTTTCTTTTGTTTTTTTTTGTTATATGGAGTAAAATCATGGTGCAATAAATTTCTGTTCTCTGTCTAGAAAACAAAGCTCCTCACGTGAGGAGCACCACCAGGGTGATGTGACTGATCTACCCCAATGACACCGAGCAGCTATAAAAATAAATCACTTTTAAACTCATCACACCAGGAGTTCAGGAGCAAGTTGAGTACAGGAATTTAAAAAAACCCTATATTTAATACATTTTGAGAATAAAATTTGTCAGTATTCCTATGGAAGCTGAAAGAAAAAAAGCTGGAAATAAATACTTACTCTTTGAATCTGTTTGGTTGCAAAAAAAGAGATAAAAAGGAAAGTTAAATAAATTCTGCTTCCAACAACTGCCCATAACAGTGACTCTAACAGGAGTAATAAACTACAGGCTACTTAATTACTCCACGCATCAAATTCCAGAATTAATGACTTGTTTAAAGAATCAGAACTTCCAGAGCTGAACAGCGTTTGGCTGCTTTTTTTAATCCCCTGGAAACAATTCTGTAGTCAGCAGAAATAGCAATTGCAGCAGGAAAAGAAAACAAGACATGAAAACATGAATATTTCTCCTGTTATTTCTTAAGCAGGTGCACTTTTATACCTGTTTCTTTATACTTAGTTATTTTATATACAACAATATAAATAATATAATTATAATTCTATTTCTATTTTCCCATTTTAGCGTATTTCAAAAATGTATTGAAAATATTTTTAATAATGAAGGAGTATTATTTTTGGTCATTATTTAGAAGATATCATTCTTTTGTGATTAGTAAATAATAAATAATTTATAAGTACCTTACAGGGTTGTGCTGGATACTGGATTTCAAAGGAATAATTTTTAGATTTATTACTAAAGAAATACTTTAGGAAAAATACTGAGATTCCTTTCGAAAAGGAGTGAAAAAGGCTGGAATGCAAAAACAAACTGTAAGGCTCAGGATTTTAATTTAACTCTAAAATTCCTTTCATTTTCTTTGGCACTCTCCATAAAAATACAATTTATTCACAACGGACTGCCATAAATCCCACTCCAAGTCAGATTTCTAGATGGGAAAAATGGGATTTTTGGATGAAATGAATTTAGGCAGATTCCTGAGAGCTCCTAAAAGAGATTGATGATGTTTGGATAATGTAACAGATGCCATGGAAAAATGGGGCTGTTCCATTTCTTTAAGGAAGCTGCAATTCAGATACAGCCACCAACGAATTGCAGGATAAACTGGCTCATGGAAGCAAATTTTCCATAGAATTCTAGGAGAGGAAGAACAGTTTGGGAATGATCTGCCTTTCCAATGGTGCAGAAGTTGGTCAAGCTCTTCCAAACTTCTTTAAAAGGCTTTTTCCCTTGACCTAAACTGGGGAAATGGGGATATGAATATAATCATTAATTAAACAGTAAATCAGCGAATACATGGATTTATAAATCTATGAATCTGAATATAATGTATACATAAATTTATTAATATAATCTTTAATTAGAGAATAAATCTATGAATAAATATACATAAAAATAAATAAATAAATATATGAATAGATATGGAGCCTTCCGGCCCAAATGCATTGATTTTAAATATGAGTGGACCTGAAAATTTTAGTTGAGAGGAACTTGTTGATTTGAATTACTTTATCAGCCAATTACTGGAACCTCTTCAGCGTATAAGAGACAAGTGGAAATACCAAGAAATATCTCTGATGCTTGGATAACCCTAAAATGGCACAAAAATATCTCTCCAAGACACACTTGCAATTAAGAAGCTCAGGAAAAATATTTTAGGATTTAAGCAAAAAAATGTGAATCCTCTTCTTTTATCGAGCTATGCGATTTGATTTTTGATTCAATTACTGAAACAGCACTTTTTCTTCTCTTTTTTTTTCTTTTTTTGAACAGAATTCAGCTCTGAATCCTCAATTTTGTGTCCGACACCTGGGTTTGGAGCTGGTGTTTTGGCACAAAAATCCTGCACCGTGTTGGGAAGTCCAGGATGCACTTCCCACGTTCATCACACCAAGCATTGACCAACTCTTGTGGTGAGAGGGGGATTAAAACCAGAAATTAACAGATTGTATACAATTATATATATCACAGAAATATAGATAATAGAAATACAGATAATACATTAAAATATTATAAAAACAGGCAATCATAAATCAAAATGAATCTCGCCATGACGGATAATCGTAGAAGCGGCTCTGCTAGGAAACACAGCACCTCTACTACAAGGTTACAACCCCTGGGAGAGGAGGAGGAGGGTACTCACTGCCGGTAGCTGACCATGACGATGAGGATGGCTGGCATGCAGCACAGGATGATGATGACAGCCAGGGCCAGCAGTGCCCCCTCCGTGTAGCCCAAGGCCTGCGCCTGCTTCTTCACGTTGGCCACCACGTCCGGCGTGCGGATCTCCAGGATCCGCCCGCCCTGGCCCAGGTAGGGCTGGAACTCCTTGTTGATATCCAGCAGTTTGCCATCCAGGAACCTTCAACGGCACAGAAACACCCCACTATTAGGGCCAAGTTCATGAAGAAAGTTTTAATTATGGCGGGTTAATAGCCCAATGAAGTGCATACGTTCTCTGGGGGTTTTGGAATAGTGGCAATTCCCTTTAATCCCAGTGCCAGGAACAATTCCAATGTACTTAACACCAGGACCCAGTTTAAACACTGAAAAGGAGGGCTGAGCTGAGCTTATCCTGATTTCCAGGGGCACAAAGTCCTCAGTGGCATTGCAAAGGCCTTGCTTTGTGCTTTTCCTTGTCTGCTCTGATCCTGAGGATCAAGCAACCCTTCCTGGCCACATCCCTAAGGACCACTCCGCCCTAAAGATCACCTTGGTCTTGCCTAGGCAGTGGTGGAGTCACCACCCCTGGAAGTGTTCAGAAAACCTGTGGATGTGGCACCTGGGGACATGGGTCAGTGGTGGCCTTGGCAGTGCTGGGGGAATGTCAGATTTGATGACCTCAGATGTCTTTTCCACCCTTAATGATTCTATGATTGCTGTTACCCTAAAATCAGGCAATCTTTGGAGGATTTGCTCATCTTCTTAGGGAAATTCTTTGGCTGGCTGGACAAAAAGGCTTTAACTTCTGAAGGAAAATAAAAATCCTTGGATCACTCCAGAAGTGAGGATTGAGTGTCTCATAAGCTGCCCAGCTCTAAAGACCAAAGCAGGAGATGTGTTAGGATGGAGGATCCTAAAAGCTGGGAGCTATAGCAGAATTCGAGATCCTTATATGTACAGGGGTTCTCCTGGAGAAAGATGAGAGGGAAAAAACCTCCAGAAAACTTCAAATAAAAAACAACAAAAAAATTCCCTAAGTATTTTTGTGCATAAACTCTAAATGTCTAAAGAAAGCCTGAGATAGCTTTGATTTCCTACTCTGATCACGAGAGAGAAATTCCACTCCTCAAAGACCTCAATTTCTTCAAGGGTGGTAACTTCTTACGATTGACTTCCCCTCAGATTAATTTCCTGATAAATCCTTGTAGCATTTCTTGTCCCCGTTTTTTTATTTTGGAATTTTGGGGAGAACCCACTCTGCTCCGGGTGTGCAGTGGATGAACTGGATCTTGTCACAAGCAGAACAGCTTGTCCTGAATGATGAATTTGGGCTGATTTCGTGATACTGAGGGCAAAGAGGCTGCTCACCCCCACGCTCACAAAGGTGTCTGGAAGAATAATTCCCATTCCTGATGTCTTCCACAAACCATTTCCTCGGTACTTGAGAAAAAATCCCTTTTCCAACCTCAATGATGGCATAAAGTGAATATAAACATTCTTTTGCTGCTCACTAGATGTCACTGGTGCATGTCCCACGTCCTCTGAGCTGGCAAAAGCCTTCCCAGCAGGACGGCATTAAATCCCTGGATGATTTTAACCATCTCTCTGTTGAAATTCCGCTGGCATTTTCCCGACAAACCCTTTTTAACAGGTTCGTAACTCAGCCGTGAGCGTTTACTCCGTGATGGAACCTGACACGTGGTGCAGGAGCTTCACATAGTTTCTTTTTAATGGGGGACATTTTCCACTTAATTTATGCAGGAGGAATTTGCTGGATTCAACTGGTTTTTATGCTCCAATAAATCAAAGCCTCTTTCCTAGAAAAGACAGGAAAGGAGGCTGAAATTATCTGGAGTCTGGGAAATTATCTGAGTGGCCTCAGAGTCTTTTAGGGGTTTGTGGAAGAGGGAGGAAATAGTGCAGTACAGGTACTATTCGGACCCATTTTTGGGGTGTAATCAAACAGATTTGGAGCAAAAATCAGATGAGGAATGGCTGAGGGAGCTGGGAAAGGGGCTCAGCCTGGAGCAGAGGAGGCTCAGGGGGACCTTCTGGCTCTGCACAACTCCCTGACAGGAGGGGGCAGCCGGGGGCGTCGGGCTCTGCTCCCAGGGAACAGGGACAGGACAAGGGGAAACGGCCTCAGGCTGGGCCAGGGGAGGCTCAGGTTGGACAGCAGCAGGAATTTCTCCATGGAAAGGCTGCTCAGGCCTTGGCAGGGGCTGCCCAGGGAGCTCTGGAGGGCCCATCCCTGGAAGTGTTCCATAAATGTGTGGATGTGAGGACATGGTTTAGTGGTGGGCTTGGAAGTTCTGGGTTAAGGGTTGGACCTGCTGAGCTCAGAGGTTCTTTCCAACCTAAATGATTCTGTTTTATGAGATCCCTGATTAATAAAAACTTCAGGTAATCAATCATAGCAGTCTGAAGGGCAAATATGGATCTCTTGTTGTGTATCAGTCTTACAAAGTACAGGACAGGGAAAATGCTGCATATCTTGAGAGACACATGTGTTTTACCCCCTGGCAGTGGCTGCTACATCCATGACTTCTAAATCATGCCTTTGTTTTCCAGCCATTTTCCTGGAATTATTGTGGGATTCACATTATGGATTAGGGGAAGCCTCATGCTTTGGTTCAGTGGGGTTTGCTTCTCATGGTGACAAAAGTGACTCTGTTAAGCTGCTGCTGGGATGAGCTGCTGTGTCCACCCTCTTCTCCCACCTCCAGCTGCTTTGGGTTTGGATCCCTGACTCCTGCCTGAATCCCTGCAGTTCTCCACCTGCTGTTCCACTCCATCCTCAATTCCCCCTGCATTCGACCTTCACAAATAATTGTTTTCAAACAGTGACAGGTTCACAAGAAATTCCGTTAAATCAGAGCCTCCACTCTGTTTTAGAAGCAGGAACACAGCAGGGTGTTCCCAAAAAAGCCCATTCTGGAAAAGCCACAGGTATCTTCCAATACACAGTCATTTGGTGAGCTGTGTGAAAATCCCAGCTGGCAGAAGTCACTAATTCTGTGCTGTTGGTCCTGGATACATCATGGAATTGTTGAACACTTGGAAAATCCCTTGGGGGAATTTATCTTCCTTATTGGTAATTAAATGTTTAAAACAAGATGTTCTGTTTCTTTCGGATTAATTCACCTTTCTCCCATCAGATCCAGTTTATGAAATGATCCTTTCTCCCATTGATCCCTTTTCTGTCAGATCCAGAGCAGATTCTTGGCTGGCAGAAGGGTGGCTGGGACTTGTGGCTTCCCAGTGAGGGGACAACCACTGCTAAAGTGTCCCCTGACCATGGCAGGAAGAACCCTGGGCCATCCCTCTGAAATCAAACTCCTAGGAGGGACCTTTATCTTTTCAGGAGGTTAAAATCTTTGTAGATTTGGGTACACCCCTGGCCCAAATCTCCTGAGGTTCTCCCACTTTCCAGTGAAAACTTGGGAACTCCAGCTGCGAAACTCTGTCTCCTTACTCCAGTGAGCTGACACTCACTCACCTCTACCCTAAAGCCAGGGAAGCATTCCCTGGGATTTTCCTGATTTAAATATTAAAGAGCTTTTGAAGAGAAGAAAAAAAGCCCCTAAAAAGCTGAGTGTGCAGGCACAGGGAGCATTTTAATGAGGTTGTTTCTCAGATAATTCCCCCTTCCCTTCCTGTTGGAAAATCTGCTTTTTAACCCATCTTAACTCTATTCTGCTCTGAGTACTTCACTGGACATCTGAACATCCCTAAAACCACATTCCAATATTTTCAAAGGGACATTTTTGTCTGACCATGAAGAGAGTCTGCAAAGGGAAAAGTTTCTTTTTCCTGGAATACAAAGAGCCAATTGCCTCCCTGTTCAGATAACAGCTGATCTTCATATATTGGTAGTAGTGGATTTACTGAGAGCTTTCCAAAGGGAGGTGGAAAAGGGTGTCAGAATCTTGAATAAAATTGGGAAAAGATCACAGTGACTCCATTCTGGGAATCACCAAGAGTGGATAAGTGACCACAAACACCCAGGGCATCACTGAGACCTGAAAAGACTGAATGAAGGTGATTAAAAGAATTAAAACATAGCCCAGTGCAGAACTTCTCAAGAATAAGAATACACAGGATGATGTAATCATGAGCCTAGACCTCAGCAGGACCCAGAAATCAAAAGCACCAATGGATGCTTTAATTTAGCACCTAAAGTTACAATAAAGCTGAGCTGGGACAAATGAAAAATAAAAGACAAAAGGCCTAATTTTTGACAGGGAATTAACCTGCAATAACAACCCCCAGGTTGTAGCTGATTGGATTTTCTGGTGCAGTTGCTTTGCTGACAGACATGTTCCAAGCAGAAGTAATTTGGGGAGTTCCCAAACTTGCTCAGACTGATCCCAGTGATCTTTCCCCGCCTATAAACACTGCATCTGCAGAGCTTTCCTATGCTGTGGTTCATCTCCATCCACCAGGAACTCGGGAGGAGAAGC
>VZTG01008687.1:0-25373 GCA_013397845.1 Melanocharis versteri | reverse complement strand
TCATGGAATTGTTGAACACTTGGAAAATCCCTTGGGGGAATTTATCTTCCTTATTGGTAATTAAATGTTTAAAACAAGATGTTCTGTTTCTTTCGGATTAATTCACCTTTCTCCCATCAGATCCAGTTTATGAAATGATCCTTTCTCCCATTGATCCCTTTTCTGTCAGATCCAGAGCAGATTCTTGGCTGGCAGAAGGGTGGCTGGGACTTGTGGCTTCCCAGTGAGGGGACAACCACTGCTAAAGTGTCCCCTGACCATGGCAGGAAGAACCCTGGGCCATCCCTCTGAAATCAAACTCCTAGGAGGGACCTTTATCTTTTTAGGAGGTTAAAATCTTTGTAGATTTGGGTACACCCCTGGCCCAAATCTCCTGAGGTTCTCCCACTTTCCAGTGAAAACTTGGGAACTCCAGCTGCGAAACTCTGTCTCCTTACTCCAGTGAGCTGACACTCACTCACCTCTACCCTAAAGCCAGGGAAGCATTCCCTGGGATTTTCCTGATTTAAATATTAAAGAGCTTTTGAAGAGAAGAAAAAAAGCCCCTAAAAAGCTGAGTGTGCAGGCACAGGGAGCATTTTAATGAGGTTGTTTCTCAGATAATTCCCCCTTCCCTTCCTGTTGGAAAATCTGCTTTTTAACCCATCTTAACTCTATTCTGCTCTGAGTACTTCACTGGACATCTGAACATCCCTAAAACCACATTCCAATATTTTCAAAGGGACATTTTTGTCTGACCATGAAGAGAGTCTGCAAAGGGAAAAGTTTCTTTTTCCTGGAATA
The DNA here is from genome assembly GCA_013397845.1 of Melanocharis versteri. Lineage (NCBI taxonomy): Eukaryota > Metazoa > Chordata > Aves > Passeriformes > Melanocharitidae > Melanocharis > Melanocharis versteri. The sequence goes on along the minus strand of VZTG01008687.1, from coordinate 24,590 downwards.
CAAAGAGCCAATTGCCTCCCTGTTCAGATAACAGCTGATCTTCATATATTGGTAGTAGTGGATTTACTGAGAGCTTTCCAAAGGGAGGTGGAAAAGGGTGTCAGAATCTTGAATAAAATTGGGAAAAGATCACAGTGACTCCATTCTGGGAATCACCAAGAGTGGACAAGTGACCACAAACACCCAGGGCATCACTGAGACCTGAAAAGACTGAATGAAGGTGATTAAAAGAATTAAAACACAGCCCAGTGCAGAACTTCTCAAGAATAAAAATACAGAGGATGATGTGATCATGAGCCTAGACCTTGGCAGGACCCAGAAATTAAAAGCACCAATGGATGCTTTAATTTAGCACCTAAAGTTACAATAAAGCTGAGCTGGGACAAATGAAAAATAAAAGACAAAAGGCCTAATTTTTGACAGGGAATTAACCTGCAATAACAACCCCCAGGTTGTAGCTGATTGGATTTTCTGGTGCAGTTGCTTTGCTGACAGACATGTTCCAAGCAGAAGTAATTTGGGGAGTTCCCAAACTTGCTCAGACTGATCCCAGTGATCTTTCCCCGCCTATAAACACTGCATCTGCAGAGCTTTCCTATGCTGTGGTTCATCTCCATCCACCAGGAACTCGGGAGGAGAAGCCCTTTTCCAACCCCATTTCCCTGCCATGGTTTGCAGCCTTTTCCTGCTAGGCTGCTGAGGATGTGCTCAGCACAGGAAGAGCCTGGTGGGGTTCTCACTCAGATAGAAACCAACACCAAGGTGAAACACGTGAAAAAAAAATTCTTTAGAAGAAGAACCTGATTTGCACTTTGAAGAGCCTGATCTCCTGTGTGGAGGTGTGCACTGCGTCATGCTCCAGTCTGTGTTTTACACAAGGTGCAAACCTTCCCTTCCCTTCCCTTCCCTTCCCTTCCCTTCCCTTCCCTTTTTCCAAAGAAAAGAAGAAAGGACTCATGCTCCAAACAGAAACAGCAGAAAGTTTCCCTGAAGGTCAGCACGGCAGCACCAAAGCCTGGAGATCACACAGGAGTTTGGGTACATAGGAAGGAAATTCCTTGGAGGAATTTCCGTTGGAAGCTCCTCCACAGGGTGGACAAAACCCATCACAAGCTGTCGTGGTGACAATGTCTGAATCATGTGGATTGGGACAATTTAGCCCGAGGCACTGGACTGAAGTAGGAAGTGGCAAATTCCCAAGCTATCCATAGGGGATGTCCATGCAGCAGCTGTTTCAAGGGATTTTTCTGTTCCCAGTTTCTAACAGAGCAACAGATTCCCAAACAATCCATGGAAACACAGGGAGACCAACAAAACAAACACTCACTTAAAAAGTTCATTCCTCATGATGGCTCTGTTGGTTTGCGGGTCGATGGCGTAGACCATGAGGTCGGACTTGGTGTAATCCTCCTCAGAATATCCATCCCCAAACCTCCGTGCTCCGATGGATTCCACCACGACCGTCGCCCCTGGAATCTGGTCTTGGATGTAGCGCTCCAAAATCCTAAAGGGAAGACGGAGCCGGAAAGCTGCAGTGATTAATTTGTGCCGCTCACCACTGACCACAGCCCAGATGAGGTACTGACAGGCAAAGCCCACAGGCTGGGAAGGATTTTGACCTTCAGAGCACTTTTAAAAAGGAGTCCCTGATCCACATAATGTCTGAAATGCCGAACTCCTGGGAAAAGCTCAGCAGTGCTCGGAGAGGTCTTCAGAAATTGTGTCCTTAAGTCAAGCTCTTTGTATTTATGACCCCAGTCGAGTTTTAAACGGCTCACGGGAAACACCACCTACATTTCACACAAAACCCCCCTGTCATCCTTCTATTAAGTTATATGATTCTGGCACCTCCATTCTAGCCTTCCACAGAGTGCATTCCATAAATTTTCACCCAGAGAAACAACCACTTGAACGATTTTTGGTGGGATATTTCATCCCTCCAATATCGGCCCTCCGATATCACACAGCATTTCAGGGGCTGCAACACCTGCTGCTCCAAAAGGCACCAGGTTTTACAGGCAGGAGGAAATTGGAATATTGGGCTGACACATTTAGCACAGGAAATAAAATCAAATAAACTGCAGCAGGTTTCCACAAGCAGGGGGAAGAAAGGCTGATAGAATTCAGAGATAACAACAATATCAACAAAACCAACAACAACACGCAGACTTGCTAAAGGTTGATGAGATTTCCACTGTGGGACCAAGAGAGGTTCACTCAAAGCCCACAGAGAGTTTTGTAAACAAAGGCCTAACAGCGAATATTATCAACTCTGGGCAAAAAAGGAGGGAGAAATAAACCAGAGCATTTGGAAGTCTAAACATTCCATCTAAACTTATCAGAAAATATAGAATTTCCTGGGCTAATTGATAGGATAAGAAAATCAAAAAGCAATAGCTGAGCTGGGAGGCAAAAGCAAGGGAATTAGAGAGAATGTGCTGCTTGATCCATCAAGGATGCACCAGGGTGTGGAGGAAGACACATCTCCCACAATAAAGGACATCAGTGACTTTAAGAAGTTGCTTATTTAACACAAAACCTTCTGCAGCTGCTGGCGTTAGGTTTTTGCTGTGGTTTTTTTCCTGGCACGAGATTTCCACCAGCTCCTGATTTTTCAAGACTCCTGATTCACCTTTATCCAAGGAACATCTCTTCTCTTTGTGTGGAAATTTAATGTGCCCTTAAAACTCGTTGTAAGCTTTAAAGCTTGTAAGCTTTTCTATAAGATCTTGAAAAATCCAGGTATGTCAGAGCCAGGTCATACCTGAGAAGTGAATATATGGAATTATTGCAGAGAAAATAGGGATACAGATTGGCTGACATGGTGCTCATGGAGTGGTGTCCCCTGAACAAGCCCTCCTGTTGTTTGCAGATATGGAAAACTCTGCTTATCTCTGCTCCTGGCACACTCTGCACTGGCAGCCAAGGTGAGAACCTGTCACAGACACCTCAGCAACAATAATTCCCCCAGGGAAAACCTGACAGGACCAAGCTGGGATATGGAGATTATTATAAAACCCCACCAAACATGATGAGGGTGTAAATGGCTAAAGAGAAACCACAACTATTCTGAGAAGGGTGTTTGGCACAAGGTGTCAGGCAGAACAAATTTGTAAAGGATTTGCCTCCATCCGTAATTAGCGTTTCATCATCTTCTCTAGCAGCAGGAGGAGATGCTTTTCATGGAATCACAGAATCCCAGAATCCACCCTGTGCCCAGTGCCCACCTTGTCCCCAGCCCAGAGCACTGAGTGCCACCTCTAGCCCTTCCTTGGATGGGGACTCCAAAGCTCCCTGGGCAGCCCCTGCCAAGGCCTGAGCAGCCTTTCCATGGGGAAATTCCTGCTGCTGTCCAACCTGAGCCTCCCCTGGCCCAGCCTGAGGCCGTTTCCCCTTGTCCTTTTCTGTTTTCTTGTACAGAACTCTTATTACACCCAAGACAGAAACACTCCATAAGGTTGGAAGGTTATAATGTACGGTCACTTCTGGCAGAACTGCTAACAACATTCCCTTTCCTCAGAAATCCCTGGCATGCTGCTGGAATTCATTGCCTTTGAGAATATCTTTGTCTAAAACATAATTAAAACTGAAGAACAGACAAGGGATGGAGGGACAGGACACAGGGAATGGCTTCCCACTGCCAGAGGGTAGGGATGGATGGGATATTGGGCAGGAATTGTTCCCTGGGAGGGTGGGCAGGCCCTGGCACAGGGTGCCCAGAGCAGCTGTGGCTGCCCCTGGATCCCTGGCAGTGCCCAAGGCCAGGCTGGACACTGGGGCTCGGAGCAGCCTGGGACAGTGGAAGGTGTCCCTGCCACGGCAGGGGTGGCACTGGATGGGCTTTGAGATCCCTTTCCCACCCAAACCATCCTGGGATTCTGTGATATCACTTCCTGAGAAATGGGTGCACTGCAGCCTTTGGCCTTCCTGACACTGCAGGAAACCCCACGAAGTCCAGCAGAATGGCAGCAGTGTTCAATTTGAAACACATAAATTGCATGTTTAGGTTAAAACAGAGAATAAAATCCCACTGAAGACTGAAAAGCAGCAATTAAAGAATTCACTTAAAAATAGGGCAGCTCCTGGTAGAATTATTTGAAAAATCCTTCAGCTGAACTTGTGATGCTGAAATCACTGTAGTGTTTTAGAACTGCACTGAAAGTGGCCACTTGCTTGTAGTGGTACTTACAAGAGCCAACTTTTTTAGCTTCCTGCTTTTAAGTAACAACAGCATCCGCAGCTCTGCTGTACTGATCAGCAGAACTCAAACTAAAATTAGTCTGTCACTTGGTAATGCCACGAGGGTCATTCCCATCCTCCCAAGTGGTAAGAGGTGGAAGCAGGAGCAGAACAGGTGATGAGCCTTTCCAACTGCTCCAACTCCACTGGAGCAGCTCAGTAGCGAGGGAAATGCCTCCCAGTGCATCCCCATCAGCACAGCTCTCCCAGTTCCCAGCAGTGACACTGGACAAGAGGAGTTGCTCTGCCATTGGGGGGTCCTGCAGCCCAAAGTCCCCTGAAAATCCTGAGGTGACTTTTTTTCATCTTTAGATGTAAAAGAAATGGAAAGGCAGAACAATACAGGGGTGTTGGTCTGCTGAGCTGCCCCTTGGCTGGGGAATTCTGCTCCAGGGAGTCCCAGGCTGGTTTGGGTTGGAAGGGACCTTAAAGCCCATCCAGTGCCACCCCTGCCATGGGCAGGGACACCTTCCACTGTCCCAGGCTGCTCCAACCTGGCCTTGGACACTGCCAGGGATCCAGGGGCAGCAACAGCTTCGCTGGGCACCCTGTGCCAGGGCCCCACCATCCTCACAGGGAAGGATTTATTCCAAATATCCAATATTCCAAATATCCAATATCCAATATCCCTCTGGCAGTGGGAAGCCATTCCCTGTGTCCTGGCACTTCCCTCTCTTGTGAAAATCCCGTCTCCAGCCTTCTTGCACGTCCCCTTTAGGTACTGGAGAGTGGCTTTCAGAACATTCCTGAACTGGTACTTCCCAGAACAGCCCTAAAAGCAGCAGACCAAAGCCTGAAATCTGGGAAAAGGCACCACATTCCCAGCCTGCTCTCAGTGCCATGTCCATGTGTTCATATCCACACCTGAGATTGCTGGATCCTCTTCCAGGCAGACAAGACCGTGGAGAACAGAGGAAGTTCTTTAGGAATTTAACAACCTATTATGTTTTTGGAGCACAGAAAATATTTTAAGAAATGGGAAAAAAAAAATCTTCCAAACAGTCTTTCCTTCAGGACTCAAACCACCAAAGACTTGGAGTGAGCAGTGTTGATGACTCGATATCCTGCATAATTTTTGGCCAAAATTCTAGTTCCCAAAAATAACCTGCTACAATAATAATAATGATAAATTTGTATTCTTTGTATTCTAGGTATTTGAAAATACAAATTTGGCAATCATGCAGAGCTGAGAGCATCCAGCTCCCCCCATCAGCATCAACAGAGGTTTTTCAAGTGCTTTAATTAACTCCTCAATTCTGCTCCACTTCAGCCAAATTCTGGCTGTGTGGAGTTTTTGTGAGATTAATAATTCACCATGAAACCACTGGATTTTCAACTGGACTTCCCCAAAGAGACAAGGACCAATTCCAGCCCCTCTGGTGCAGTCAGTGATAGATTTGGGTGGATACACTGGAGCCCCAGCTCCCAGATGCCTTATTACAACATAAATAGAGCTCAGGGAAGGGTCTGCTCTTCCTCTGGTGCCTGGGGTTTATTCCAAGCCTAAAACCACCCCTTTTTTATAAAACAGCATTTCACAAAGGTTATTTTTCTATCACACACGTGTCCAGCAGGAAGGAGCAGCACTGAGCCAATTCCCTCTGCATAGAATAACATATATAATATTTAATAATAATATTGTTAATAATATTTCAAAAACAACCAGGAGACAATGCCTTTATACCTATTTATCCTGATCCTACAAAAGTAGAGAATCAGGAATCATTAAGGCTGGAAAAGGCCTTTAAGATTCAAGTCCCACTGTCACTCCAGCACCACTACAAGCAGATTGGTTTGCACACCAGAAAGGAAATTTGCTTTCTTACACACTGCTGAAGTTGCTTCCCTTCTCTTTGTGCTCATCCTGTAAAATCCTGCCCTCCAAAACCCCTACACACACTCCAACTTTTTATTTCAGCCTCATTTGCCCCGGCTGCAGAAGGAACATTGCGCTCATCTGAAGAATAATACCCAGAGACATCTCCCTTCTGACCCTGAGGACAACCTCCAGATCTCAGCACAAAAGGGCTCTTCCTGCAATTGTCAGCAATTCCCGGGGAAAGCAGGAGTTTACAGCTTCATGCCAGCAGCCGTGCACTGCCTTCGAGAGCTCTGCAGAGCTCCATCAGCACAAGAACCCCGGGAGTTTTGGGGAGCAGGAGCCCCCCCAAGCAGGGCTTCCCAGCTGCCACGGGGAGGAGCAGGAGGAACAGCTGGAGCTGCAGAAGCTTGGGTCTTTATTACCCAACTCAATAAAGGTGGCCTGCGGTTATTAATGATCCTGATGGCTCTGGAGGGAGGCTGAGAGTGGGACAGGCTCTGTGAACACTGCACCAAGCCATGGGACGCTCTCCCAGCAAAGCCACGCTGGCTGGACATGAATTAGGACACAGCCAGTTGGTGGCAAATGTCCCTCTAATCTAGTTATTTCATCAGATTGCAGCTATTTTATCTAATTCAATCGATTCTGTTATTGTCTAATCTATCCCTTTTCTAAGTCGGCAATTTAATTTGGAATGAAACGTTACAGTGTGAAGAAGTGACAGAGAAAAAAGGGAAGGGGAGGTGCAGAGCAGGGACAGGAGCAAAGCGACCCCAAAATGTTCCTGTCAGGGAGGTAAAGGGTAAAGGGTAGAGGACAAGGCAGCTGCAGCTGGACCTGTGACTCAGGAAGTTTCAGAGAGGGCAGGAAACCAAGTGCCACCTGTGGAGAGGTGCTCCAGGGCAAGGTCACTGCCACCACCCCAACAGGCAAATGGTCCAGTCAGCTGTAATTAGACTTAATTTGGTAATTACCTGGAAAAAATCATAAAGCGAGCGCTGGAATGTGACTTCTCCTGTGGGAAAAGTAACGAGACTGAGTGATTTATACCCTGCAGCTGAGATGTGCTCATTTTTTACCAATTCAGGGACTGAGCAGAAGAAAAAACACAACTGCAGGGAAATCATCCACGTCTGAAACACTTCCACGAAGAGAGGACTGTGCATTCCAGCTCCCAGACATAAAATTTATTGTCTCATATACTCTGATTAGTATTAATAAAATCAGATATGATGCACAATGTACATGTGATGTATATTATGATCTATAATTTACAGCAGTATTTACTGCTGTAGTATTTTATAACATCTCTTTTAAGTGCAGCACAGTTTCTGTACATTAAGTAGATTCCTTTGAGGAATGGTGGCAGTCAGCTTCAGATATGCAAACCATTAAGTTGGAAGGTTCAACGTTCATATTCCAAAAAACTCTCTCAGCAATAACTCCAAGAATCAGCACTTGATTCTGCATTTGGATTTTCAGGGAAAAGCCTGCCTGGCCACCTCTGCATTGTGTTAGAGGGCTCCGCATGGATCTTCCTTACCCAGGGAACTGCCTCATTCTTTTAAGAGCATAAAACTGACTGAGAAAAGCATGGCTGAAGTGAGGGGAAAGACCCTGGAGGGCTGCACAGGGAGGATCTGGGGGTCTTGATATGCCAGGGCAGCAGGAAGAGCATTGGCAGCAGGTCAGGGAGGGATCCTGCCCCTGTGCCCAGCCCTGAGGCACCTCTGCAGTGCTGTGTCCAGCTCTGGATGCTCAGCACAGCAGGGCCAGGCAGCTCCTGGAGCTGAGCAAGGGCCTGGAGCATCTGGGTGCCCAGGAAAGGCTGAGGCAGCTGGGGCTGTTCAGCCTGGAGAGGAGCCCCAGCTGAGAGGGGCCCTCAGCCCTGGGTGTCCCTGGGTGCAGGGAGGGCTCCGAGCAGGGCCCAGGCTCTGCTCCGGGGCCCAGCAATGGCACCAGAGCCACGGGCAGGGACTGAGCCCAGCAATTCCCCTGCACAGGAGGCACAGCTTCTGCCCTGGGCAGTGCCCAGCCCTGAGCAGATTGTGCAGAGAGCCTGGGGGGTCTCCTCCCTGGGGCTGTTCCAGAGCTGGGTGCACACAGTGCTGTGCCCTGTGCTCTGGGATGGCCCTGCTGGAGCAGGGAGGTGCCACCAGGTGCCCACTGTGCTCCCTTCAGCCTGAGCCAGCCTGGGACTCTCTATATTTGATCCAAACTTTCATTTTAAGCCACTCCACTATTCCATTTCAGAGGAACTGATGTGATATCTCATCTATACAGGTGTGTACAGAGGAATTCACTTCCCAAGACACTTCCCTGCAGGATGGGAGAAGCTCAGGTCTCTCTTGGCAGCGTGGCTTGTCTGTCTTTAGGCTGAGCTTTGAGTTGCCATCATGTGAAAAACAAAGAATTAAATGTTCTGAGAACCACTTTGGCTGTTTTATTCCAGTTGAATTTCAGGAGTGGGATTCAGTGATGTCTGTGGGTCCCTTCCAACTGAGGATATGCTATGATTCCATGAAATGCTGTTCCTTGCCTAACAAACAAGCACTCCCCAAAACTTCCGTATTTCAAGAACACTCTAGTGTCTGTCTCCACCAAGTTTTCTGAAGGAGAGGAGCACACACTGAATTTTCCACCAAGCCTCAGCCTATTTCTTCTGCCCCTCTGCAGCAGACAGAAATGGGTCTCTCTGCACAGCCATAATTAAAGTGGGCAAAAGAAATGGCAAATGTGACATTGATGTGCAGCCCAGAGAATATGAAAAGCTTGATGAAATTAAAGCAGTTGGAGGAAAACACTGAATGACTGCAGAAGATCCTACTGGAAGTGTCAGGGAAGACAAGTCCATTGTATCCCTCAAAAAACTCCTAAGCCAAACAGTGATGCTTTAAATCTTCTCTTCCCTGCTTTGCTCCCTTTACGTGCACCATTAACTCCCACCTATCTCTGGCTGTGCTGAGTGTGGAAAAACTGAATTACATAATTCTTAATACCTCATAACTCCTTGTGAAAGTTACAGAACCTGGTATAACTTCTCCAACGTTGTTTAAACCACTATATATTTTATTGTGAAAAATCACTGTAATTCCATAAATGACCCATGTACCCTCTTCCTAACATTCTCCATCACCAACTGTTGGCTAAATGTTCTATTTGAAGGGATTAATATTTGCAAAAATGAGAGGAGAAAGAGCTGAGTAACGTCTGTAGTGACTAATTTAGTTCACAGCTCACAGAATGGTTTGTCTTGGGAAGGGATCTTAAGGATCACCTTGTCCCAGCTCCCCTGCCACCCGCAGGGACACCTTCCACCAGACAGGGTTGATGATAAAGACTTTTCATCCGTTAATTACTTACACATTCAATTTTTATAAATTAGTGCATTATTCGAAGTGGCAAAACTACTTTGGTCTGAGACTCCAAACAATTTGGTTTCCCTTTGCCTGTGGTTGCACACAAAAAAATCACGAATTCTTATTTTGTTTTTATGGGCTGCACATATTATTAAACCTGTGTAAAAACAGGGAGAGCGTAATCTTTTAAATTTAGAAGGATAACAGGAGAAATTTGAAGAGAGCAGCGAAATAAATAGATTTCTCTGTGAAATAGACCTTGGTACACAGCTGCAAAATTATTTTTGAGATATTTGTTCTCTGAAAATATTTGCAGGAATGAATGGGCCAATTTTAAAATAAGTTGATGTAATTCTTCTGGCAAAGGTTGTCCTTAAAAACTTATTCTTGGAAGAGAAATTCTCCAGCTACACTGATCTGCTCATGGTGTTTGTGAAGATAAAGACTTCCCAAGCTGATTAGGAGAACTCAAAACCTGGTAATACTGTGGGGGTTTTTAAACTTTTTAAAACTCATTCCAGAGCTTTGTTCACTGTGAAATACAGAATCACAGAATGGTTTAGGCTGGAAGTGACCTCTGAAAGGAATGAGAAGGAGGTGTCTTTACAAACAAACTGTGAGTCTGATAGTAGATAAAGCCAGATACAGAGAGGTGAAAGAAGCAATGGGCGGAACCATAAATTCCATAGGAATTCCACTAATTGACACAGACTGTTACTCACTCAAGACTGTGCTAAATCTCTGGATTTAGAAATAAAGAACAGAGACACAAGGAAAAAGAAAAATGGTGGTGGGGAGGATACACATTAGAAGGGGGTCTTAGGTATTAGGCGTTTCAGAAAGTCTGTACCTCTCAAGTACCTCAACCAATGGGGAAAGAGAAAGGGAAGTGTGGCCGGGAAATCAGGATAAAAAGGAGGCTGCATCCTCCAAAATTTTGAGAGACCCCATTGGGAATGCCCATGACCTCTCCCTTTGTTCGAATAAAGTTACGGAACTCCTCTGTCTCCTTTCTGGACATAAACCTCTGGTGTTTGTGGATTAATTTTCCTGACACCTCCAAGGTTACTTAGTCCAACCATCGGTCACCACCACCCTGTCCACCACTAACCCATGTCCTTTTGTGCCAGTTCCACATGGTTTTGAACACTTCCACGGGTAGGGACTCCACACTTGTCTGGACAGCCCCTTCCAATGCTGAAACCACCCTTTCCATAAAGAAATTCTCCCCAGAATCCAATCTAAACCTCCCCTGGTGCAGCCTGAGGCTGTTTCCTCTCCTCCTGTCACTTGTTACCTGAGAAAAGAGCTCGACACCACCTCAGCAGAACCTCCTTTCAGGAAGTTATTCCTGGTTCTAGGCAATCCCTCCTTTCAGGAAGTTATTTCTATTTCTATTTCTAGGCAATCCTTCCTTTCAGAAAGTTGTTCCTGATCCCAGGAAGTGCAGTCCCTGTGAGCTCAGCCCATTGCCTGAACAACTTCACTGGTGGTTGTGATGTTTGAATCTCTTGAAGCCAACACACACCCAGCCCAAAACAGAGGAAGAAAAGGGGATCATGCCCCAAATCTCCAGGAGCAAGTCCATCAGGAATTTTTCCTAGCCCACTGAAGACGTGAGGCACTCAGAGACTTTTCCAATGAGTGGTTGCACCATCGACCCCAAGGTATTTCAAATTCCACGGGCAACAACAGGCGGGATGGGCCAGACCTGTGGGAATCTGAGAGATGCCACTCATCACTGATTGAAATGACAAAGAAAGGATGAAAATTGGTTATAAACTATTTCCTACAGCATTTTCTATCCCATATTGGCTAATTCCATGGCAGCAAGTAGAGAAAATCATCTTTGTGTTACAAAAGGAAGCCAGAAGTGCAAACCTGACCCCTGGAAGCTGCTGCTGATGTGGTGTCTGGGGGCTCTTACTGACCAGATAAAAACCCTCCCTCACTCCCTGATCCGTCTAATCCCAAAGGCATGGAATTGGATGGTATTTGGAGAGGAAATCAACTGATTACCCAATGAGCTGGTCTTTGTTTTGCTCCACAAGGGTGGGAGGAACGTTGGAGACGATCACTTGCATGTCCAACTGATTGACCACGGAGACCTGGAAAGAAAAGAGGGAAATTCAGTCGGCACTGCCAGGCACAGCCCCCTCCCCATCTAACAGCAAGGGGGAAATTCCTTTCCTGCCTCCACACCATGCCCTGATACCCAGATTTCTCCTTTTGATTGCAAATAGGAGAGCTGGGAAATCTTGCAGCCAAAGCCCATAAACATCAGGCAAAGATTTAAATGGAATTGTAATTCCAGGTCTGCATCAGAACTATGGATTTTTAAGGTGGGGAGAGCAAAAGCTGTTCTTAGTTTAGATTTGACATAGAGAATCCCAGATCTCCCACGGGCTGGATTCAAAATTACTTCTGAGCATTTGGGTGGTTTGGATGCCAGGAAAATCCTCCCTTGGAGCCATGCAATATTCACCAAGGGAAATGGAAATACAGGATTAATTCCACGAAATCAATGCTACTTTGTTAGAAAATCAGGAAGGAAATTGTTCATTTACATTGAAGCTATCAGTGAGAGGTTTTATTTTAATCTCCAATTGTTTTAGCTTCTCCCTCTATCATAAAACTGCACATTTTACAATTGAGCTTTTTACTTAAAAAAACCAAAAAACCAAACCAAACCAAACAGGAAAAAATGCTTCTAATCCACACAATACTTGTGTACTTTGTTGGAATAAAATTAAATTTTGGTTTTCCACTGAGATATGGAGTGACCTAAGACCAAATCTCTGGCAATTATTATTTTTTTGCTATCAACCCAACATCACCTCAATCCTGTAGAGGATTCTGGAGGAAAATTTGGAAAACTAGGCCAATGTTAAAGCTGATAAATTTAAAAATCAAGGATTAGTTGATTCTACAAGAAATAAACAAGCCCTGATTTTCCAAAGAGAAGCCCTGGAAGCACAGCAGCAGAAAAGTCTGGATGTGCTTCCACATCAAACACTGATTCACCAGCTTTTAAGTTTAATTCAACTTTAAATATTTAAATGTTCTTGAAATGTCATCAGATGCCCTGATCAGCACGTACATGCTCCTGTGTAAGAAACACAGAATTATAATGAGCTCCAAATAAATTTTAGACTAAAATCATGCCACGGAACTGGAAAGCAATGATTAATTTAATAGAATTAATTACATTAGCCAATTCAAGCAACCACTCTGCACCCAGGAACTGAGAACAGCATAAAGGCAACACCAAAACCAAAGGCAGCAATTCTCTTAATATTTAAGAAATCACAATTATCATCACTTGTTCATGTACAAAACCAGGGATAAACACAAATTCATGACAAGCTATAGGAAACCAAGGGTGTTGGACAAAAATCAAGCAACATTTGAGGTTTCCATGGTAACATTAACTCGCTTGTTATCCCCATTTGTAAAAGCAGGCAAAGCAGAAAATTGTTGGTAACCTCTAGCCCACGAGTGATATCCCTTTGATCCCACGCTTCGCTCATTAGGCACTTCCCAAGTTTTAAACCCAGCAAGGCAGAGCCTACAAAGAGTCTTGATCATGATATGGCACCAGTGGATTCCTGGGAGTAGCTGGGACCTGAATGAAGAGAGGCTTTGATACCCTCTCAAACCCCAATGAATATTTGATTAAAGATGATATCTGTGACATCATAAAGATGATATCCATGATCTCAAATAATGATACTGAATATCCACTGTCTACACTTCCTCAGCACCTTTAGGTGCTTCATTGCAGCAAACTCATTTTAAAATGTATTTTTTTTTTTATCTCTTTCATCTCACAGATGCTGAGAAGGAAAATTCCATCACATGGAAGCAAACTGTCAACCCATGGGTGTCTGACCTGAGCCATCTGGGTGTCCTTCCCATGGATTGTCCCCACCAGCATGAAGACCTTTGACCAGGGGATTTGGCAGGTCCTGCTGCTCCCAGAGCTGTGCCAGGCTCTGGGGAAGCATCCTGTTCCCAGCTCTGGAGGAGACCTTGCTCTGCTCAGCTTCTTCCCAGTATTGTCCCTCTGGTGGTGTCCTGCCTCTTGTCCCGAGACCTCCCAGTGCAGCCCTATCTTCTTCCCCCACATCTTATTCTTTTGCATGGAAGTAGTTAAACTCATGTCTCTGTTCCCTGTGCACTTTTGGAGCTGCTTTTGAAAGAAATAACACTTGAGAGCCTGAGCCCCTGACCCCACAGAAGCAAAATCCTGTTAAAATCATGGGAAAGGATCTTGGTGGATGGATCATGCTTGATGCATAAAATCAGAGAATCCCACAATGGCCTGGGGGGAAGGGACCTTAAAGCCCATCCAGTGCCACCCCTGCCACGGGCAGGGACACCTCCCACTGTCCCAGGCTGCTCCAAGCCCCAGTGTCCAGCCTGGCCTTGGGCACTGCCAGGGATCCAGGGGCAGCCACAGCTTCTCTGGGCACCCTGTGCCAGGGCCTGCCCACCCTCCCAGGGAACAATTCCTGCCCAATATCCCATCCATCCCAGCCCTCTGGCAGTGGGGAGCCATTCCCTATGTCCTGGCACTCCATCCCTCAGAAATTGTCTCTCTGTTTTTCTTGTCGGCTCCTTCAGGCACTGGGAGGCCACAATTTGGTCACCCCAGAACTTCTCCTGTCCAGGCTGAACAATCCCAGCTCTCCCAGCCTTTCCTCCCAGCAGAGCTGCTCCATCCCTCTGCTCATCCTGGTGCCTCCTCTGGACTCACTCCACCAGGTCCATGTGCCAGTGTTCCAGGCAGGATGGAGTTGGTCTGGAATTGTATCTCCAGCTCCGCCAAGCTTCCAGGCCCTGCTCAAAGCCACTGGGGGCACTGCTCATCACTCAGCCAGACATGCTAAAGAAACCTCTATAAATTAATGAGACATCCTTCACTTTCTAATGTTAATGTCGATTCCTTCTGGCTGTATTTTAATATCCCATTAGTGCCTAAATTGCCTGAGAATGCCCCATCATTTTGGGAGGTCAAGCATGAGGGCGCCATCCTTTATGTTTATTTGGTGAATTCCTGCAGAACTGACCACACCAAGGATTCTGGCTCTCATCCGTATCCTTTGACAGTTTTCTCATGAAGTGGATAATGCACTCCATCCCTTCCACATTATGCTAATATTGAGCCAATCCATCAAGTTTATAGGCTTTAAAGGAATTTAGCTTAGATGGTTTCTGTGGCTGGACTAAATCAATGTCCTCTGTACAGCTCAAAACCACGAGCCTGAGGCCTAAAGGTGGTGCCAGTTCTAAAATGTTGCTTTCCCAGGGACTGAAAAGTTCATTTTCAGCCCAAAATTATTCCTTAATATAAGCAACTAAGACAACTTGGACATGACCAGCAGGGACACAGAATCATAGAATCATGGAATGCTTTGAGTTGGAAGGACCTTAAAGCCCATCCAGTGCCACCCCTGCCATGGGCAGGGACACCTTCCACTGTCCCAGGCTGCTCCAGGCCCCAGTGTCCAGCCTGGCCTTGGACACTGCCAGGGATCCAGGGGCAGCCACAGCTTCTCTGGGCACCCTGTGCCAGGGCCTGCCCACCCTCCCAGGGAACAATTCCTGCCCAATATCCCATCCATCCCTGCCCTCTGGCAGTGGGAAGCCATTCCCTGTGTCCTGGCACTCCAGGCCCTTGTCCAAAATCTCTCTCCATGTTTCCTGTAGCTCCTCCAGGCACTGGGAGGCCACAATTTGGTCACCTCAAAGCTTCTCCTGTCCAGGCTGAACAATCCCTGCTCTCCCAGCCTTTCCTCCCAGCAGAGCTGCTCCATCCCTCTGCTCATCCTGGTGCCTCCTCTGGACTCTCTCCAACAGGTCACAAAATCTTTTGGTTTAAGAAATGAAAGACTTTATTCAAGGGCCTTCAAAAAATTAAGCACAAGCACTTTACGGCTTTTCTCTAGGTCTGCCCGGAATTAAACTTTCTGCAGTGTTTGAATTTCCTCAGAAATTATTCCATGATAATAATCCCTGGCTGATACTTACGAGCACTTCTGCTTTGCTGCTCAGTCCTTTGCCGTAATCGTCAGTGGCAATGACCTGGAACTTGAAATAGGATCTCCTCATGTTTTTGAAGAGCATGGCAGTTTTGATCAGCCCCGTGTAAGCCTCGATGACAAACCCTTCCTTGCCATCCTTGATGGGGGGAATGATGAGCCTGTATTGCATGGCACTGTAATTCCCAGTGTCTTTATCGTCAGCCTAATGGGGAAAACGAAACAAGCAGAGGCAAACAAGGTAAATATGCATGGAAAGAGTCATTAACCTTGTCCTTTAAATAAAGTTACATCTTGGCCCAGCAAATTTCTGCCACTCTGACATTTAAAACATTAGGTCCCAGAGCACAGATACGGCTGCTACTTTAAATGCTTCATTTAACTTTGCTGCACGCAGTTTTGCTTTTCCAGCAATTTCTTCCTCCTCTGTTGGCATTAAACTGCTCCAAAAGAAAGGGAAAAAAAAAAAAGTAGAAAAATGAAAGTTGACTTTCAAGTCTGCAACAATACCTAAGAACTGCTTAATTCTGAGAAACCTCTACTGCCAAATTCTTGTTGAAAAGGAAATAGCAAAGAAAAAAACACCTCAGCAACCCATGCACAGACTTACACAAGAATGTCCTTCATCTTAGAGATATTCTGATGGAGCACAGGTATTTCTGGAGCAATCAAATAATTTTTTATTAAAATAAGAAAGGATGGAGTGGCATTCCTGCAGTGGTGCACAGGGACCTGCTGGGCACCCCAGCTCAGGACACAGAGCTGCCCTGGCACTGTTGCTGAACTGGATCAGGATGCAGAGATGGCACCAACCAGACAGCCCCAGGAATTGTTATCCACCTTCCCTGCTGCTGACAACCCCGTGTAGCGCCATACTGGCTTCTCCAGCCCCACTCCTTATGCTCCTGTTCAACCTGTATCCAGAGGGAAGTGTTTCCAATGACCCTGACAGAGCTTTCCTGTGCTCCTTCCAGGGATGAGCGAGGTGGGAGCTAATTAATGCCTGAGCACTCATTAGTCTTGGGCATGGCCTCAGCATCTGGGACACTTCAGGATCTATCAGCAGGTTTTTATGGAAATATTGGCACGGCTCCTGAGGCCTGTGGCTTAAGCTAATGCTGGAATAGAAACCAGCCTTAACTTCGAAAAGGTGCACGTAAAATCCATGGGAAATCCATACTGTGCTCCGACTTAAGAATGAAAAACAATAAGGGTTTGTGTCAGCATGAAAAGTTCATAGAATCATGGAATATCCTGAGCTGGAAGGGATCCACAAGGATCATGGATCCAGCCCCTGTCCCTGCACAGATATCCCAACAATCCCACCCTGTGCATCCCTGGCAGTGCTGTCCAAAGGCTCCTGGAGCTCTGGCAGCCTCAGGGCCGTGCCCATTCCCTGGGGAGGCTGGGCAGTGCCCAGCACCCTCTGGGGGAAGAGCCTTTCCCTGATCTCCAGCCTGACCCAGCTCCAGCTGTTCCCTGGGGTCCTGTCCCTGCTCACAGAGAGCAGAGAGCAGAGCTGTTTATGAGGCACCACAGCTGCAAAAAGAGAATCATCTGTGCAAGGTCATTAAGCCTTCGACAGGGGGCCATTAATCATCATTAATTGTTTCCTCACCAGCACTGAACAAGTTCTGGATGGTGGAAATTGTCCCTTCTAGTTTTTTCATTTTCAGATAATTTTTCAGGGAATACCAGCACCAGATGAGAGATCCAGGTACTCAAAAGCTGTGTGTGCTCCATGCTACTCCAACTCCTATCAGCCCAGATTCCCAGATGGAACCATCCAGCACTTACAGGATAATATCCAGGCTGCTTTAGCTGGAAAGAGCAAACGGGTTTCTTTCAGAGCTGCCCAAAAGATGAGCTCCTGGAATGACACCGGCTGTCACTCATCACAGACACACAACTGGTTAAATTCCCACCCTCTCTCAATATTTTGCTTTCTTCTAAATTCACAAAGCTTCATCTAGGTCGACTACCAAAAGCCTAAATATAAAATGTGTTGTTTTTGTTCTGCAGCTCTGTAGTTTTTTTTAAGGCTTTTAAAATCGAGATTGCTGCCTCCTGGGTGAGCTCAAACCCCTTTATTAGCGGTTTTAGGAAAGATGGGAAGGTTAAAAAGCTTTCTGAAATTTACTCTGTTCTGTCAGTCAAAAAAGTAAAGATATCAGTGGGCTTTTCCAGGGCATTCCAGCTTTCCAACTGGCACAGGGAAATACAACCCCACAACATCCCAGAGCCAGCAGATGGGAGCTAGTCAGGTCGAGAGTCAGGAAAATTGTTGGCTTTCCACATAAATAAATTGCTGAAGGAAGAAACAAATGTGAAAACATCCTACGTCATAGAATCATGGAATTTTTAAGGTTGGAAAACACCTCCAAAATCACCCAATCCAACCTCTGATCATCACCTTGCTCATTAGACCACATTGTGCAGTGCCACGTCCACTCATGCCTTGAACTCTTCCAGGGCTGGTGGCTCCACCATTCCCTGGGAAGCCCCTTCCAATGCTCCCCACTCTTTCATGAAGAAACTTTTCCCAATATCCAACCTGAATGCAAGGGAGTGGCCGGACTCAGACACCAGATTGATGTTTGGATGGTGAGAAACAAAGACAAAAATTAAAGCAGCACCTCAGCTGAGCCTGGAATGCCAGGACAAGGGGGAATGGCTTCCCACTGCCAGAGGGCAGGGATGGATGGGATATTGGGAAGGAATTGTTCCCTGGGAAGGTGGGCAGGCCCTGGCACAGGGTGCCCAGAGCAGCTGTGGCTGCCCCTGGATCCCTGGCCGTGTCCAAGGCCAGGCTGGACACTGGGGCTTGGAGCAGCCTGGGACAGTGGGAGGTGTCCCTGCCCATGGCAGGGGTGGCACTGGGGGGGATTTAGGGGCCCTTCCAACCCAAACCATTCCTGTGATTCCGGGGTAAGTTCAGCTCACACAACACAGCTCAGGATAAAGCCATGACCAATCTAGAGAAGTCCTGCCTGGCCGAACCCTCTGGTTTATCCACACTCAGCTTTGCATGCTGGTAATGGAGCTGGGGGGGAAAGAAAAACAGAATTCCTGTAACCCCACCCGGCCCGTGAGGGACCCAGCAGCAACCACAGGAGCAATGTCAGACCCAGGTCCTTTGGAGTCATCCCTGAGCGAGCCAAGTTTCCCACTGAGTGCCCAGCAAAGTCCAAAGGCTCCCTGGAGGTGCCCTGAAGAGGAGCATGACGCCCTTCCAATAAAAAGCCAATTTCTCTGTTAAAACGGATTTATCAGGTTGGTTCAGCTGGGTCAGAAGCCCATCATATTTTTAATATTAGCAAATTCTCTCTCTATAAAAGCTACGGCTTTCTAATAGTCGCTGCTCTCAATGACACCAGAAATCAATTTCACCTTCAGCATTTCACGCCTGGAGATGTGTGTGACTAAAAACAAACAAAATTTGGATCCAAATTAAGGTATTGATGCTGCAGGCACAGACATTAAATGAAGTCAGCCCTTCTGCACAAAGCTCAGGGCACCGGAGCTCAGCACTAATGAGATGTTTAAGTCTTGCAGCTGAGTTTAAGGCATTAAACTCCAGCGAAAGAGGCCTTTTGACATTTGAAGCTCACAGCTTGTAAAGTCCTGCAGAGTTCAGGTGCCTCGAGCTGGTGGACAGGCTCTGAGTTAATTGTCACCAGTTCTGAGAGCTCAGTGCCACCACAGAGCCATCGGCAGCCTCAGCATCATCACAGCTCAGGCTCTTTCCACATCCACCTGGAGATGAGCAAACAGGTGCCAAACAGCCTGGAAAAATGATCAGATTCCAGCTTCAAATAGTTGAACTCTGTTGTTTGCATTCCCCCCTTTCTCTTCTCTTTGGATCAAACCTAAGGACACTCGGCTTGGCAGGACCAGCAGAGAGAGCTTGTGAGCTGCTCCCAGGAACGTCCCCAACTTCTCTAATAGAGAGGAAGGATGTTTGCTATTCCTGTAATTTGTCCTGAAGGTAAATATTTTTGACACTTCATTAGGAAGAGATCTATGACATCTCAAGAGTTGCATTATGACTGTCAAAGAAGAGAAAGAGCTGCACTTAATCTTAATATTCCAGCAGCATATTTGCCTTTTGTTCTGTGCAAGAAATACAGATGTCTCCTAAATCCTGCTGTGATTGAGGGCTGATAAATATGGATGATCTCAGGAATTACCAGGCCAGATTCCAGCCTCCTGTGATTGAGAGGAGGTGTGCCCACACAAAGGGAGCTGGGTCAGCATCGCAGCCCCTGCCTCCAGCCCTTTCCCATCCCCTCCCACGGAGGAGGACGAGGCACAAACCCTGGGGAGCTCCCTAATGCCAGCACAAAAGCACTGAGGATATTTACTCAGAGGGTGGGCAGGCCCTGGCACAGGGTGCCCAGAGAAGCTGTGGCTGCCCCTGGATCCCTGGCAGTGTCCAAGGCCAGGCTGGACACTGGGGCTTGGAGCAGCCTGGGACAGTGGGAGGTGTCCCTGCCCATGGCAGGGGTGGCACTGGCTGGGCCTTGAGGTCCCTTCCAACCCCAACCATTCTGTTCTCTCAGTGATCAACCTGTTCTTCTTCTCTTCTTCGTAAGAAGGCCCAAAAATGATGCCTTTAAATATAAATTAATTAATCTCTGGCTCCATGTGGCTGCACAAGCACAGCTCTATGGCAGGACACGCAGGGAGGCTGGCAAACCCCACCCGGTGTGACAGCAGCACCCTGACACTGTCACCAAAAATCACCAGTGGCATGTTTGGGATGAGCATAAAAAATGATCAGTGACTGTAACTCCCGCAGCTGTCGCACAATCGTTGATGATCCCAGTTTGCAGCATTGTCAGCCTGAGCTAAATCCAGATTTGCTGCTGAGAATGAAAAACAACTTTTAGTTTGAAATGTTTCCACCTCCCTCGCAGGGTCACCCCTAACCACGAGCCCGAGGCTGCTAACGGGGCATGGAAAATGGCAGGATTGGGATCGGGCTGCTGAGGGTTTTTTCCCTCTTCCTAGCAGATGGCAGCTTCAATGTTCCCAATTAGTGGCTGGCACATCAAGCAGCTTTTAGAACCAGACCGTTTTTGCCGGTAGGAATTTCCAGATTGTTGCAGATTTCCAGTTCTGGCGGCACAGCTGCCACTGGCCTCTTTGAGGGGAGGTTTCACCGGGTGCTCTACAGACACCTGAGCCTGGAAATCTGGGGTAGCCATTGCAGTTTTCCTTTATTTCTTGTATTTCTTCACTTCCATGCCCTTTTACACTCTCATCTGGCTCCAGCCCTTTGGAACTCCTGCTCCTCACCTTGGTTTGCCACTGGTGGCCTCAGGCCTTTGTAGCCTTGAATTTGCTTTGAATTTATATTCATATTCATATCCACATCCATATTTATATTTTATTTATACTTATATATATTAGATAATATATAATATATTCTAGTATATAATATAACATATAACCACATATTAATAATTATTTATATTATATTATTTAGACATAATAGTTATGTTTATATAACAATTAATACTCATATTTATATTCATATTTACATTGCTTTGAATTTCTATATCACTACATCACTGATATTGATTGCTGCCCAGCCCGCTCCCAGTACCCCCAGAGCTAAAAATTTTCTGAGGAACACAGGTAGGAAGAAATAAGGTGAATGGGAATTGCACTTTTTGTCCTCCAATGGTGGCCAGAACCTCCCGGGTGCCGAAGGAAACCAGGATTCATTTTGACAGGCTGTCTCATGGGAGAAGATGTTGAGTAAGAGGGGCTCCCAAAGTCGGATTTTGAAACAAATAATTGGAAAAATGGATTTTATCGTCATGTTTCTCCTGCCAATAGCAGTTAGTGCTTGATAGAATAATTCTGTGTGTGTGGGGGAGGGAGAAAAGGCCACACACATGGATTTCCTGCATGGGATGGGAGTGATCCAGGCACACTCCCCACTCCCAGCCCCTGCAGGAGCCTTTACTCAGGAAGGCACATGCAGCACCAACAGTCTTCAAAATGCCCCAAAACAACAAAATAATGGAAATAACCTTCAATTACGCTGGAAAAAACCCCAAAGGGTCAGAAATTCTCTGACTGCTGCCAGAGGAAAATAATAGAAAAGCAAGAGATTTTCCAGTAAAAAGTTCAGGAAGCCAACAAAAAAAGCAGGAATATGATTTTTGAAGGAAAAATGCTTGGCATTCCTGTAATATTTGTCTTAGCAGGACTTTTTTGGGCGCCAGATGTTCCAGCAGCTGGAAGCTGGGCTGTTGTCACTGCAGTGAGCTTTCAGAGGAGATTTTTACTCCTACCAAGCATCTTTTCTCCCTACTCTGGGACCCATAAATCACATTTTAAGGAAGAAAAGGTTGTGACTGGCAAAGCAGTTGAGTTTTATGCACGAGTCGTGCAACGACCAAAGGAGGGATGAGCCAAATGTTTCCCTGAAAGCTGTCCCGAGTGCCCAAGGTGGAATCTCTGGAATTCCACAACTTGCCACTCTAAAGATTCCCTTGTCATCCTGAGGAAAAGGAAATATTGAAATCTACGGGTTATAGGCATGGATAGAAAAAAATTGGAGATTTAACATGGATAACATGTCTGGGCAAAAAAGCAACCTGGTATTCTCTCCCTATCCATAGCCAGGAATTGTAACTATTTCTTTTATCCATTATTTTAGCTCATTATGGGATCTTTAAGATGCTTTTGAGGTGAAAAAAGAAGAGGAACTCCTGCACCCCTGAGTGTGTCCTCAGGGTCAGAACCTGCAGCCTAAAATAGCTTTGGTTTATTTTGCTCTCTTCTGTTGAGCTATTCCAAGGGCAAGAAAGGATATTCAATAACCAATAAAGGATATTCAAAGGGAATCAAGGATAAAATTCCATTAAAAAGCTGATCAGAAAGGGGCAAAAAGCATGGGAAAGGGCTGGAATGAAAATATTGCAAGAATCAAGGCATTCCCATCAAATACAGCCAATTCCAGAGCCTTGGATTCACTGGCATTATTTATGCAAGATTCCCTCCCTGCAAACATTTTCAGGATGAAAATACCTCTATAAACTGAGTAGGAATTCAGAAAATTCTTTCTTCACTAGAATTATGACCTCTGATATTTCCTCATTTAAATCCATAATAATTCAATAATTTAATAAATAAAGGAAAAACCCAGAGGTTAATACCGTTAATATCTAAAAAGCAAGGAAAATAATACCCCATTATAGGGAAAAGCCAATTCCTGCTGGTAATTTCCCTAAAGACTCTGCTGTTTGTGGGTTTATTTCCTAGAGCATATTGAAAATATTGTGTTCAGGGCTCAAGGAAGCCTGGTTGGAATTCTGAGGTGGAACAACAGGAGGTCCATGAAAATACCAGTGAAAAGCAAAATAATTCTAATACAAGGAAATGCAAAGCAAACCTCAAGGCACAGAATTCATAAATTGGAGGCTATGAATGGTACATCTGGTATTAATTAATATATTCCTAATGAAAAGCACAAAAAGGTGTTTAATTAAGGAAATGGGCTCTCAAATACATTGGAAATTCTGTGGGGGAAAAAAGGGAATTGCAGAAAAGAAGACTTCAAGCAGCAAGGAGCAAATCCTTGGCTAAAAATAGCCATTTTATTCAAATATATCCCTTTTTTTTTTTTTTTTGGAGCATCAGTACCACCCAGCTTTCAGAGGCCACTGCTCTTAATCCAATCAGATCCATAGAGAATAATCCATGTGGTTTATCACTCCCCAAATTAATTCTGATTAAAAATGACTTTTGGAGAATGATTTGTGGCATTCTGTTGAGCTTAAGCTTCCTTTTGATCTACTTAGAGGAATCTTAGTACAAATCTAGAGCAAGGCAGCTCATTACCCTCCTCTGAAAGGCTTTTATACTCAAATTAATATATTTAAGAGGATGCTGCTGGCAGCAAACCCAATGACCTTAGAGTGCTGGAAGAAGCTCCATAGGATTGGCCTTGGCACATGTCAACTCCCTGGATGATGAGAGAAATTTTTATCCAACACTTCACTGGTCTGTTTGTCTCTAAATTAAATTTTTGTGGAAGATTATGGACTCAGGATTAGTTTTCTTCTATTTTTTTTTTTAATTTTAATTTATTTTTGGTGTTTGATTGTTTTTATTATTTGTGAAATTTTGTTCAGGCCGGAGTAGAGCACGACTGAAGCAACTGAAGGCAAGCATCTGAATGTTCAGCAGTGTATTTGTGATCAATTCATCCAAAACTGATTCACATCAACTACTCTATTAATAATTCAAGACTACAGTCCTTAATTATCCCCATAAGTTATTACGTTCTGTTAAAGAAGAACTAATTGTGGGATTTTTGGGTTGTTGTTGAAAGTTGTAGTTTTGCATTGGGTCATTTGAAACGTTGAGAGAGTCGGGGTTGTTCAGCCTGGACAAGAGAAGCTCTGGGGAGACCTCAGAGCCCCTAAAGGGGCTCCAGGAGAGCTGGAGAGGGACTGGGGACAAGGCATGGAGGGACAGGACACAGGGAATGGCTTCCCACTGCCAGAGGGCAGGGATGGATGGGATATTGGGCAGGAATTGTTCCCTGGGAGGGTGGGCAGGCCCTGGCACAGGGTGCCCAGAGCAGCTGTGGCTGCCCCTGGATCCCTGGCAGTGCCCAAGGCCAGGCTGGACACTGGGGCTTGGAGCAGCCTGGGACAGTGGGAGGTGTCCCTGCCCCTGGCAGGGGTGGCACTGGATGGGCTTTGAGGTCCCTTCCCAACTCAAACTGATGCCTTAGGATTTTAGGTTCTATATTTTTCATAACCCTGCAATTCTTTAGTGTATAACTCTAAACTCCATACACAGTGTCAGCTGCTGCTTTCCCATTTTGGTCAGACAANCTGCTTTCCCATTTTGGTCAGACAAAACAATTCCTCTCCAGGCCTGGGAATCAAGGACACCTCACTGGCTCAGGCCCCGAGAAACATAAAACGAAAGTGAGTTGTGGGGAGCAAACTTGGGGTAAATTCCTTCATTACCTGAAGCTGTAAATGGAAGATTAACCCCCAATATGCAAACAGACCGAACTTATAAAAGTGTTAAAACTCATGACCTGTCGTCCATTTTTGGGTATAGCCCTTGGGTGGGCTTTGTCTGCCTGAA
>VZTG01008686.1:232172-413488 GCA_013397845.1 Melanocharis versteri | reverse complement strand
TGCCAAAGCTCAAGGTGATGCTGAGCCCTGATGTCTGCCAGGGTGACCCTGCCTTTCTTCTCGCCACTTGAACCAGAATGCTGAGACCCGTGGACTTGCAGTGAGCAGCAATCAACTTCCCTTAGTCATAAAACATTCTCTGGTTTATACCATGCAAACAGTAAAGACCACACATACTCTAGATGTTTTCTTTCCTGGTGATGAATACCTGAACGCATTCCAGCCTAAAACATTATTTTTCTCCCTAAGGTAAAAAGTTGTACATGAAAACTATCAATTTTGCACAGCAGACAGAAAGTAGATTAATGAACAAAACAATAAATTGCCTCTTTAAGAAAACAGATACTAACACATGAGCTGAGCATGTGACAGAAAATGATTCAAGATCACCTTATAGAACTCCCACACATGCTCTTCAGGCAACTTCCAATGCACAACAGTCACAAGTACACCAACCTGTGTTCCACACTTGTGTCTAGTGACACTTATGAGGTACCATGCCAACAAGAACAACTCTGAGGCCACCACAACTTTGTACTGACGCTCAGTAAAAGATAAAATATCCCATTAGAAAAAAAAAGAAATTGTCCAGCAGTTGGCCACAAGGATGCTGATAATGACATTACAGGCATATGGGAAAAGAATTAACAGAATAGTCAGCCTGTTTATTTTCAGTAGTATATGCCACAGGGAAGACAGAAAGCACCAAAATGATCCCCCCTGCTTCTCCCACCTGTCCTTCTTCAGTGGATGTCCACATAGATGAGGTAAAAGTAGGCATAAGATTGCACGTATGTCCATTTTGATTCCAGGAGAATAATTTAACTTCGTCCACTTACCATGTTTAAATTGCAAAACAATAACCAATCAACAATAATTTGTTTAGTCACAATCTTAAGTCTTACACCTCTAAGGTGCCAGATGGATGCTTGATACATTTTGAATACTAAGAGTAACAACAAAATGCAGGCACCTTGCTTATAACTCACACTGAGGAGTCTTAAACCAAAACTAGTTATGGGATAGGTCTCATTGACTGTGATCAATGTTTTTTAACTGAAGTCAGTCTATCACCTTATTTCACTTGCCAACATCACAAGATACCTCAAACATTGCAGACTGATCCCTTCCCCAGCTCAGCATGGCAAAAGCTTGTGCTTGATCTCCCAAGCCCATCTGACCAAATATCAGTTGGCTCCTACTGTGCTGTTATCTCAATAGGAAGGCAGAAATAGAATTAATTATATTAGCATATGGGACTTGTGATGTAATTCTCTTCTTTATTCTGGGAGGGAAGGAAACCTGAATTAATTACTATCTGACTAAAAATTACAAACCACTTCTTTAAGATAAGAAACTTTTCTGAGGGAAAGAACAATGTCAGTGTTTTACCCTGAGGCCAAAAGCAAAGCTGACAGCTTAAACAGACTCTTGAAAGAGCTCAAGGATTGCTCAACCTGGAAGTAAAGGCTTAAGGAAACCTCCCTGCAGATCTCCTGCAACCCTGAGTTTACGTGACACTCAGCAGTACAGAATTTGCCTGAAGACCTGCCTGGAAACCAGACACCTAGAATGCAAAATTCTGCTGGATGAGTGAGTTGAAAAAAAAAAAGGGATACAGTTGGAAGCAAGAAGGAGTCCAAAAGAAACAGCAAAAATACTAAAGGGCACTAGACCAACAATCCAAGTGCAAAGGATCTGGGATTTCACAACAGACAACTCACAAAAGTACAAACATTGAGTCCTGTGGAAAAGGATTTCAAAGTTTCTGCCTCAAAACTGCTATATAGTTAGAACATAACACATACAAAGGGTCTGTAGAAGGAGCAGGAAATTTTCCATCACTGGCCCCATTCCACTCCATTGCCAATTGTAACACAGCGGACACACCTTGAACCACAGCCTGAGCAGGAGCAAAAGCTCATCCCCTCCCCGCACCAATGAAAGACCACACTACAAAGTCAGGCTTTAGCCACGGTACCAGATCCCTAGCACATCCTTCCCCAGGTCTCCTCCCCGGTCGTGGCACTGATAACACACTAACAAACCCCCATTCTGGCAACCTCAACGTGACCGCCCCTTCCAACCACATGGGAACATGGTGACAGGACCATCTCCTGCTTGTGCCATGGGTTCACCAGTGACTTCCCACGCAGCTGGGTGGCATTAGGAGAGCAGGCTGGTGCTAATTATCATGCAGAAACAAGATCACAATCACTGAGCTGGCAGCACTGGGCATCTGCTTATTCAAGACACAGGGCAGCACTCCTCTGCTCTGGTGGTTCCCCAGTGTCACGTTCAGTGGGAAAGGTTGTTACAGTTACTATGAAAGGGTAATCTATTACAAATTACTCATTAATGCAACTGAAAAATTAGTGACATTACTGAGTATGTCTGTGTCATGCTAGCTCAGTGGCAAGACCTGGCTCATGCTGCTGGTTTCCCCTGTGCTTTTTACAGGACCCTTCTCAGCACAACTTACACACAGAGCTTCTCTCCTCCTCACCTGAACCACATGGGACTTCCCTTTGTGGAGCTGCTGTGCCTGGCCACGCGTACTCTCCAGCAGTCAAACTGCTGTAACACCCAACGAAATACCAGCAAATTTGAGACCCTTTTGTATCCGTTTCGGGCAGGTACTGAGACGTGCTAAGCCTGCAGGTTGTGTCCCACAGCCATCTGTGCTGATAACACTTGGTGGATTTTGGAAAGCAGCCTCAGCAGGTGAGTCACTGGGCTTTCCCACCTCTGCCAGCAGTGGGTGGGGGCACAGTCAGCATGGTGCAGGTAAGGCCTGCTCTGTCCTGCACTCATCTGAGCCTGCTTCCAAAACCTCACCACCTCAGCACGAACTGCTGGAAGGCCTCTTTTCTGGCTACAACCCCTTGGCTCCCCTCCAGAAACAGAAACAGCTCTAATCGTCTTCCTACTAGTTTGGCACCATCAGAGTGTTATTGCTGCTTCTGCATGAGGAGTTTTGCCCACGGTGGATATTCCTGCTTTAAATGCTCTCATTAAGGAGCGAGAACTTTGTGCAAAATCCTCACACGCAGCCCCAAAGCCCAGGTCCAACACCAGCCTCGGGATGGGCACAGCTGACCAGCAGCAAGTGAAGGAGCAGCTCACACTCACTATACATTCAGTCCTTGGTTTATTCATCTCAGCCCCAGATGGGTCTTGAATATAAAAGAATTATGAAAAATGAGGCAAGAACAGAGAGGTATTTAACTAATGAAGCTGGGATGGAAATTGGAAGCACAGGTCAGCCAAATGAAGGCAGTGGGTACAAAGAAGGAGCTGCCCCAAAAGTTTAGTCAGGAGTCCTGCATCAGGGTCACAGTAAAAGCTGCACAGAATTTGCTAAGTTTGGAGCAAGAGCTGGGCAGGCAACAGGAGTGGGGCGATGAAAGGGCACAATACTTGCAATTGTACTCATGGACACAGGGGAATTGTGGCTCAGTGACATCAGGCAGGTGGAGGCCACATCTGTCTCAGAACAAGGGGCGGCCAACAGGCAGAATGATTGGGAAGGTTCAGTAAAAGGCTAAAGCTATCACAGATCCCAACAAAACCGGAAGAGAAGAGCTGCAGAGAACTCAACAACCAAAATATACACACAAATACAAGGAGAAGCAGCAGAAATGGACATAAGACTCAGAGCAAGAGGTGGCCTGAAGTGGTTCATTTAAGTAATGACCAAAGGCAGTGTCCCATTGGCATCTGGAGCTGGACATCTCTCTTCAAGACCAAACCTTGAGGGTTTCACACGGAAAGGGCTCACGGGTCTGCTCCTAGCAGTAGGTCCCACTGGATGGGGGCTTGGGGAGGTGCTGCTGGCCTCTCGAAGGCAGCTGGCACACGGATGCAGGATGCAGCTCCGTGCCTTTATCATTGGAGTCAGATTGTTCCTCCGTGAGGCGCAGGAAAGCTTTGCTCTCCAGCCTTGCAATGAGCCACTTCCTTTTTTTCTTTTTTCTCTTCCTCCTCCACCTCAAAAAAGCGGATATTTAATAATTGGGATCAGAATAGCTTGCTATCCTGAAGCGATGGGTGGTAGTGGTGCTGCACCTATAGTGACATCATGCTGTCAGCCTGGCCAAGTCCTCATCCCGTCAGAGCTATTCAGTAAAACACAACTAATTATTCTGCCAGATCCCTGGCCAGATGACAAACTGATTCACGGCACTAGCTAAAAAAAAAGAAGGAGAGGAAAATGCACCATTTCCTATGACTGAAACTACATTAACCTGTTACCCCAAGGAAAACTCTGTCCAAAGTTTTTTTTGCAGCAGCTGAGCTGTATGCCAGATGGCTGAAATGCATTGCCAGAGACCTCAGTGCTGTGCTACGAAAGTTCATCTGCAGAGCACAGCTTCCATTTGATATCCATCAGCATTCAGAGGAAAAAGATCTTTTTCCAGAACACCTGCAGAGTATCTTTTATGTCAGACAACCTAACACTGTTATCAGAAACTGCTAATTAAAACTTAACAAAAGCAAATACCTGGTTTTCTAAGCTGACCTCAGGATGCTGAAAACTAAAAGTAAGACCAGGGAGACTGCTACAAATGAATGCTTTTACTCAATCTGTTAGTCAATTCACAAGGGAAACTTTCCTGAATAACTCAAGAAGTCTAAAATTACATCATTATGGCAAGGGCACACCAGTATGTGGCTTATTAATCACTTCCAGGAAGATGACTATCGGAAAGTCATTCTTAATAGCACCACTGCCTGGAAACATGGGGTCCCTTGCTCACCTCAGGGTGGGTACCTTAGATTTCCCTCACATGGAATTTCCTCTTCAAGCAAATTTCCACCCTTGCCAGAAGCCTGCAATGCAAATGCACTGTTTCACACGCTCTTCTGACAAAAGACTGGATTCAGACAACACCCTACAACTGTAACTATCTCCCAAACTCTGATGAAACCATTCTTCTCTGGCAGGAGTGAGAGATACACCTTGTCTAAAACAGTGAGTGCTGCTAGATTTTGCATGTTCACCTCTGCTGCAAAGACATGTGAGACACTGTCTCTCACCAGAGGTAACCTCAGGTAGGATGCCAAGGTTCAGCATTGCCCGAGCTGCTCTGAACTTGCTCCTTAAATGAAATAACCAAGACTTGTTCACCATACACATACGACCACAGCATAATTCCCTTTCAAAAGCTTGAACGATAACAAAAAGAAGAGATGGTAAAGAGGGAGAGATGGAGGGAAAGAGGACAGATGGACAAATGAGACTCTCATACCTGTCTGGAACACTTAAGCTTGTATTTGAGAGGTGAGAACTCCTCCCT
Source organism: Melanocharis versteri (assembly GCA_013397845.1). Taxonomy (NCBI): domain Eukaryota; kingdom Metazoa; phylum Chordata; class Aves; order Passeriformes; family Melanocharitidae; genus Melanocharis; species Melanocharis versteri. The sequence continues at coordinate 408,188 of VZTG01008686.1, read as the reverse complement.
CCACTACCTGAAGCAACTGAGAAGAGCAAGAAAACAAAGACAAGCAAGAAGCAAAACATATTGGAACAAAGGAGGAAGAGATATACACCACACTGGTAAAATCACAGATGGAGTATTAGTCTTGCAAATTACAGTACAGAAGAATAATATCCTAAATGGGAGCTACAATGCAGTGGGGTCAAATACAGCAGTCTGTCACAGCAGCACAGAGTCAAGTCCACAAGCAAAATTCAGAGCCCTCCCAGCTACCTTTGATTCAATGAGTCCTGTGATCTGCTGCTCCGTTCCTCCAAGGGTTACTGATGCAATGTGCCAGATTCCATGTTTCTTTCCAACTGTTCTGAGTCTCCTGCATCTGATCTCAAAGAAGGGAGCAGAAACAGCTGGAAGAGAGAAACCAGAATGGCATATTCCAGCAGCAACCCTTGGAAGAACAAACAACGACAGCCTTGTGAGAGGTGCCACTGTACCCCCGGCACACACGTTTGCATGTGGATATGGATTCACATGTCTTCTAGAAGAAACACGCGTTGCTCTGGCCGGTCACAGAACATCAGAGCATCTTTGGATTTAGCATGATCAGTGCAAGCTGAACAGACTGACAGCTCAACAGCACAGCCACGACCCACAGTCATGGGTGCCAAACAAGTCATATGTACTAACTGCAACCTAATTTGGGCACCATACTTCTCCTCCAGTGGTACCTTTACTTCCTGAGCAACTCCACCTATTTTGTAGCATATGAGCAGCTCGCAGCCCACAAGGGAACCCAGTCAAGGTCTACTCTGGTTGGGCTTTAAATGTCCTGTAGATCTAGCTGCAGGCCAAAGGAGGAGAGCAAAACAGCAGGTGAAACAGGAGACTGAAGGAATAAGCTTCTTCAGAGAAAATTTAGGTATTTGCTGCCAAAGGAGAGGATTAGCTGTGAACATCAGGAAGTCAAGGAAGCAGAGAGCAGCAGGAGGCCACTGCAGATAATAGGGACAGTAGGAGCAAGGCTATTGCTCATCAAGGCACATGAAGGGGGAGATAAAAAGGCTTGTGCTCTTTCATATGTGCAAGGACTAGAAAGAGGTAGTGAGGAGGTCAGGGAGATGACGCTGGTGGAGGAAGGGCCATGATGAAAAAAAAGCGCCTTTGAAAATGAATCATGGAAAAGTGATTACTAAGGGAAGAGCTGTCAGGGTTGGTGTTAGGACCTCCTCATTTCCACTAGAAAGAAGTAAGATGCTGCAACTCACAGCCAGACTTGGGGAAGGAAGACCAGGAGCACAGCAAGACCAAGACAGAAGGATGTCATTTAAAGGACAGAGTATCAGACAGAGAGTATAGCAGATTAGGATGGTTGGGAATTACATGTAGGAGAGAACAGAAAACAAGTTTAAGGGCTCAGAGGATACTTAAGGCAAGACAGACCAAAAGCTCTCTTGCCAGCTTTACACCAGGAATCAAAGGGAAACTGCAACAATTTTTCTGACCGCAACTTCCTTATAACCAATTCCTAGAAAGCACGGGTGCACCACATCTCTCGAGGACAGCAACACCGCCACAAGGCCAGTCCTAGCGCTCACAGCACCATTTCTGGAGGGGTCCCTAAACTCCACAACCCTTCTTTCCCACACAAACCTACTGCCTTTTAACTGCAAACAGCACTTCCAAGTATCAAGTCTTTCAAGGCAGTAACAAAAGGAGTACCTGGAGTATTGCAAGTCTGCCTGTCCCCTGAAGAGTTGGTTGGAGGTGTCCGGTGTCGGTAGACAAGATGTGGTTTATTGTGCTCTTCTTCATACTCCTGTTCCTCAAGCGATAGGAGCGGCTCTACAAAATAGTCCCCATCATCAGACTTGAATGTGCCTAGCTGAGAGGGACCAGAGAGAGGAACAGGAGGTCAGCTTTATGCAGTGACAAACCACCTAGCAGCGCTACCCCACAAAGCGAGCAGTTAACGAGGGAGGTGTGCCCAGTTCCATGGTAAACACTGTGAAGGCACTGGCTGGAGCTCCAGCTTCGGTCACACTGCTTGCACCCACCGTGGGCTGCACTGCTCCCTGCAGCCATACCACTGGAGCTTACAGAGGGCTAATCACTAACCCCACTGGAGCTTATAGAGGGCTAATCACTAACAGGCAAGGAGCATGAGAGGGGCACATCTGCCAGACCCTGTCCCTATGCCAGTGACATTTACCAAACCAGTCCTGCCCAAAGGGCAACGGTGCTGCCGTGTGCTGGAGGCCCCAGTGAAACCCCATCATATGCTGGTTTCACACAGCACCTTTCCCTGAGACAGGCTTTTAACCCACATATAAGGACCAGAGGAAGGCGTCCAGCTAGTGAAATCCCTGCTTACGAGAAGACATCAACACTCCTAGTTGCATACAACTATGAATGCAGATATTTGGCAGGTAAATAAAATAATATACAAGACAAAGCGTTCTGCAGCCATCCCATACGGGGAGCCATGGCCAGTACCAGTGAGGGAAGCCACGCACACGTGCCCAAGCCTAGGTTAACACACGCACCCGGAGCAACTCCTGGACTGAACGATGCCAGCAGAAACCTCCGGGGAGCCCCCAGGAGTGGCACCCCGTGGGACTGAAAGGCACCAGGACAGACAGAAGAGTCAGCCCTCTTAGGAGCTTCCGCTCATCCCGGTGCCAACATTCCTGCACTGAAGGCCACCCAGCTGGGGTATCAAGGACCGGGACATGCCGCTGGTCCGAGGTGCTCGGTGGCTCCGGGGCCAGCGCTGCTGGTAAGCCCGCAGCCACTCCTCACCGGCACCCCGGCACCCCCGCGGGAAGGCGGGGGTCCGTGCCCGGGTCTGGCCCACGGTCCGCCCCGCGGTGGATGGCATTTTATCCCCCAAAAACCCGCGGAGCAGGAGCGGCGCATCCCGGAACGCGACCGACGAACAGCGGCACGCGAGAAACCCGCGGGCGGGGTGGGCCGGAGCCGCCCGCCGCCGTGAGGGGAAGGGGCGGCCCCCACCGCTCTGCCCGCCCATCCTCCCTCGCCCCGCTCCTCCTCCTCCTCCGCTCTTCCGCCCCTGGCCCTCAGCGGGGCGGGGCCGGCCCGGCGGCCGGGGCGCGGGTCTCACCATCCCGGAGCAGAGGCTGATAACGGCGGTGAGCCGAGGGCGGGCATTGACGTGCCCCCGGTAGAAGCAGTGCTTCACGTCGGCGTCGGCCGCCTCGGCGTAGAGGCGCCGCTGGTCTGCGGCGGGCTCTCCCAGAAGGCTGACGGTGAAGAGCGGGGCGATGAAGGCCGAGCTGGCCGTCAGGTTGAAGAGGAACTGCTGCCCGAAGGCGGACAGCCTGTAGTGCGCCTTGGGGGAGCCGGCAGCGGCCGCCGTCCAGGCGTCGGGGGCAGCACTGGTGCTCCGCCGGCGCCGCCTGAAGTGGACATCGGTGGGGAAGGGCTCACCGAACTCATTCACTCGGGTAGGAGTAACGATCTCGTACTCGCTGAGCTTCTCCAGCAGCTGGGCTGCGAGGGGACAGACGCACATGCCGCTGAGTGAGGTGGCCGAGCCCCGCGGCCCCGGGGGGCGGAGGCGCAGCACTCCCCGCACTCCTCCCCGAGCACCCCCTTACCTTGCCTGGGGTGCAGCTTCTGCCTCCTCGCTCCCGTCCTCAAGCCGTCGGTGAAGAGCGTGGTGAGTGCCAGCGCCAGCGGCGCCAGCTGCATGGTGCTGCGCGCTGTCCTCGGAGGAGCAGCCTTCCCCGCCTCCGCTTCTTCTCCTCCTTTTTTCCTCCCTTTCCCTCTTTTAATTTTTTTTCCTCTTCTTCTTTCGCCCCCCTGCCCCCCCTCCGCGCCCCCGGAGCGCTGCCGGGGGAAGGCGCAGGAGCCGGGCGGCGTTAGGGGCGGGCGGGCCGGCGGCGCGCGGGGCGCCGGGGGCCGCGCATGGTGCGCGGGGGCGGACGAGCCGGGGTCGGGACCGACGGGCCGGGACGGGGGAACCGCCCGCCCGCCTGCTCGCCCTCGCTTTCCGCCTTTCTCCCCGTCGGGCTGGTGTGTTCGAGCTGCGGGACTCAATTTAAATAAAGGGGCGTGCTCCATAGATCAAATGGGAGAAAAGAGCCCGCCCTGTGGAAAGCCCTTCCTCCGCTCCTCGCAATTCGACTTCGGAAATGCCGCTCTCTTTGATTCCCTGCTAACCCCGAAGGCGCAGGTTTTGGTCAAGAAAAGCCATCACTGGACGGCGCGGGCGGGGGGAGGCCGAGCCACGGCTCTGCACACCCGGGTCCAGTGCCTGCTCCCCGCCGGCTCCTTCCGAAAGGCTTTAAAATCCCAAAGTATTTGGGAAGAGCGGCAGCGGCAGCTGCCTGTTCTGCGAGGTCCTGGTGGGGAAGAGTCACTTTGTCACTCACTGGGAGGAGAGCTGAGTTTTCTTATATAGTTTTTTTTTTTTCCAAGGCAGCTTGAAGAAGTGGACCAGCAATTGAAGAATCCCCTGTGTGGCACGTCTTATAGCAGTTGTTTTCTTCTGCATTTTTCAGATAAGAGGCAATTCAAGCAACTTTTGTTCAGGATCAGATTTGTGTTGTGCAGTTTTCAGGCACCCTGAGGGAAAAGGAAGATTATATCCTTATCTGAGTTTATTTTGTTTTGTTTTACACTTTGAAAGGTCTCTGTAAACATTTAAGACATCCTTTAGAGCTAAATGTAATTAAGTGTTCTACCCATTCCTCAAATCAAAACTCCCAACCTTGGTTTAAAAGGTTTTTAAACCTTTAAAGCATGTCAGCAAGGCAGAAGAGAAGTTTGGAAGTTCAATTTGCACTTCCATAGAAAACGACAAAGTTCTTTACATTCTTCGCTCAACTTTGGGACAAAGCACAGAAATATCTGTATTTGCTGCGGAAAGGGAAAGTTTTAAAATAAAAATCAATTCAGAATCCACCTTCTGGGCAAAATGGCACCTCCTGACTCTTCAAAACAACTGGTGAAGTCCTACATACCTCAACTATTAGGAGTCAGTTATTAATTTTGTATGATGGATATAAAAGTCAGAGTAAGTAAAGCATCACCTGCAAAGCGGTGCATCTTCAACCCTGTGACTGGCTGGCCAGGGTTGCAGGGCTGGGAGGCAGAGCCTCGGCAGTGCAGGAATCTCCAGGATTGTGGAGACCCAAGTCAGCAAGGCCTCCAAGCAAGTCACCCTTAGTGCAATGGCACATAACCTCCCTGCGTGGCATTGTACCCACGCTTATAAACCAGGTTTAATTAAAATCTTGGATACTTACCGTGAGATAACTCACCCATATCTCTCTGAGCTGCAGAGCACCCTGAGCCCTGACCATCTTCCAGCACCTTACTGCAATGGTCATATGTACCCCAAAGCTTTCAGACTTCACGAGAGAGATACACACGGCGTGCTTGAGCTTGGGATAATGTGCCAGAAGTCACAGCGGGAGAAGGAAGGGTAGGCTATATCCCAAACTCAGGTGTGTGCTTTTCCCAGGAGTGCCAGGGGGAGCCTGTGCTGCCAGTTGGGCATGTGGAGCAATATTGAGTGGCCGAGCAGCAAAGGGGGACTGAAGAAAAGTGAAACGAGTTGCCTGAAGAAGGAGAGGTGAAAAGCTGAGCATAGTATCAAGGCTGAGTCAGAGGGGAGGGGAGAGGCTTACGTGGAGCTAGTCCTGCCGGTGTCCTGGGAAAGAGGACTGCAGCCTTCAGGCCTGAGATCAGCATGGTGTTGGGAAACACATCTGGTTTATCTGGGCTGCAGAGTGCCCCAGGGCGTCCCCATTTCACAAACATCCCACATCTCACCACTCTCAGCCTCAGCATCTCCCCGTGCCACTTCAGGTGCTGGTGAGACCTGCCTTGCTTCTGTTCAGCTCACTGTCACAGGAAAACCTATCAAAGCTTTGGAGTTTTTTTCTCCTTAGTTTTCTACAAGGTGACCAGTCAGTTTGGCTCTGGGGTGAGGTTTGGAGGAGCTCAGGAGCTGGCACAGGGTGAGAAGTGACAGCACATACCTGTGACTTGGTTGGGTAGGACCCTTTCCTTTTTGGTACTGAGCTGGATGTAGCAAGGTTCTTTTGTGGAGCATCCTTGTGGACGTACAGTCCGAAGAATTTCTCCCCTTCTCACGAACTCTGTAGGAAAACAAGATAAACTGGGACATTCTTCTCTCTATTGCTGCACGCAGCGACACATCCTTACAGCCCTACCCACTGATCTGAAACCACCAACCCGAGGGAAGGCAAGAAACACAACTCCATCATTCAGAAGAGGGGATCCAACCCATAGGACTCCATTATGGGGCAGAGTTGGGAGCGGTCTGAAGGCTCCCAGGACCAAACCCTGGCTTTGCAATGTCACTAAACGTACATTTATGCATGCCATGCAGCATGGCATGACTTCCAGAGCCATTACCATCAATATGCACAAGTTGTATGTTGTGTGGCGTTTTGAATCTTTACAGCTGGAGATTAGGAAGTGCAGAGTGAAAGCTGTACCGTAAGTAAATGGATTATGTAGAGTTTAGAGAAACTAAGCTGCAATCTTAAATTCAAATAACTTTCCTATTAGGAAGGATCTATTAATACTTACGGTATGGTAATTGTGCAGACTCCAAGTCCTCACCCAGTCAAAACTAAGCCCTAAGAGCCCATACCTACCCATGGAAAAATCCCCTTAAAACATTGGGAATTTTGCCTGTGTAAATACTGCAGAACTTGAGCTGCAAATGCCTCTTCTGTAAACTACGAAATCAGAACTTGATCACAACAGCAAAACTTCAGTAAGAAATTTAAGGCAGTGCACATTGCTGCAAAAATACACTTGAGGAACCCAGATTTCCTGAGGTTTTTGCACTGCTTTTCTCCCTTGTTACCATTTCCTTTTCCCTATAGGTGAGGCCATCCCCAGTACTAATCTTTGTTCTTTGTGGCTCAGCCTCTCCGGGTAAGCGTCATCTTCCTTTATCTGTTGCATCCTCTTGCTTCCCCAACGATTATCCCAGAAGGCAGATGGTTTCCCTTTGATGGTTGCTCCTCAATGCCACAAGATATCTGAAAACAGCCAACTTTTCTCCCTCTGTCTAATCTGTGTGGTCAGAAAGGGAAAGATTTCATTCCTTTCAAACTGCTGACTGCCCTCTCCTGCCTCTCTCATTCATCTGCTGATGCTGGTAACAAGGCTACCACTCTGGGCTGCCTTTCTCTTTGTTTTGGAAGCTCTCATAAGGGCTTCTCTTTAAAAGACATTTTCACCAGTTGTGTCAAAGCTGGATTTTTAAGTTAGTGTAAGCCTTCCACATTTGTTTGGAGGGACTGAAACTTGCAAGTTCTTGGTGTGTACTTAATTTTCAAACTTGTTATCTGTGCCAAGCCAATTCTTTTTGGTCCTTGTTAAAAGGATTTAAATACACAGTTTGACTCATCTACTGTAGCCCTTTAAGCTCCTGCTTCCTCCCTGGGGTTCTCTTCTTACCCCATGTAGTGTGCTGCTGCCATTGAGGTCTGAATCGCTGGGTTGTTTGGGAGTTTGCTCCTCCAACCCGAAGGAGGCTGGGAAGTGCTCCCTGCTATTCCCAGCAAAACCAGCACAGCACTGCTATCACTGCTGTCACAGCTTACCTCTGTGTGCCCATGTCCTGGTCCCCATTTTAGGGGAGGCTGAGGGAGATGTGAAATGATGTGCCAGGATGCTGCAGAGCCATTGGTGCCATCCCACTCCCCTGAGTACTGAGACGTGCACATTGAAGTGACTAATTCAAGGTTACCCAGGTAAATAATACCCAAACACCCTCCATCTCGGTCCTGGGTCAAACTGTGCAACTCAAACGTCTTCCCAGCCAGTGCACTGCAGCAGGGGCTGTGTCCTGTGGGAGCCATCCATTGCTCTGCACAGAGGTGCAAGGTGGGGCACAGTGGAAATGCAGTATGGCCTTGTCCTTGCAGATATCATCCTTTCTCTTTGCCTGGGTAGGGAACCAGCATCTGGGAGCTGGAGGTGAAGGAGGGAAAGCAAGCAAGTCTGTGACACTGCTCCACTCACATGCAAGGAACCCGGCGCTCAGTTTGCCTCAGAAACAACTTTGACCCTGGAAAACAGATACATGAGTAGGAACTAGGGACTGGGTGGGAGGAACAGCAAAGCCCACGTAGACACTGCAAATGTGTGGGATTTTCGTCTTCAGGTCAGCACGGATGGACATAATGATCCCTTGAGGCTCTCCACTTGAAACTGCTGGTTCCAGCTCGCCCCTCCCCTGCTCCCAGCATTGCTGCTGACTGTTTGCACACTGCTCCTTTTCCTTACACCTCTTATCTGCCACGTGGAAAACGCTCAGGGTAGCCCAGCTTCTGGGTCTTGCTGCAGCCTGGCAGTTCCTTTGGCCTAATAAGCAGTTATAGATCCCACCCCCCTTTTTACTACAGGTAAACCTGGGACGGGTCCTAATGTAGCTGAGAAACACTTAATTCTGAATCTTCCCATTTTTGTGCAAATTAAGCCACAACAAGCTAAACATTATATTGGTTTATCTTTTGTGTTTGACGTGCTATAAATCAAACAGGACCTGAATACACTCTTCATGACTTTTGATATTATGTATGTGTGCATCTATGCTGTGTTCCAGGTGCCTTTGCCAAAACATTAACAGTAATACTAGGAGGACTAAACAGAGCAGATGTTCTGTAATCCCACACCAAAAGGCAACCTGGGAATGTTGGAAATTATGCAGGTACAAAAAGCTTTATCCCTCGAGCCATGTACTTTTATTATATAAACAAATTATCATAACAGCTCTGTGAGGTGTCACCATCACCTTATGAAGAGGAGACTGAGATGATTGATTTGGCAAAGAACATGGGGTCGTGGAGCTCTGACCTCATGATATTTCCACCCTCCCTCTCCATCTTGTATGCAGTCTAAGTGTATAATGTAATATTTCAGTGCAGGGATCATTAAACTGTAAAACTCTATTTTAGAGTGTTGTTTTCATTCCTTTCCCAAATAGTAGATTGTCTCCAGAGATAACAAAATACAAATATCCAGTAGGGCAGGGAAAAAGCTAAGCAACTTTACAGATACCAAGTTCTTTTTCCCTACACTGTTTGGTTTCCCTTGGGGTGTAACAAGGTACCCAGCTAAAAGCAAAGGCATCTCCCTGGGGGAAGTCTTTACAATGTTGTCGTATTTGTATTGTGGTAGGAAGTCTCTACCAGTTATAAAACTGTCAAACAAACTGTCAATGGCCAAAAAGTGGGAATGTTTTAGGCCTAATCCAGTGCCTGTTAAAACTCATCATCAAAACTTCCACTGACTTGGAAAAGTGCAGAATCTCTGTCATTTCCAGGAGCTATTTTATAGAATCACATCTTGCTCATTAATATCCACCTGACAAACATATATAACATCCAGTATTTCTTTACCAAGACGTAACATCTTGAAAAAAACCCCATTTCTTTCTAACTTAGAAAAATGTCTGTGCTCCCTAAGTTGCAGTACCTAAAACTAGGATGTTTTAAAATTCTTCTCAGGTAGCTGATGGTTCCCAGAACAGATGGGCACAGGGAGGAAGAAGATAATCTGATGGCAGCCCATCACTTTGTAGCACTGCTGGTACCACCTCATTACCACAGCCAGAACGTGCAACAGACCAGAGCCATTGCCCCCACCATGCTAAATGATTAAGAGGTGCTGCTTAAATGTGATGCTTCAGACTTGTCTGCAGTCTCCAACTTGCAGGATATGTTGAGGAAGCAGCTCTCTTCCTACAGGTGCCTCCTACACTCTTGCACCCAGTTTCCTCCTTTCCTCTGAAAGCAGCACTGATAAGGAACAGACTAGAAATGCTTAGTGTGGAAGATTCAGCGTATAAACACAGGACAAAAATCCAAAAAGGAATTTGGTCTCTCCCCAACTATGCTGTGTTTACCCTGGATGAAAGAGTGGTGAACAAGTTCTATTTTCAGCTGCACACCCTGCACTGTTTCTTACGATGGCTGTCGCTGCCTGAGCGGCTGGGCACACCTAACACAGGATCCCTCACTCTGGTTTGTGCCTGAACTACTGCTTTGCTGTCAGGTGCCTGCAGCCTTGGCTTTGCTACTTAACTCACTGTCAGGCTCTGCTTTTGCAATCAAAATAGGGGACTTAACAGTGAGAATTCAGTTTCTTAGAAGATAGAGTTTAGATGAGGTGTTAAAGAGCAGGCATAAAAGTAGCAGGATGCAACCAAGGGAGAGCAAACTTTGGATGATCTGCAAAGATGAAACAAAATTGTCTTTTTCTTCCCAGCTGTTTCCAACAGCCACCTCTGCTCTACGCCTTCATGCCTTCTCACTCACTAAATACCATTTTTTTGATGGCAAAGGCTGTCTAGGAGCAAACCTGGAATCTGTGCATTACCCTCGCAGGTGCGGGGAGAGCTACAAGAATGATGTGAATTGGCTGCAGCCTCCCTAACCACATTCATGTCATGCCACTCTGGCTGGGATGCCGGAGAGAGAATTAATGGAGTATAAATCCCTGTTTGGAAAGCTCCACCTTCTCTCTGTAACTCCTTTATTCCCTTTGCAAACCACAGGAGGAGGGGATCTCCCCAGAGAACCACAGCTGCACATTTCGGGTCTTGATTAAAAGTAGTGGAGAATTCACACAGCCAGACCTGCCTGGCTAACGGGTTCAGAGTGAGCTGTGATACTTCCAAGGGAATCTGTAGTCCTGAGACTAAACCCTGTGAGCAACAATCCTCTTTAAAAGTTATTGTATGGCTTGGCTACAAAGATAAGGCACCAGATGGCTTGGGAAGAATTTTTAGGAGACAGTCGTGCTGGTATGCCTGGAAGGATCTTGAGAGTTTACGTTTACAATAGACCATTTCTTTGGAGGCGAGTGTTTGTCAGGAACATCAGTTTTAATTACTTAAAATGTAGGCTGTTTCCAGATGCAGACAGTGTTAAGAGGAGCTTTTTTTCTCCTGAAGAGAGGACAGCCAACAGAAATCTCTTTTATGGGTAGCAAATTGACTCGTGAGACTACTATTATGCCGTTTTCATCCCAAATACTATCCTGCAGCACCTTCTTTCACGGATGAATTATTCATGGCACAAGTAGGTATTTCTTTTCATCTTTTTTCAGCCAATGAAGTAAGCAGCTAATTTTGTCAACTCTAAGCACACAAGAACGTGGGTCAGCCCTCAATTTCCTAAGACTTTTCAGCTGAGCCTTACTTTGTCTTTTGCTTGCAAGGAGAGATGAGGTGGGACAGGAGCCATAAGGATGCCAGAAGGAATAAGCAGCCTGTCAGTAATTTCAGTGCTTTCATACACGCAATGTACTTCTAAATCCAGGTGTGATCAGTTTGCATATATCAGCTTGGATTATAGCACTATTACCCACAGTATTGGGCTGAATTCAATGACACCAGAAACTGAGCTCTCATATACCCAGTGCGAGGGCATGACATTTCTTTCCCAGCCAGAAGTGTTACCCAAAATTATCTAAAGGTTTTGGACCATTTGGACCTTCCTGGGAACCATGGCCCTGCTGGAGCTCCTCATCACCTGCAGGTGCATGGCAGACCCAAGGAGATGTGCATGTGGGCAGCACACCTTGTGTGTCTGGAGGTGTGGCAGCTCTGCTAAGGGGGAAATTTCCTGCCCTAAAACACATGGATGTTGAGATATACATGTCATGTTTTTCAGACCTTTCAACTTTCTCATATGCATTACAACATAAATAACATTAACAAATACTGGTGATGGGAATCAGGCTCATGTTTGTAAGCCAGCTGTTTCCATGATGTCTCCCCATGTTTTATCATCTTAATTCTTAAATATCCCTAGCCTTTCCATTCAGAATTTTTAAAGGGACAAAGCACGATTTGGAAATGACTGTAACATGAGGATATTTATTGACTTAACTGACATTGTTTTGACATATCAGGGCCTACTAGGGGACCAAGACCCCATTGTCTAATGGCAGAGCAAACACAGGGCTGAAAATGGGGCCAGTATCGGCGTTCCCGTGCCTTATCACACTCAGTTAATGCGTTACTCCACACCAGCCAGCCAGCTAAGAGTAGCATTTGTTGCAGGGAGGAGAAATCTCATGCACACCAGCAGCATTCTTTCTCTCTGCTGTTTTCATAGGAGGTTCCTGCACATGGTTCTTTGTAACACAAAGCCCGTAGTCAAAACAGAGAATTGTCCAAATCTGAGCCATTTCGTCTACCAACAAAGTGGATGTTTGTGTTCCTACAACTGCAGGACAGGGAGGTGCTCGCCCATGGCTGAGACTCCTAGACCTGTCATAGCTTGCAAAACACATGGAGAGCCAAAAGAGCAACTTCCCCCAAACATGGGTAGAACTGGGCACATTAAAACAAACACATGTTATCCTGCTTGATACTGTGCATCAATTAACCCCTCTGGACAGTGAGAATGCAACTTTGTAGCCCTGGCTATACATATATAAACCATGTGGTTTAGGGCAGCAGTATCTAATTGCATGAAATTTTTTTGGACACCATTATGTATAGAAAATAGGCCTCTGGGCTGGGAGCTGGCACTTTTCAGGAGCTGTCATGCTTCTGCTGAAAGCATTGTGGGGGATCCAGTGTCACCACCTCTCTGCAACATCATTAACAGCTGTGACCAAGAACCATCCCTGTGGCCCTTCTCTCTAGCAGATATCTCTGAGTCACTCTCCTGCAACCCACTGCACAGCACAAGGAAGAAAAGAGGAGATTCTGCATTGCTTAAACACACAAGAACTACTGACCCAGCCTCCTTAGAACCATTTCTCACTCTCTCCAGGGTGCACCAATGGTGAGCGTTCAGTGGTGACAGGGCAGGAACAAGGAAAGCTTACAGGGCTGTGCCTGAGCACCAGTCCATCTTCCAGGGACCTGCAGTTGGGTGACCCATGCCAGAGGTGATGTCCTTGTGCCCCTCTGCTGAGCTGCTCCAGGAGGAGAGGGACACAAGTCCTGCCTGGGGACTCACAAACATCACTGTAACTCTCACCCCTGTGCACATGCAGTGCTGGTGTTCAAAAGCTCAACCTTGCACTGCCCTATAATGTGATGTTGGTACCAAACATATCTAAATACTTTAATCATTGTAAGTGTTTGCATTATAGTCAAGATCCATGCTCAAATTGTCACACAGAATCATACTGCTGAGGGAAAACAGAACTTCAAATAAAATTTTGTAGCCATTTGCCATCTCAACCAATGGTGGTTTAGTTTCCACTTCCACCACCCAGAACAGACATGGCTGTGGAAATCCCAGATTAACAATTCTGATTAGGAATACCCACCATAGTCTTAATGACATGTGTGTGTGACTGCCCGTGGCTGTGAGATCTCTCAGGGCATGGAGATATAATTACAGCTGTCAAGGACAGAAGTTCCCTTTTACTTTTCTGTCCCACTTCCTAAGATTTTTCTCATGCCCCAGCCCTCTCCTTGTGTTGTTCCCTCAGGCCTTGTGTCATCTGTCCTGGTCACCAAAGAATTGGATTCCCATGGCTGGAACCAGCTTTTGTGTTATTGGCAGCTCTTCTTTCTGCACCCATTGAAATCTATAAAAATAAGACAATGCGTGAGTAGCTTTTTAATCTAATTATTCTTGTGTTTACTTGGCATAATCTTGGATATTTTGCAACCAATTTATTTGACCCAGCATAGAGCTTCCAGGAGAAGACTTGAGCGTGAGATACAGTGATACGGATATCTCCTGTCAGTCTAAAATGTGGTACAAGCATGCCCTTCTCTATCCAAGCCCTTCAGCAAAAGTGCATGTAGCTTGCTCCTTGATTTCAGAAAATGGGTGCAAATGCACCCAGTCTCACCCTGCAGCTGGAGGTGTCTGCAGCACCCTCCAAGTGCCGGTCCAGCTGTATCTGTCCCTCATGTCACAGGCACGAGCCCCTGGCCCTGAGTGGTGTGTGACTAGCACAGCAGTCAGAAGAATTCACACAGAAGATTTTGTAAGCACATTTGCTGGTTTAAACTTTGCCCTAGAGACTGGAGACTCCTGCGACTGTGAGAAAGAAGGGTCCTTGTCATTTATAGCTGAGGTCAGCGGAGGGCCAGAGCAAGGAAGTTTGTATTGCAGCAATTTGTACCTTATCTTGTTTATAGATGTAAACAGAAGGTTTACACTTCCGTTACTGAACTCTCCTACACCAAAAATGTTGAGTGCAAAGAGGAGGAGAGGGATAGGCAATGTGTATGCATTAGTTTCTTGAACTTATTTCAAAAAGTACCGTTAAAGAGACTGGTGTTTCTGAATTGTTTGGAAATTCGGACTCCCCTGCAGGGCTTAAAAACCCATCTCTGCAGACTGCAGGGGTCATTCCAGGATCTCAATAAGGTCTGGATGTAACTTGTAAGTCTGATGGACCTGAGTCAACATCATTGAAGCCAAGAATCCTTTATGAGCTTTAGGTCACTCCCAATTGCTTCTGAAGTCAATGCCCAGGCTTTTCTCATTTTAGTCACAGTACCAGAGTTTTGTATCATCTGAAAAGCTCCAAGGCAAAGGACATATGGAGCTTACAAAAGCATAGTTATTGTGCTAGCTAGCTCCAGTCCCATGCCAAGCAAATTATTCATGCACATTCTGTGGATAGGAGGCACAATTTTCATGTGGTTATATGCATAAGGGAGAAGAATTTGGGCCACTGACTCAGCCTGTTAGCAATGCTTCTCCCTAAATTCAGCCATGGAGCTGCGAAGCAGATTTCTCACAGCACTGATGGTGGGGCAGTGCTCTCGTTGGAAAATGTGACCCCTTATTTACATGGCACTTGGAAACCAGTATCATACAAGGGAGCCAAATTATCCCTCAAGTCTGGCGTTTTGATTATAACCTTTCAGGAAAGTAAGCAATTGAACAAAAGCAGCTTAGAGATAGCATTTCAAATGAGAATCAGTCAGCTTGGCTGGAACAGGAGCAGGAGCAAACTGCCCAGCCTGTTGGAGACATGGCCATACCATATGATGCTGCTCTCCTGCATCCAAAAAGAAACCTGACATTCTAGAGGTGTTCTGCTTTTTGAGTAGTCTCATGGAAAGAGACAGAGTTTGAGGAGACACACTATGAAACATTCCTTTTAACGCCTGCTGCTTTTCCATTTCAGCTCCGTGACCAAAGTGCTTTTTGTTTTTTCTTTTTTGTCTCAGCAGATTTTATTCAATTATCATTGCAGTGGGCACTGCGGAGTGCAGGGTACATTCCTGCTTCAGTTGTCTTTGTGTCCGCTTGGCAGCAGTTCTCGATACCCAGAAAAGCAGACTGTTGCTATTTTCCTCCATTTTCACTTTCCCTTTAGAAATATTTCTTATATGGCCTTCCCACATTAACCAAAAAAAAAAAAGGAGAAAAAAAAGAAAAAAAGGGAAATTCTTATGATCCTTTCATAAATTAATTAAAATTTGCTCCATTATTCTAGTCAGTGGAAATAGAAAAGCTAATCAGCTGACAGTTATTGTACAATAAAGTCAAGAGTAGTTCATTTCAATCCTTGTTCCATAATACTTATATAATTCAGACCTGGAGACAAAAGCACTAAGGTCATGGATTAGCAATGGCTTGAAGTTGAAAATAGCCTGAGGAAGTAAGGATGGCAAAATAAGTACGATTAGGGAAATCATATGTTAATGGGTATGGGAATTACTTAGTGTATGATATTTTATCAATGTAAATGGAAGAAATACAAAAGCAAGTTCAATTTTTAAGGTCTCTGTGAATAAATATATCTATAAATAAATATAAATATAAATATAAATATAAATATAAATATAACCACTCTATACTTGAAACAGAGCTATAAAAAATTAAATTTGAAATGACAATATAGTAAAACAAATAATTTGGTAATAATTAAAACAGTCGTTGAAATACAGAGCTAGTTCTCATTAACAGTGTTTTATAAGTTTGCTTTTCTTCAGTGATTTACAAAACTAAAACCTGTGTCATTCAACTGAGGTGCCAAGCAGTTCAAAGCACACACTGAGCAGAAATTCATCCCAAAACACCAGCCATAAACTGCACTTTTCTAGATAAAAAATCATGGTTCATAGGTAAATAATTATGTTAATTCACTTGGATATAGCATGTGAGGTAAATGACATCAAAGTCTTTACATGCATACCCAAACGAATTAGCAAAATCTATAATAAAAGCTCTGGTGGCGTCCATACTCAGCAGCGCTGGAATTTCACAAGACACCTACCAAGGTTTCATTATGATCACCTTTTGCAAGCATTACAGCTGGTACAATAATAATTGCTGTGCCAAAGATAATTGTGAAAGCACAAAACACAGAAAAACTAGAAAAGGAATTTTGTGACAAGAATGCTGTGCAATTTTTCGCATACCAGCAGAGAAAATTAGATTTCTAAACAGTGGGTGAACACTTGCTTGCCAGGGTAACAGCTACTGCCTGCATGGAAACCACCCCTCAGAGCCCATGGGATGTTCACAACAAGCAGCAGCTGAACATGCCCAAGGAGAATGGTGGTAATTGATTAATTTTTTAGTGCTTCTGTGCTAAAAGAAATTATACCTGCACATGTTACTGGTGGGTAAAATCTCACACTTCCGTAAAAATGCATCTAGAGTAGCTCTGTTATTGACCAGAACACTTCTAGCCATTTTGACCAGGACACCTCCTTAAGAGGAACATCTTGTCCCAGTGCTTGGGACTTACTGGGAGAAGTTCATTGTGTTGATTTGGCATGGCCTGATTTTTTGGTAGCAGGAGAGGACACCGGGGTAGTTTCTATGAGAAGCTGCCAGAAGCTTCCACCATGTCCAGCAGAGCCAACCCCTGATGGCTCTGAAGATGGACAGGCTGCTGGCCCAATTAGAGAGGTTGGTAACGCCTCTGTGATGACACATTTAAGAAGAAAATCAAAACAGCGCACGGGCAGTTTTTTCCAGGGCCGTCCCTGGCGCCGCGCGCGGCAATGCGCTGCCAAGGCCGCCACCATCTCGGCACGGCCCACAGCACGCCTCGCCTGCCTGGCTGCCCCGGCCAACCGCGCTGCGGGCGACAAAGATCTCGGGCGACAAACTGACCAAAACTCCCACGCCCTGCTTCCCTGCACTGTCGGTGGGAAGGAGGGAGGGGCTGGGGCGGGAAAAAGGTGATTTAAGGACTTATTTTACTTCTTGTTATCCTCCTCTGACTCTGTTAATGATAAATTTACTTTATATCTTTAAATTTAAACCTGTTTTGCGCTCAGAGTGTTTTTCTCCCAGTCCTTATCTCAACTCATGAACCCTTCATTAATTCTTTTTTTTTTTTTCCCTCTCCTCTACCCAACTGTAGCAGAAGAAGGTAAGCAAATGACTCTCGTGGGTGCCTGGCGTTTGGCCAGTGTCAAACCACGACATTCACCTTGGCCTCAATTCACAGCTCAGCCAGAAAGTTTGCAGAGACCTCTTGGGTGTTTGTAACACTGTGTTAAGTAATAGCACAAATAAAACCACTATCTTGGGATAATGCACCTTCTTTTATACAAACATTTCATTTCAAAGTCTTAAATAGGCAATAAAACAATATTTAGTCTTGTAAGTCTTCTTTGGTTAGGTTCATAATGTACCTGCCTACCAATTACATTCCCTGCATTCAGAACACCTAGAAACCTCTATTTATTAGCAATCCATCCCAAAATAAATGTACTGCTTGGGTCAAAGATAATCTATTCTGAAGGAGACTGCTAGACAGCTCCTGGGGATAAAGGAGGGTAAGGTGCTCTTGCATATTTAACACAAAAAAAAAAAAAAAGGAAAATAAGTGTTTTCCGTTTCAGAAGTGAATTTTTTCACACCCTCATTCATGTTTTCTTCATTCAGACACAGGCTGTGACCTCAAGTAAATATCCACTGAGACCCTTTGGATAGCAACATCTGGAAGATGACGAGACCTCGCATCCTTTGCCCATACACACGACACAGTATCTCAGGCTGTTTCAGTATTTTACCTGCCCCTCAAGTGCCCCATGCAGAAGCAAAATGGTTGTTACATGTACGTAGTACAACTTAAAGGCTGCTTAACAGGCTGGTTCTCCTTCTCTGTGCCTTATGAGCCACGTAATCCTATTTAGTGTTTTAGCAGTGAATTGGTGGCTCTGTGCAGTGCCTTGTCCAGTGATGGCAGATAATATTGCCTTTGGTGTGCAACACTCAGCTGAGGCAAGCTTGGAAAGTGTTAACTCTGAGGCAGGATAAAATCCTATTTGGTTGAAGTAAAAAGTAAACCAAGACAGGATTTACAGCAATTTAAGGCTTAAGATGAGATCAGATGCCTGTCATCTCCAAACACCTCTCAATCAGCAAAAAATAATCCTTCGTGAAGTGGATTGTTGGGTTTTGGTGCAAGCTTTTCTGGGGAAAATGGACCCACATGTTATTGTTCTGTGGAGTGGAGGGAGGTGAAGCATAAACTCAGCTGAAAACTTACCCAGGGCTTCTGGCAAGTGCAGGCCAGACACGTGTGATTTGTGCTGCTTACCAGATCTCTGCATTTCGTGAATCCCAGATGATGATTTGCAGGGGGATCTCTTTAAAAGGATGCAGGAAGTTAGAACTATCATCAGCTAATGATGAGGGCAGAGAAATGAAAATGGAGCCAAAGGGAGAGGAAGATGTACTCATTTTCCTGGGAATTACTGCATTAGAGCCACCTGCTTACAGGGTTAACTTTCTTCCTCTCTATTTCAAATGAGGGGAGTCAACCTGACCTTTACTTTCAGATCTGAGAGAAGCCTTGAAAATGAGAACAGTGGAGCTGTCCAAATGCAAACACTGGCTGCAGCAGACCTATTTATAAATAGTTTAGAAGAACACCATGAACTGCAGAAGGAGGGGAATTTCCCCCCGCCAAGTTTGCTGCCTCACTGAACACAGCTACAAGTTTCAATTTGCTTTCTTACATACCAGGAGGCCTGTAGCAGAAAATGAAGTTAAATCCACAAACACAGGACCCAATGCAGTTGAGTGGCACCAGCTCCAGTTTTGCTGCAGTGTATGAAGGGGCCATTCTGCAGAGAATGCCCCTGGTCCAACACGGTCCCTCAGGCTTTAGTTAATGGTCCTGCTTCATGGGAACAGATCCTAGACAGAGCTGCCAAAGGGAAAAATCCCAAACCAGCTCAAGTAGTTCAGAGGACATCTACCTCTGAGAAGTTGGGTACAGCCTCCCAGGCTGCATTCATCATTCTCTTATACCTAAAAAGGTTTTTTTTCAGTAAAGAATAAACTACAAACCATTCAACTGCAATAGGAAGTAACATGAAAAAATCATAAAGTGAAAAACTAACCCAAAATAGCAGCACCCCAGCCCTCATATGTTCTCATAAGAATTCAGATTTATCTTAGCCTGCAGCTCGCTACACAATTCCCAGTCACATCTACTACTACACATTTCTGCTGGGCTGCTACTTTCAGTTTTGAACCTTAGCCCTACAAGAAATTCTCTGAACAGAAGGTTAACCTTTGTTTTAAAGGATGTCATAAGTAAAAACAAACTCTGGCCTTGCAAAATTTCCCTGTTTGTATGTTTTTCCCCAGTTACTCAGAAAAAGTAATCCAATAGATTAAATTTCCCTTTCTAAGAAATGTTATTTAATGGCAATCCAGTGGTGATGTCACTGGACAGATGATACAGTTGTTAAAGTGCAGTTACTTGGTCAGCAGAGATGGCTCAGATCTTGAAAAGACATTGCAAAGGGTGCATTTCATCCTTTTCTGTCTGCCCTCACACACAAACACTGAGGATCAAGACAGCTTTCTGGGGCCTGACAGAGTAGATGACAGTGGGAGTTCGCTGGTCAAATGCTGTGTAATTTCAGAATAATACCTACCTACCTGTAATTATTGCCATGTTTTGGTTTCTCCTCTCTGCAGACATCACAGGCTCTCTCTCACCCCCCTTTGAATCACATCAGATGCCATTGCAGCATACCAGCACTGGAAACAGAAGTCAATTAAGGGTGAGATGCAGAGAAGAAGAATGCACACCTTTGACACATCTCTATAAATAAAGGTTAACCCACTGTCCCCTCTTTTGCAGGTTACTCCAAAAGTGAGGTGAGTTTTACCAGCCCAGACATTTCCAGCTACCTGTATCTTCTGTTTCCCATCTCATTTCTCCTGAAGCCTCTCTAACAAACTTCATGGGTGATTTCTGGGGTCAGGGTGATATCTTTCTATTTGTATTTCATAGCTCTCAGTAGAATTGTTTTCCATTAACTCATCTGGTTACTCCTGAACTCAGGAGGTTTACAGAGAGTCAGCTGTAGAAAGGACTGAAAATGAGACATTTTTTTGCTGTGAATAGTAGTCAGACATGCTCCTCTCTCCAAACAGCTGCCTGAAACATCCCACTCCATTTCATAGAAAATGATCTTGTATATGGGTTAGCTTGAAGGGTCATTGAGCAAGTTGCTGGCTACATCAATGGCAGACTTGCTCTTCCAGAATAGCTGTGGCCAAGTTACTTTAATTTCTCACAGGTCCACTCTTGGATCCAAGGAAAATAAGAAAAAAATAAAGACAAGGGGTCAGCTCACTCTGTTGGTCAGCCCACTCTGTTGGTCAGCCATGTAAGTCCACACCTTAGACCATCTGGTGGTGAAGAGTCAGAGTTCCCAGAAGTTCAAGGATGTCTCAGGGCCTCTGAAAATCAGCTCCAACAGGACCCAGTAACACCTGGAGTGGTGAGGAAAGGAGCCCTAACACTCCTGTGCCTGTACCAAAGTCCCTGACAGAACTGGCAAAGCACTGAATTTATTTCCTTTAGATTGAGCTGATTAGAACAACAGCTGGAAAGGTGTCTTTAATTAAGTGGACAATAATTTATGACTTACATTGGATGCCTCACAGTAAAAAAGAAACTGTTTATTAATAATGGTTTTAAATCTCAGTTCCTGCTTTAAGCAAAATAAATTTAAGTAAGCAGTCCCAGCTGAACTTCTGGTAAGAGGGAGTTTACTGGGAAAATTAAGTTAAGAAAGAAAAAAGCTACTCAGAATTTACTAGTGTTCACTTACCATCCTTAACTTTTGTGAGGAATGTAGTGCGATGTAGCACTTACACTTCAAAGGTTTTCATAAGCCACTGGCAACAGGCGTAATTCTCCCCTGGATGAGAATTTGGAATCTCTGAATCTCTCTCTCATTTCTTATTTTCTTAGTATTGTAAATGTACTTTTTACTCACACATATGCATATACAGTCTATGCATATTTATATATATACACTTCTATATACTAATATGCATGTATATATATAAATTGTTCCTGATGCAAAGCAGTTTGAGAGTTTCCTTCCATAAATAAAGTGTCCAGTTCAAGCTGGCAAACTCTCCAGCAGCACGTGAGATGGAAAGGACAGCAACTAAACACTGGTCTTATTATTGGAAAAGGATCAGTTTCCTGTGATGTGTCAAACTCCTTCTGCAGCCATGGGTAGATGAGTTAGTACCAGACATTCAGAGGGATTTACGTTAGCAAAGATGTAAATAGAAAACTGATAGGAATTTATTTCACACCTGATGCTCAGAGGAGCTGGACATCTTGGGGGAATTTTGAGAATTGCTCTGTGTGCCTCTTTCTCTCCTAATTTGCTTCAAGAGATGAAGTTTTCTCTGTCTTGGCTCCTCCTATGTAGAAAATGTCAAAACCAGTGATCTTCCTCACCAGGAAGGATCAGGAGACTGAGGCACTCCAGAAAACAAGTCATTGAATAAAGGAGATAGATGAAGGAATATGAAAAATTTAATGTATTGCTGCTCATCTTTATCAGATGTGAATGACCTATGAAATATTTATCATCAGAACCACTGTCCTCACATGGGCAGTGCTACCCAGAGCCTAGACAGCATCACTGCTTTCCTTCTTTGCCACTGAGCAGGAAATGCTTCTGCAGATTTGGAGGAGAGGAAAGCTTCACACATGAAAGCAGGGCTTGGCTCCAACACATTCCCTCAGCAGTGACAGGGTGTGCAGTTGGTCATGAGGGTCTGCTAAACACACAGAGCTGAAAACCAGCCCCCACCATCCAACAGACCTGAGACCTGTCAGGAATTCACTGTTCTATCAGCATTCATCACAGGACCACTATGGTCCAAATGTAAATGTCCCAGGCAGAGTTCTGGGATCGTGGAGCCATTGCACCACATTATATGAATCTGGCACATTTATATTTTGATTTTCTACAAGCTGTGGTCCCACACAGAGGTGTTCTCAGGTTGCCATCCTCTCTAATGCAATAAAGCTTTCTGTGCTCCCTGCCCTCAGTTTCAGTTTCCCATCCATGCTCTAGAATTATTATTAAAGTAAGTACTGGATGTGCAGCTCCCAGTACAGTTGCACAATATTTAATGGAAAAAACACCTTTGTGTATTTAAAACAAAAGCCCAAAATTTGACACACATCTTTGGCAGTGAAGTTAGGAAACAAGAGGCCAATCTGTGAGCAACAGAAGCTGCAAAGCCTTGTTTCCTTTGGCTCCCTGGCTCAGGGCTGGGCCAGTCTCTGGGTAGCAACACACAAAACCCAAGTCAGAACATTTCCTACAGCAGGAATACTTTTCCTATGAGTAGTCTGAGGGATTTGGAGATTTACTTGAGATTACAGGTCAACTTTTGTTCCTGATTGAGTGGCATGGATTTAATCTCTCCTCAGTGGCTTATCTTGCTATTGCTGACATACCCAGCTGTCTGTCAAATTTGGATGGAACTTAACAACGTATTCAGGTGTAGAGTCTGACTTACAGTGTGATGGTGGAAATCTCTTTAGGAAACCAGGCTTAAAAATCCCCCAACAAAACGAAGTAATTGTAGTTTGACTTGTCTACTTCAGCTGTGTTAACTCATGGGAAGTTACTGAAGCAAGTTCACGAACCGTCACTGATGCACAGCATGGGAACCCCACTGATTGTAATTGCTGGGAGGACTGGTTGGAGCATTAAGTGACGGCCATTTATTGGACTAATAAACACAGAGCTTAGTGTTCCTATAGGAAACACCAGCAACTTTTGAAACAAGGCAAGTGAACATGGAAGATCTTTCCTTGTGGATGTAGTATCTGCAAAGGAGCAGCTGAATTTGTTTCATCGGAGTTATAACATCTTTCTGAGTAACATTTCCAAATGAAGGATGACTGAGAAATCCAGACATTGTCCACTTTCTCCCTAGGATACATCCTGCTGGGGCTTTGTGCAGGTCGTTAATACATTATCTGCTGAGCCATAAGACAACAAGCAAAGCCAGAGAAATGCAGTCTAGCGAAATTTGACAAGAGTAGAGGATGCATGGGTTTGCTACTTAAATAAATAAATGTTTAAATATTTAAACAAAAATTTTGGTTTGAAAGGAAAAGCTCCATGCGAGGGAGAGGTCAGATGAAAGCTGATGTTTTCTGGACCAATAACAGATATAACTACTGATCCAAAAAAACTTGAATACAGGAAGCTCTGCCAGGTTCCATTTGAATGGATAATGAATGGCTGGAGCAGTTAAGTGAAAAGAGATGTTATGTGATGCTAATATATAAAGCTCTAAAAGGAGGTAATTAAGTTGCTTTGATCAAGTAAAGAAAGAAATCCCTACCTTGGCTCTTCCCAGCAGAGATGGTTATCTCACCAAAGCTGAGGAGGAGAAGTGGCCAGGCTTGCTCTGATTCAGTGTCAGCAGTCTCCTGATGGCTCCCCATGTGACCCTGCTGTACAGGAAGGCCAGGAGACAGAGGAGAGCTGGAGCCTGAGTAGGAGTAATTCCATGTTGTTGCCCAGACAGCGTTACTCCCCTGCACCCTTGGGGGCAAGTCACAGTAGTCCAGATGGAAATGGCAATGGCAATGGGAGCCCCTGTTCAGCACGGAGTGTTTCATAGCAGCCCCAGGTATCCCCTCTGAACATGGCTGTCAAACACGACCGCTCTGTTTTCTAGGCTTCAGGAGAAAAGCTCCATCTGCTAGCAAAACGCTTGAAATTAGGATGTAATTCTGCTCTGAACATTAGCAACCAAAGGACCAAAATATGCATTGTTTCCCAATCCTCTCATGGGGAGGGTGATGCCCAAAGCTCCGGGAACTCAGTGTCTTTCCTTCCTTCATATTCTTACCAGTAGAACCTCTCACCTACCTCAGTTGTGTTTTTACCTCTGACACCCCTTTGACTCCAGCTGTTTACCAAACTCCAGCCACTTTATTGGGCAGAAAGGGAAGAATAAGTGATTGTGAGAATATCTTGAGGGAGTGTAATCAGTGACTGAATCCAAATACAGTTATTCAGCTATTGTTCATTCAGCACCATGCCTGAGAGAAAATGAAATTCTGACCTTTGGCTATTTTGTAATATAAAAACTGCTGATAATATTAAGACGAACATTTTCTTGCGTACTTGTGGGAGACATCTGCTGAAATCAAAGGAAAGTTTCCCACTATTTTAGAGTTTAGTGTGTCAGAGCAACTGAACTTTTCAGAACTCCTTGCAGGTGTATCATCACCATTAAATGGTGTGCTCCCATTTTGTGGAGTTGCATGTACAGTGCTTGTCAAAAATCAGGCATCTTTGGCTACACAAATTCTGAAAGCTGCTTAAACCTGGAAATGTTCCTGAACCAAACACTTCTCAGGTCTTTGTTCCTTTGCAGCCATATGTGCTTTATTAAATAGCATAGGGCTCATAATCACAGTATATTTTAAAATTATATAAAATGTTTTGCATGTTTTACATAAATTAGAAAGTTACACAGAAAACTTCATGTGGACCATCTGTGTTTGACCGCTGAGATAATATTAATTTCTGGAGTTCTGGGTCACAAAATTCTATTCATTTCAAAAGCTGGCTAAAAGATCACTTGGATTTTATCCTGTTGGCTTGAATTTTGTGTATCTTGTACAACTTCCTGGCTGTGTAGATGACATGTTGCAGCAGTAAGCACAGAAGACTTAGAGGAGTAAAACTGAGCAGTATTTGAACACTGGGACAGTTTTCAAAGGGCATTGCAAATACACTCAATCTATCATTTGTTTTGCATTACTCTAAACCACATATATTCCCTGGGAAATATAAGTAAATTTTGATGGGGAGAGGAATGGGAGAGGGCAAGGGAGGGAAAGCAAGAAAATGTAAATACATGAAGTGGAAATTAATATTTAAGAAATAGTTATTTGTGCTAAATAACTATTCCCAGGCTAAATATTAAACATTTTCTGTTTAAATATAAACCAAACTATCTGTCTAACATAAGCATAGTTGAGAAACAGGAGTTTATTTCAAGTAAATAGATATTTTTCAATTAAAATAATCACTCAACCAATTTTGCAATTTAATCAAGGCTCTGCATGACTGCTGGTATTTTGTGTATATACCAAGCCTTTGGGTACACACTGGAGCATCAGAGGGGAGGGACTGTCCCAGTGCCCAGGGCTGTTCCTAGAAATTCTTGAGTTGCCTTCTGAAGTCCTGCACGTGCTTTCTCTGTCACATACTGACAGTGACTCTATCCCACTGATGTTGGGCCAGGAAACTGGAGCATTCAGTTCACCTGTCTTGGCCTAGGAGAACTCCCTGCCTCATTTTTGCTTCCCATTCCCCAATTCACACACGCTGTAGTTTACTTTGTATAGCTGCCTCCTTTCTTCCTCTGTTGGGAAAGCTTTTAAGGTTTTGTCTGGCCCTAAAATGAAAGCTAATAGAAGAAGTAGGAAGTACCTAACTTTGGGAAATAACCTGGATAAGAGAACAAGCATGGCTGTTCTTCCTGTTGTCCTCTCTATTGCTAGAAATCTCGGTGTCGATGTTGTGTCTGAGACATCATTCAAAAGCCATTCATGAGCTGCCAACCATGGGCTTGGGCAGTTCCTTTTGATCCCATTCCTGCTTTGGCTTCCTCAGCTTCCAGCAGTAAGAAGCTCTGTGAACAAATCGTGCTTTTTCTGGACAAGAGCACACCAAACCAAACAATGCCCGCGCAGATGGTGTTTTGGCTTTCCTCAGTCCACCCCCCAGCTGCAGACAGCCATGAAGAGGTGCAAAACAACCTGTGCAGGCACAGACACCTCGAGCTGAGCACGTGCACAGAAGACATGCCAAGAGCCTTGGTCCACCCAGCCACTCTGCACTGGTCTAAATCAGAGAATGGAGAAGGAAGNAGACATGCCAAGAGCCTTGGTCCAACCAGCCACTCTGTGCTGGTCTGCTCACAGCTCCTCCTCTTGTTTTACAAACATAAATCAGAGAATGGAGAAGGAAAGTTGTCCAGTCCATGCCTGTGCTGTGCAGTGGAACCACTCCAGTTACAGAGCTTACCCCAATGCCAGTTCTGAGCCTCCCTCAACTCCAACCCTCCCCACAGTGTTTTCTGTGACAATTTCCATTTTCCTTCCCTTCTTCTGGGACAGAGAAGGGTAAAAGGAGAACATACAACTTTCTTGGGCAGGGAAGAAACTCTCCCTGCTTTCAGAGCAGGTTGGTTGTCCTGGGAACTATGATTGTGTTCAAGCCTCACTGTGCCTTTCCCTACCCACAAAATCCTCACATCTCTATTAGTCCTTCAAAGTGGATGGGGAGCAGAGATAAGCTCACTCAGTGCTTTTGAGAGGGTGATCAGGGGCAGGAGGGTATTTCACAAAGCTGTTGCTAGTGAAGGTCCAAGGTTTCAGTCCTTAGTCCTTCTCCAAAATGTAACACATTCATCTCACTTGTCCTGCAAAGCATCCCATGGACCTAATGATGTTATACAAACATGATGTGGCATCAAATTTTTGCAAGACAGAACAGCAACAAAGGGTGCAAATGAAGTGCTGGCAAGAAAAGCCTTGCTAGAACAAAATAATTTCCAGACTGGAGAGCTGAGGGAACATTATCTTCAGAGAAGTGGGTTTCTGAGTTGCTTTGATCAAATGAGCTTCAAAGGTGATTGCAGCCTCATAAGTGTTTTCCTAAGCAGTATCCTGTGGGATGGGGAAGGGCAGAATTCAGGCAGAAGCCTTCTCCTGTACAAAAGCCTTGCCACTGACATTGTCAAGGGATCTGTTGCACTCCATTGTGTCCATAATCTTCAAATTAAAGCTCCCTAAATCCACAATAGTCTAATAAACCACAAGTCTGTAACAGCCCCTTCAATTTTCCACGTTAATAATCCATGGATTAAGAGTCCCTCTGCTGCTACAATAGCCAGAACTGATCTTCTCTACTGTGTCAATGACCCATGAATTATAGGGCTGTGTCTCAGATGGTTAGATAATACTTCACTCAAGTCCCAGTGATAGATTTTTCTAACAGGGCAGATTCAGGACTCTGTTTTGAAGTAAAAGCACATCATGGCATTCTCATTTTTGGGAGTGCTCTTCCTATTCCTGTTGACAGTATCCCCACACAGAAGCACAGCCCCCTTTTTATCATACCAATCCATTTGTTTTGCAATAAATGGCCTAGTCGCCTTTCATTTACAACTGTACATTTAATATGTCATATGAAAGTTTAATGAGAGGCACAGTTTCATAACTGGTTAATCAACTGATACAAAATCCTTCCATTTTCTTGTAATAGGGCCTTATAATAGCCTGGAATATTTTATACTGATTTGTGGATAGCACTTCTTAACACCCTCGTATCACTTAATAATCCTTTATTACCCATTTACTATGAAGTACACACAGCATCTCCAGCAGTCAAATCAGAGGGCAAAAGGAAGCAGAGCAGAGTCACTTCAGAACCGCTGCCCAAACCCATCATCTGTAAAATGTTTATCGACTTTTCCAACCAGGAACGAGCAGGTTTCAGTAACAGTTGCATTATTTCACCTTTGCAAATACCACTGCAGCCAGCAGCCTGGATTTTGCGTATGGATTGAAGTCAGCCACATGGAAAGCGATGTGATGGGTAGGAGCAGACACATTGTGTCCATGGCATTTTCACGGGGGGCACAGTCCCACTGGCACATCGTCTGCCGGAAGAGAATGCCAACGCAATTACTTTTTTTCCCCTTTACTTTTTAAAGCAGAAACCTTCATATTGAGCTGAAAGCCACACAACTCATTGCGCTTTGTTGCAGGGCTGTTAAGCCAAGGAATGTCTGTTAGGTTAGCCAGCCATGTCTTCATCAAAGCCTGGCTGTTCCATACCATATCTTTTACAACATTTGGTTCAGACTCCTATAACTTGGACCATTTAAAACTACACTGTCAGTTCTGCTAGACCTGGGAAGAGGCTCTGCACTGCAAATAATCAGCTACTTTTACCTCTGCTGCAACATCTTAATGTGCATTGAACAAGAAGTCAGGGTTTATTCTGCCCTTTGCAGGGCAATAAATCATCTACTCAAAAGTTGGAGCAGTAATGCTTTGGGGTAGGTAAAGCTGTGGCCATGACTCAGGTGCCATGGTGATTCCCAATAAGGAAGCATCCATTACTTTCTGAAGAAATGTATTTACCGATTTTCTGGTTTTCCAGACAGTCAGTGAAGGTCAGTTTTGTAAATCAGCCCTAGAGGCTATGAGAGTTTATTAAATAAGGGTCCCAAGTAAAGACTTGTTAACATCGATTCTGGAGCTTAACTCTACTCTTAAATCTTCCAGTGTCGGAAAGATCAGTACAGGATCTATAGACAATTAAAATTATAGTCAAAGTCACAGTGAGGTAATCACTGTAGTGGCTGATAGAGAGTGAAGACAAATCTCTTCTGATACAGCAAAGAGAGAGTGAAAAGAACATGGAACAGTAACAAATGATGAATTTTTACTGTTTGTTTAGCAATTGTGACAAGCATCAAGCCAAAGTGAAGTAAGTTTTGTGCTGCTGGCTACCACTTGTGATGTGATCCTGCAGCAAAACCCTGCAGTGCCACAAATAATTGGATTCCCCTTAGCTGGCTTCCTAGTTTGCAACTATCAGAATCTCACCTCTTGTTTTGCTCTGGTGGAGATTTTAATGACTTACTTTATTGTCTTTTAGAAGATGATAAAATGAGAGTCTGAATTGCCTATATATATCTTGGGTTGCAGCTCGGATTTGAGAGACCGAATGTACTGCACTAAATGGCAAAAATAAAGAAACCTGACCCATTTGCCTCATGGAGAGGCACTAAAATTCTGTCATCAATTCATTTCCCTTTGCAAACAGGTGTAAGAACAATAACTGCATTGTCATTAGCCAGCATATAGAATCAATGCTAGGAGCAAGCCCATACTAGCTGACCCACGTGCGACAGAAAATGCAGTTTTATCTCCTACAACTGCCAGGACCCAAGCAATGACTCTCCCCTTGACTTTGACACAAAGTCAGCATTGTCTTCTGATCACATCTCAGCCTTTAAGCTATCCTTGCAGTATTTTTCTTGGTTGTCATACTGAGCACAATGTTTATCTTGTTACACTATTTACACAGAGTAATCTATTTTTCCATAAGGAAAATATCAAGTGACAGGCATCTGAAAGTCCAGAGGACCATGTACTCAGCCAGGGTCCCTGTGCCAGAGATGGGGCAACCAGTGGGTGCCAGGGCTGAGCTCCCAGTGCCCAGCATGATGGTCTTCAGACCATCCCGTGACTCAAACAGCAGCAGCATCATATTCATTCACTCATTCAGCCCTCATTAGAGGAGTAATTGCTACTGTGAGACCTGTGGTAGCTTTTCAGGTTGGGCAATGCTGGGATTCCCATTTAATGATAAAACACTAAGCCTCGAGAAGTGAGGACAGGGCAGCACATGCAATTGTCACACAAACAGCAGAGCCTGTCACTGCTCTCACGCCAAGACAGCCTAGTTCCCGAGGTGAATGGGGTCAGGAGAAGCCCCGCTGGTGAGTTCCCCAGCCAGTCCTTTGGAAATGAGGGAGGAGGCACACCGAAAGGACAGCTCAGGATATCCCCAAGCCCACTGCACTGGAAGGCACTGTGCAGGCTTCGGATTACGTGAGTTTGCCCAGCCCTCTGTCCCCCCTGCCTCCAGCATATCCCTACGTGCTCTCAGTATACACACAGCTTGTTAGCAGCTCTGCAGGGTTCCCGGCAGCAGTGAATGAACAGAAACCGGGATTGTATGATCATAACAACCAGCTCAGTTTCTTCTGTCTCCTAAGCCCTCCTCCCCAAGCACTGGAGGAGTGGCTCCGGACGAAAGGCCATGAATTTTTTATTTCCCTGACCAGAGGGCGATTTTGCCTGGTCGAAGCTATATACATTGTTCCTCGTTACTAGGGCAACAGGTACCTTACAAATGCTGATAACACATAAACTAATAGAACTCTGCAGTTTGCTCTTTCTTCCCAGCGCAGCTTAATAACCCGTGTGGATGCTGCGAGCCGCCTCTCTCCCGCTGGGATAAATGAGCACTTCAGGAAGTATTATCTCCCTCCAGCCTGGACTCCATGGTGCCCGCACAAAGAGGAGGCACTGAACTGGGGAGCTGGGCCACTATCAAAAGGCAGAGTGATTTCAGAAAGCTCCAGGGAGGAGTGGGAACGGCTGTGAGAGCACCACACAAATCTGCCGTGGCACTGCTGCCTTCCTGAAACAGCAAAAGATCCTTAGCGCTCAGCGTCCAGAGGGAGGAAATCCTGCAGCAAACACTGCTCAGTTCCATGTTGTGGCCCCACCAGCAGCATCAAGAGCTAACGGGATTAGGGGCTCTTTGTCAAACTCCACCTCACTCCCCCTCTCATGTCCGAGCCCCTTGGATGCACATGCCCAGTTGTTAGGAGAGCACTCCAGTTCCCCAGTGCTCTTGCGGTGAGAGCGGGGTTAAAATGCTCCACTGCTCTCCTTAATCCCTCTCATATGATTTAGTCAACACCAGTAGGGGAGGAGGACTCGCAGGTTTTGCCTCGGTGGCTCCCTGCTCTTCAGAAGTCGGGGAGGAGGGCTGGATCCAGCGCTGCACGCAGGCGGGATGCTGTGGGAGCGGCAGGAGCTGAGCGCACCCCAAGGCACAGGAGGCTGCAGCACCCACGGGCTCAGGAGCTGCTGCTGCTCCAGCCTCAAGGCTTGATTTTTTCCGCTACTCAGCACCATTTAAAGCCGGAAACAGAAAAGGCAAAGAGAAATTTGAAGCGCACCTTTCTGCTCCTGTCCAGAGCTGCTTGGAGCATTTGTTTCTGTGTGTGATAGGGAGATGATCACTGTGCAGTAACAGAGGGAAAAGCCACCAGGAAAGAGGGGCAAGTGCACACTGCTGTGCTGGATGCACTCCTCCTCAGTGGACCGATACACCAGTGATCCAGCTGCAGAATTTAATTTTCAAAGGCAACTCTTCTGTTAGAGAAACTGAATAAGTGGCCTTATTTCTGGGGACCAGAGATAGCTCGAGATGCAGTAGGCTAATAGGAGCTCAAAAGGAAAAAATACAACACATAAACCAAAGCAGCTCAAAACATAACAACTGATTCTCACTTCCTCGCTTCCCCCTCCTTCCTTTCCTGTTTTGGGAGTTTGTTTTGTTTAGTTTTTTAGAAAAAGAATCATAGGGGCATATATTTTAACTATTTTATGCTTGTACTAGTCAGCCCCTTTGTCCCCATGATCTAACAATAACACAAATAACTTAAATAATGTATGTTTAACTTCCTTCCAAAAGCAAAACACAGAATGGGTAGTGTACTCTCTCTCAAAGAGCTTTACAAGCACAAAACCAGGACAGTTTTACAGACCCCATTCTTGTCCTGGATGACTTGCTGCTGCTGCTGCAGGACAAGGGGCTTTCATTGAAATCCCAGCGGAAAAGTAAACATTTGAAACAAAGCTAAACAAGAGTTTAGTTGTTGGGGAAAAGACAGTCATCTGTCAGCATATGGCAAGCTAGCTCTTATGAGTGGGGTGCTGAACTGGGACTCCAGCATTTGGGTTTAACCTCTGCAGTCTGAATCCCTTCTACCTAATGAGAGGGCTCCCTGCTGGATCGAATTTGAAGTTCTGTTGGCTGCTGGAAGCGCTATTCATTTACCAAATAGATCTAAGGAAAAACAAACCTGGGTTCCAAGTCTCAGAAACACCGAAATATGCTACTGGAGAATTCCCCCCGGGAAAACACTGTGAGCTCCCCACCTCCCAGGGAAAGCCACCAGCCAAAGGTGCCTGTCTCAGCTGTGAATTTACTGCCTTCCCTTTTATCTCCCCAGACCTTGCCTGCACTGTTCTCTAACCCAAGCCAATCTTTCAGGCTACACGTGGAGACACCAGGTAAGGGGAAGAGATTGCCCTGTATTCCCACAGGAAGTACTTCTGTCAAGAGAGACATAAATATGCTGTGACCAAGTCAGGCAAGGGCTGGAGCATAGGACAGACCAAGAATGACATTTTTTCAGCCTGGAAGGGAACGAGCTGAGGATAGGTGCATCTGATTGCTTTCTCCAGCTACCTCATGGGTGGCTATGATAAAGACAAAGGCAGATGGTCTTGCTTTGTGTAGGGATTGGTCTAAATGACCTGTAAATTTTCTTTCCAACCTCAGTTGTTCTGTGATTCTGTGAAACCGTTCCAGTAAGAATTGTTTGCAGAACATGGCATTTGAAGTAATTGACTCCTGCAGAATGTGTAAAGCTCAGTTTCACCATAAATTCAAAGAAAAAAAAAAAACTATGAAGTCCTTCCTTTGCCCCTGGGTGACTTGCCAACCCAAACACCTGCTTCATATGGGTAGAATGCAACAAATAGCTGACCCATATCTGTAATTAATCTTGAGGGCGTTCTGATTTTTCAGAGGATTAATGCACCCAACATCTTCAATAAAAAAAAAAGAAGCCAAAACAATCCAACTCTTCTTGAAATCAAGCAAAACCTAAAGCAGATGGCTAGACAACAGTTGCAAAGCAAACGAATATTCCACGGTTCAACTCAACTTCAAAAAAGTTCAGCACCAAAAACCTGAGTAAGCAGAGAGAATGTGTTACCTTTGGCAATCAGCAGGGCTTCAGATTTGCAGTATCGTTTCTGATCTATGCAGACTGCTAATCAAAAACGACTATTCAGAATCTAATCAAAATAAACCTTCAAATTACTTCAGATGTAAACCATGGTTGGGACTGAAATGCCAAGTGCTCAAAAACATTCTTTGACTGAACTAAGCACATACAGACAATCTTGTGCCAACAGAGTATGGTTCAGTTTTTGGTTACATAGAGCATGTGAAAACTAATAGAAGTGGCCTACCAGCCCCATTTCCCACTCTGCTTTGTCAGAGTGACACCATCTGACCTTGGCAAAAGCAAGGCACAATCCAACATGTCTGGGAAACAGCAAGACCAGGACATCTTCTTAATCACATTTTTTCTTCATGACAAGGTTGGACCAGATGATCTTTCAAGATCCCTTCCAACCTGGGCTGTGCTATGATCCTATGCAGCGTTTCTTATGAACAACAGCCGAAATTTCCAACATATAGTACCTTACTGAACCTCCCTCGTCCTCAAGATACACTTTTGATTCACTTGTTCTAAAATTCTTCATTTAGAAATCATTTATAATGAAACATTTCTTTCCTTCCTCTTCAGATTTTCAGGTGTTACCCAGTTTCTCTGGCAGGCAAACAAGAGTGACACCATGCCTTACTTATGGGACAGAAATCTGGGAAATCCATTGCTGGGATATATGGAAGGGGGAGGAGGTGAGAGGAAGAGAGCATGATCACTTTATACCCTAGATGAGACTGGAATCGCTGTACAGACCCCTTTACACCACAACTCCTGCAAGTGCTGACAGGCACAGATGCTTTTGCCTAGAATGGAGGATGTGGGAGGGAAGGATTAGTTACAGCGCATGTCAGTGCCTGTGACCTGCTCCAGACTGAAAAACCTGCTCTGGGGCTGCCACTGAGGTGGCTTTGGTGGAAATCCCTGTCACCAGATATTCCATTTATCCTTTCTCACATGCTTCTCAATATCTACCAGCAAAATAATATCTGGCCTGTGCAGAAGTACAAGAAGGCAAAGTTTCTCCTCCCCGTGCCCCAGACAACGTGAGGCATCTACAGCATTTCTCAAACATCTATCTTGTTAGAATTTTTTGGGGGTATTTTTTGGTATTTTAGTGCCAGCCTCTGGCAGACACAGCTTAAGTTTCAGCATATTAATCAAATTCCTCCACACCCCATCAGCACTGATCTTGGCACGTGGCTACTTTTGTCTCAGGGATTCCTTGAGCTGTGTGCCCTGAGTCTACAAAAATTCCCCCCATCCCTCAAAGCTCAGGAGACAGACAAGGTTATGGTCCTGGAGGGGAATGCTGAGAGACTGTCCGAGGAAGAGGAAAGAGCACTGAGGGCTCTCAGTTTTTAATATTACTACACTAGGAAGTATTTTAGGACTAGAACAAAGCTTAAACCATGCAATATTAATTCATAGCACTGGAAAATGTAAGGATAAGACATGTCATAGTTAGGTGTGATTTTTTTTCCCCTCATTCTTGGACATGTCTGATATGGAAAAGGAGAACCATGGGAGAAAGCACAGCTTTCCTTTCTCTCTAGAAGTCAGGATATCTTTCCATGACAAAATACATCTGACAGTTTCAGTGCTCCTCCCAGGTCTCTCCAGTTGACTGAAAACTCAGCTTGTAAGAGAAACTGAAAGTATGTGGCAGCGAGGATGTGTATTTTGCTCCTAACACTGGGTCAGAGTGCCAAAGACCAGAGAAGAGAGTCCTAAAGCCCCATCTTTCCATCAGTCCATCCCAACCACTCCTGTTTGTGTCACTGATTGTATTTGCTGCTACAAGACACTCTAGACCATTGCTTGTAATCAGATACACGTAACAACAGTTCTTTTGATCTTCAAAAGGGTTTCACTTCTTTGATTATGAGTTTATCAGTAGCACGTACTCAGGCTGCAGACACACAGAGTTTAGTCTTAACCCATTTTGAATGCAGGTACACAGCCAGCAAGTGTCCTTTATGCTGTATCCAAGTATCTATTGAGATAAACTGCCTTAGCTGTTTCAGGAGACAGCCTTTCTTGGCAGGTGCGACAGGGCGAGCTTCTCGAGATATCAAGAAGCATCACAGCTAATAAACTGGTTGCACTGTGACTTTTCCCTCAAGATGAACTCTCAAATACACCATATTCCATACCAATCCCAATCCCAGTGCATTAAACCTACAGCATCTTTACATTTGGTTTGACTTGCCAGCATTGTCCAAGCCAAAGGATGTCAGGTAAAAAAACCCCACAACACATTTAGAATATTCAGTACACACAACACATTTAGTAACATTTAGAAATAAGGACAGCAAAAGATGTTCCTCTCACTACACCAAGTTGCAAACAAAGTCAGACACTACCTTGGGAACGGCTACACAGGCAGGTACGGCCCAAAAATGAAAAGAAATGCAATATCAGCAAGGAAAGAGAAGTGCTGCAGGAATAATTAATTACTTTGCATCCGTATTTGGTAGCTGATTTAGTTTCTGACCCATATGGAAATGCTGACAGGGCAGCCCAGAACACCTGCTGCTGTTTAGGCAAAAAACCCATTAAAACAAGGGTAGAAAAGAAATAGCAGTTGGCTATTTCATGTTTGCCACCCTACAGCTAATTCTATGAAATCTGGCTGATTTTAATAGCAATCTGCTCAGCTCCTCACTCTTTACAAGGAGATCAAATTCTGTTTGAGTTGCATGTGATGAACTTGTGTTACCCAATTGTGTGTGGGGAAGAGGGATTTGCCACTCTGGCCATGCCCTGCAGTCTGCTCCTGCTCTCTCTGTTTCATCACTGCCTTCTCCAGCCTTTTGCTGCTGGTCCAGGCTCATGAGCTCTTTGCAGCTCTTTCCTGTGGGCATCAGCAAGCCAAATACAAAATTCCTGCCAGAAAAATAGAATATTTCTATAGAAGTCTAGAATGTTTCTAAAAATATTCAGAATCAGAAAAAGCAGGTCAGATTTTTTTTTTTAAGGGTTAAAATCCCTTCCAAAAGGGGACCAGTTTTTTTCAGGAAAGCTCAGCATGCTGTTTAACTTATTCAAATATCTCGAAAAACCCTGGCCCCCATTACAGCATTGAACACCTGGAACTGGACATGCTTGGGTTTGGATGTCTGCTCCTAAAAGCAACAATAGCTTGTGCTGTTGTGAGTAATTCAGTTTTGGAAGCAGAAGCCTTGATTTATATGAACTCCATGCTAATGGAGAATTACTTCCAGTTTGTTACAGATTTCAGCACTGAAATTAGGTGGTTTTCTTGCCAAATTTGGGTCCAATGTGATTCCAATCGAATGAGTTTTGAAGAGCTCCAGTCCTTTTTATAATACTGCAGCATGGCTTGCAAACCAGCTTTTACATGTTTGGGGTTACCCAGCACTACAAAGTGTTGTTTTATCAGATGCAGCTGACTGAAAAATGAAAAAAACATTCCCTCTTTCCTCCCACTCTAAAAGCATTTAAGATGCAGTGTTTCCGGCAACCTGGCTGGGTGGAGGCAGTTGGCAACATGGTTTGTAATGTATAAAATACAGAGGGACAGATGTTCAGCTGATGGCTTTAACAGATACAACAGCAGCACGAGGATGACAGCTCTATTAGATTTCAGGAGGTGATGTGTCACTTGTGCAGTAGGCTACTCCACATCTTCATAAAACCCACTTTTTATGGGGTGAGACGAGAGAGATCCAGATAAAAGTGACATAAGAAGGCTGGTTGTGAGCTCGATTAAGGATTGGCTGGAAATCACATTAAATAGGAGCTCACATCTGCAGATGAGCTCTGTGGCATTCCCGGTTTGTAGCAGAGCCTCTCCTTGCAGCCCGCTGCTCCCTGGTGCATCCTTCACCTCTCTCACACCCAGGTGTAGCTGATACTCTCTTCAGAGGAAGAGAACTGCCCCTTGCTCAGAGCATTGCCACATGATGGACACTGAGAGAAGATTCACTCTCAAACTAGTAATATCACAGCAGCATGGTATTGCCAGTGACAAAAGCAAGGCTGGAAATCCATATGATCCCTGAAGCAGGAACAGTCTCATCCCCAGCAATGTCCATACCATTAGTTTTAGCTACTCCAGTCTTTGCTCTTTGCCTGTGACCTTCTTCCACTTCATCTTGTATTTCCTTTTTAAATGTCTTTTTCAGCTCTTGAGTCCCAGGTGTTTCTCTTTCTTCAGCTGACACTCAGGCTGTGCATCAGACAGCCATCATGACTTGGCAAAGGTTTGCTGGGTCAGTGAAGGAAGACCCTCAGATCCAGATTTTTGCTATTAGAGTTGTCAGTCATGCAAGTCCTTAGAGATTGCAAGAGCATGAAAATTAAATCTACGGGTTGAATTATCCCATGCTTTTATTTTTTCTGCCTTAAGTGCACATGTGGTCTTGTCATCTTGTCATTTTTATCACTGTTAGTGATAGTCCTCAAAAAAATAGTGGGATAACCATCCAATTTCTTATTCTTTCTGCAAGCTGAATACCAAATATGAACTCTGCAAATTGCAGTTACTTATTCTACTTCATCTATCACTATCTATTCTACTTCATCTATCATACATAATGCTTATGTAGCATTTGCAATCATGCACATCAGATGAATTTGCCTCAGGCAATAAGCTACAAACTGATGTCCTGATATCAACAAGTGGGAGAACCTGAAAATATCTGTGTCCTGCCTGGCAATCAGTCAGAGGAGAAGGTAAAACTACTATGATGATTCTGACCTGTCGATCTCAGTTGCTGGCCAGTCACACTCGGACTGGGAATCAAAACACAAGAGGCCCTGGAGATCCAGGGCAAAGAGTATACAGACAACTGCTACAGAAAAAGTGATACTGTTTATTCTAAAGGTAAAGTTCACTTCTACCAAGCTTTCAGTCCAAAACCTTTAGCCAACTAAGATAAAAACCAAACCCATGAAAACTTTTGCTTCACATCCACATCCTACAGCAACCTCCTTTCTGCTAACACTAACATAAAACAGGCAGAGAAACTTGCACAGTTTTTACTTAGGAAAGAGAGAGCGGATGACAACCAAGAGCTGTGCAAACCCCACAGGGTGAGGACCCAGAAGAATGGCTATGCTGGAGCATAAGCAGAGTTTCTGTCCCTCTGCTGTAGTCATGCACAGCTTGAACAGAAACAAGAATCTGGTGAGCATTCATACAACTAAACAACAGCCCAGAGTTTCAGGTGTGATGAGTAAATTGCTTACACAATTTTTGGTTGTCAAGTTTAAGGCTTCTTAAAAGACCTAAGCAGCTGGAGGCCTTCACCCTCGCTGGAAAATCTGCTTCAAGCTGGGCAATCTTAAATAGTGTGGATAATAAAACTGGGTCTGTTGCAAAGCCGCATTTCCTGGGAAACTTAGTAGGAAAGATTCTGGAGGATGAAGTCAGAAAAATCAGGGGGCTGAGGACTGTTCTTCCTGGGTCACCCATCTTCTGTTGAAAGTCAAAACTTGTTGAGTTTGTCTGGTTAAAAAAAAAAATCAACATGAAGCAGGTCCACAGCTCAAAGGAAGAGATTTGAGCACCCTGCTACCAGTTTTGACCCTCTGTGATTAGAAATTTGTTTTCAAGTTCCTAAAGCACAGACTAGTACGTGGTATCAACGCTAACAAGGCAGGAAAGATTTCTGCATATCAGCTAAGTTGCTGATCTGTTCTGTCTTCTGGCACCTGTCCAATATTTACACTTACTCGTTTAAATAGTTATTTTTATCCATGAGTGGTATAACTGTAAACTTGCATTTTATTTGCAGTTTTGTATGCTGCCCCAGTGCTTTCCTGAAAAACCCAAGAGGAGGAGTGCATGGAGGATAGGAAGTGTTGTGCAAAGTGTCAAGGCCGTTTCAGTGGTAAGTTTCTTTTCCAGGCTGGATTGCAGGAGAAAGGTAGTCTCAAGGGGGAAAAACAAAATGAACATATGTACTCAGTAAATTCTTGATGCTTTGTGAAAAATTTTGGCCCAGATACAGCTATGGCTAATAGTCCAAAGTAAAGCTAGTGGGAAAAGATTTCTCATACATGAACTAAACAGTTTAAAAGTTGAACTTAAAGCCTTCTCCTGAATAGATGTCCAAACCACATGAATTATTTCATGCAAAAAGGAGCTAGACAGAGAGCTAAGCAACAAGAGCTGAAAATCCTGAAAAAACCCCCTCCAAACCTCTGTATTAAAATGATAACACTATAAAGGTATCTCATGATTCTCACGTTAAGATCCACAGGGCATGGGACATCAGCAATGGGGTACGTAAAGGGATGTGTACCTACTCTGCCTGTGTGCCCCTGTTTCCATAAAAACCTTGTTCAACAAGCAGTAAATGACACTGGAGAAGCTTTGGGGAGATGTTTGGGAGATCACATATAAACCTCTCTCAAGGGCAAAATGATTACTGAGCTAAAAAACCTTGCTGTGGAATTTGTTTAAAAACACATCAAAGCTAGAGATATTAAAAATAAAGTATTTTCTTACTAAAAAACCAACCAACCAAAAAACCCACAAACCCAACAACGCAAAACTCCAAAACACCCTCGAAAGATCTCCCAAGCCCCAAATCTCTGTCATTGTAAACCAGCCAGAGGAAGAGTTTGGCACCCTTTTGAATGAAAATATTTAGGTTGTTAATGACATGTTATTGTGCCTGTAGGAAATAAAAACTTGAGCAAACCAGAAGACTAACTTCTACTAGAACAGTCCATTTTTCTTTTTAAATTAAGGAAACTATTTAAATTGGGCTTTTTACCAGACAGGAGAACAACATTTCTGCAAGTATTCTACTTGCAGTTTGACGCTATCTCCACAAGGAAAAAAGCCCAAAGCCCACCAAAAAATGAACCTATCCAAAGTCATCTTCTCACAAAAAAACCAAACCAAACCAAACCAAACCAAACCAAACCAAACCAACTTTCCCCCAGCTTGATATCTCAAGCAGAATTTTCCATAACAAAAGCAGGGAGAACAGCTTTACCCATTTACAGCAACTGAAATTTGGCCCCCAGACATTCAGAAATCAAAAACACACAGCAGATGCAATTATGTCTCACAGCAGAAATAAATATTCAACTTACTGTAGGAATGTCCCAACGGACAACTTTTCTAGAAATAAATTTCGACTAGAATTCATTTAGTTTTGCAACAGATGCTTTGAATTTGAGCCTGCTGGTTCTCAAAAACCATGAGACAACAACTGACTTTAAGCCATATCTTCCTATCACCCTCATTCTCATATCAACTTATAAAGTGCTGGATGAAGTTAAGAGCAGTATCCATCTTGTATTTAGGATTTACGAACCATTAGGAAGAGCTCAGCTCACTCTGACTTTATTTTGTTCTCATCACTAAAGCACATTCATTAACTTCTGGTAAAGAATCCCTGAGCAGTTTCTAGGGATTGTAACACAGCTATTAAATGCCCTTTTGGGTCCAAACAGTAGTTATCCAGCACCAATCTGTCTTTCCAGCTCTTGACAAGTATCATACAGGCAGACATCAAAAAGGGCTGAGTATTTGATGAAAATTTTACCAGATGATCTGGGAGCAGCAGGAAGGTTACAGACTTTGGTGCCTGCACTGGGTTTAGCTTGTGAGGCACAAGCTGGAAGTGCCTCTGATGTACCATCACAAGATTAATGCTCAGTATCTTTAATCATTCCCTACAGTATTTAAAATAGGAATAAATCTAAAGCCTCTCAAATGAACATTGTTTATAATCTTGGACAGAAAACAATGTGGGAGTTAATGTGCATGTAGAATACAATATTAAAACTCCCTTCCCTATTTTCCTGTTTCTTTGAAAGGGTCCAAGTGAAAATAGCGCTGTTCCCTGTTCTCTGAGTTATCTATCAAAGGGAAATGTTTCTGTGAATGCCACCAGCTGTTCTATATCATAATTAAAGGATTGGCTTGTTATTGGTACTTAAAGAAAAATACATTTTACTGATAACTACAGCATAAATATTTATGTCAATTAGTTACAGCAAAGCAGAAATAGTCAAGAAACAGCTTTTATCAGTTATTACACTACCTGCTAGCAGTGCAACTACTGAAAGTATCATGAAGAGTAAATAGAAAAACAAATGTTGAGAGTAAGGGAATCTTCATACTTGGTCTTTTCTTGAAGACAAGGAGAGACCCTCACCCAGCTCTTACTGTGCCCCTGTGATGGGTTTTTTTAATCACAAATGTGTTGAAATGCAAATGCTGTCACTGAAAACTGAGTGGCTGCTGTCTGTAGTACCTTGTGTACCTTTATTTTTCTATCATGGAAATGAGTTTACTTCAGTTTTGCTGCTCTCCCCCTATAATTTGTTAGCAAATCTCTCTGCTAGGAAATTCACACAAACAACATTGTAAGCAAATATCGGAGTGTACTAATGAGAAACAATATTTACATTCACAAAATATATTCTTGAAACCCAAGTCCAGATGCCACAACCACTTATCCAAGGTTAACTTTACGTGCACTAGGGATTTTACAGACCTCAGGACCACTGCAGTGCTCCAATGAAGTGACTCAGACACGACCCTTCAGAAAACAACAGCAGCGTGAACTTTCAGTTGTTTACATCTGAGAGAAACATTTGCTTACACCCTTAGTTTTAAGCACCTATTTAGGTTTTATTAAACTGTCTTTACATTCTTAACTGCACAGAGGTGAAACCTAATTCAGAGACGCCATTAGATAAGAGAAACGTAATGAGAAATAATTAATAATTTGAACGTTGTTTAAAACTAGCGATAGACAAAGTTGCTGAGCGCAAACATGCCCTCATGTTGATCTTACCCTATTTCTTATTTTAAAAGAGAAAGAAAAATTCAAACAAAATTTGGTTACAAGTATGGATTATTCGAAGCATGAGTGAAAACATACTTGGAGGATTTCTGAAAGTAGAAATCCTGTGTGGGGAGAAATAAGAGATCTTTATGAAGATTTTTTTTGTATGTTGCCACCCTCCGGAGATTTTTGCACACAGAGGATGGTTGTCTTCCCCAGTTTTTGGTTGACTAAAAATGCAGAAAAATACAGAAAATGAATAGGATTGAGTTCTTTTTAAGGATGATAACATGCTTTTAGTGTTCCCCATCAAACAAAGTACGGGTCAGCCTGATGAACCTGCAAACCAAATTGATCACAGAAGACAAGACCACTTCAGTACCCATGTTCTGGTAAAGCTCCTGCAGTTATATTATTCATTATATATTGGTGCCCATGGAATGCACGTTTAAGTACCCTAAAGGATCAATACTGTTGGAAAGCCAGCTTATACACCTTAGACATGCATTTTTGAGCACAAAAAGTTAATGTAAGGAAGAGCTACTCTGTGCTGGAGATTTTTGATTTTTGAAAATTAGATTTTTTTTTAGATTTTTGAAGACATCCCTTCACCATCCCCCCAGAAGATGTATGCTGCTTTGAGAGCTGTAGGCTTTGCTGTGATTTTGACAAACACATGGAGGAAGATTTCCCATGTATGCTAACAATGGCAGTAGGAAATCAGATTTTGAGTAGGAAGCTGGTCTCAAAATTCCTATCCAGGAAAAGCACCTTGTAGCCAATTAACTTGCAATTGCACCATGTGCTTGGACCAGGGAGGTCAGATCAGGGTCACAGCTGAGTGTGAGTAACTAATGAGAACAGGTGTGATGTCCACAGCTGTAACCACAGGCCTGACCCAGAGAACAAATAGAAGACCTGCTTGGAAGTTCCAAAGCTTCAAAAAGAAATATTTTTAGCCAAAACAATTACATTGTCATTGAGAGCTCCCTTGTATGGAGTCTGATGGTTGTGGTAACCTCACCTGGGACAAGGCTGGGTGGTACCTTGTCCCCTGAGCACTCTGAGCTGATCCAGCTGTTTCACCAGTGCTGTTGTACCCACACCAAGTCAGACAACTTCCATGAGACAGGAATATCTGCACTTAGGGGGCCCAGGCAAAAGCAGTGGGTCTGCATGCCCACTGAGGGCAGCTGGTCCCAGGGAGAGCAGGTTGGTAGTAGATGTGCTTGAAGGCTGTGCAGGCTCCAGGAGTTACCAGCTGCTGGGGTGGTGAACACAAATCCTCTGATCAGGTTTCAATTTTCTTCCAAGTTTTGCAACTACATGAAATCCTACCATTCTTTTTGTCCATCTCAAATTCTTCATGTCTCCAAAGCGCATGACCCTGGTGACTAAAGAAGCAATTTCTTTGCACTGCTGGAAAAAAACAAGAAGTTCTGAAGAGAAAAAAAATAAAAAACAACAAAAAAACCCTGAAGGTGAGAAAGAAAAAAAACAGGTGCAACCTCTTGACTGGTATTGAACAATAATCCCCACCCAAAAGTTCTTTCCAAGCATACCTCCATCCCTACGAGACAAAATCAGGGCTTTCAAATGACACCTCGGGACAAGCCTTTATTTTTCCTGGAAGATTCCATTTGGAAATCTAGACTGATAGATTTGGGCCTTGAAACAGTCCAAGCTTTTGGATTCTGAAAGGAAAGGATTTCCAATCAACTCTCAGTGAGCTGATATCTACCTGTCATCACTTCCCTGCTCTGTGCACCTATTGGAGAGGGTTCCCTCTTTTATTCTCCCCAAGAACTTGGTTTTGTCTGGTATGAGAAAATATCCAGCAAGGCTGTGCCAGGTATCTGCAGCCCCATGTGTTCATGCTCTGAGCCTTTCCTTACAGATAAGGAAAACGTGCTCTGCGTGAGGCCATGGCACACTCACAACATTAACTCCCTCTCCTCCAGGCTCCTCTCCACGCCTTCCCTCTGCTGTTGCTGCATTTCCTTCCCCAGCACACTGAAGTGACAATGCTGAATCCTGACACTGACCCCCAGCCTATCCAGGGCTTCTGCAGAACCAAACCTCCAAACCAGGGTTTCACATTTGCTTCCACAGAGTACTTTGGGGATGCTGAACACAGCCAGGGAGAGGTATATGCTCCCATAATCCTGGTATTCTGTGCTGCCAGTGAGCTGTATTTCACAAGAAGAATTATCTGTTTATCTGTCCTATCCATAAGAAATGCCTGACCAAGATTTTCTATTCTAGTTTATGTCAGTTTTCATTAAGCCTTTTGTTTCTACTATCTGAAGCAGCAAGCTTTGAATGGGGTATTATAAATGAAGATCATCTACCCCTCATAGAATAGACTCCTGACTTAATTAAAAAAAAGTGAAAGAATGAAATCAGACAATGATGCTATTAGAGGGTTCCATATCTTTGTAATTTGATGTCATTTTTCTAAATGGATCAACAAATCATAACAGACAAGTGGCTGAATAATACCACAGATGACTGTCTTAACAAGAAATATTTTTCCTATTTTCATCTGTGATGTATACACAGACAAGAATGATAGCATGGAAATAATTTCTTTAATTACTGTGTGATAGACTATAATGGAATAAAATGGCTATTGTTGGCTGGGATTAGGATCAGATGGATGCCTCAGAAGGAAATCCCCAAGATGTGGCTGGACAAACACCAGGCACAAATACATGCACAAATTCCACAAAGCACTTTATTAGTGAGGGCATTCACTGAATGGCAGCTGATAAGGTTTTCAATAACACGGAGACTGCTAGTGGTATAAAGCTCTGTAATCTAAACATAATTCGAAGTGTTAACAATTTTGTAGCCTTTATCTGAACACATTTTTCCCACATGCTTTAGGTGACCAGGTCATAATCCAAAGACAAGCAACTCTCTTGTTTTACACTGTTAGTCTAGCAAGTGGCAATTTTTTTCCTGCACACAAAGGTCATTGT
The DNA here is from genome assembly GCA_013397845.1 of Melanocharis versteri. Taxonomy (NCBI): domain Eukaryota; kingdom Metazoa; phylum Chordata; class Aves; order Passeriformes; family Melanocharitidae; genus Melanocharis; species Melanocharis versteri. The sequence goes on along the minus strand of VZTG01008686.1, from coordinate 363,530 downwards.
ACCCCAGACAACGTCTCATTTCGGTGTCTTCCACAAATCCAGGATGCACCAAAACAAACACAGATGGATTACATGTTGCCTGTTAACTCAGCATTCCTCTTTCTTCCCTCAGATGCCAAAAAATAATTAAAGAGCACTTGTGTGCGAGTGGTGGCAATGGATTCATATAATTTGGCAATTATCTTGTCAGCTACCCTTATTAGATTCTCAGTACTTTAAATTGCTTTAAAGTATGTTCTATATGGCTCTACCATGCTTACAACATCAAATTCTGCAATTGCAAGCTTAGAGATAAGTTTTAATGGTAAACAAGTTTGAGAGAAGTTCAGGATGTATTTATATAGAACTCTTCTTTTTTCTGCTTAAAGTCAATGAGCTAAATCTTTCCTAGGAGGTTAAATAGGATTTTGTTTTGCTCTGCTTTTTTGAGAGGAACTTGGTTCCCTTCCAGTCACACGTGCAAATAAACAGATTTTGAAAGATGCAGTGTGTCCCAAAAGCTCTCTTTTAGGCATCGTTAGGCACATTAGGGAATTTTCAAATCTAGCCACAAGAATATCACCCCAAGCCAGGGGAGTAGGAGATGAGGGACCTATGTCTGACTCTGTGGGAGCCCGTCTTAAGAGAAACCTTCACCCCAAACCAGAAGGCCGTGGTAGCAGACCTGGGCCATTGGCAGGAGGCATACAGGGCACAAAAGCAAGGATCCCCCCTTGGTAAAGTGAAAAAACTGAAGACAGAAAAAGAGTAAAAAGAGTGCAATTTTGTGAAGAACAACATTACTTGATAGATCAGAACTAGTTGATGGACTACAGCATAACCATGATCTTAATGCACCCCAAAACACCTTTTCTTTTTTCCATCCTCTAACTCAGTGAATATGAAAAGTTACAATAACAGCTTACAGATTGCTTGTCCAGCTCCATTCCTCTCATGCTTGCTGTGTATTTTAAGGAAAGATTTATCTGTCTCCAGTTACTGGCACATGGAGATGTACCAAAACAAGAGCAAAGCCCAGCTCATGGTACCACGTTGAGGGGCACAGGCTGTGTATGAGCCAGCAAGGTCTATTCCAGTGCTGCTTGGAGCACTGAGGGATACTTGGAGGATAATTACCAGCTCACTTTAATTTGCAGCAATTTCTGATGAGCCAGAATAGTTAAACACACAACAAAACTACCGGAATTGTTCGAACATTGCATTCTCACTGTAATGTGCACCTAAAAAATGCAGGTGTTTTTAGGGTGTATACTCCCCTTCTCTCTTCCTGACATCTAGAAACATGCAAAATTTTTCTGCTCTACAGCAGGTTTGTTTTTTTTTTTTTTTTTTTTTTTTTTTTTTAATATAGGTTAGGCTGAATGTACCATCTCTCTCCATGGAAATGTTTCCTTCCTGGATTACACACAACTGCAAGAAAAATACAGATGTGCAAAGGTAAAGAAATTATCTAAAAATGCCCATATACAGCCGGTGTTTCAAGTGTCCTGGGTCCTTTGGAAGAATCTCACTAGGACCATACCAGACTTAGATAGTTAAACATCTATTTAGATACATGAATGTACCAAAGTACTTGGTTGCCTTGATATCACAACAGGATCTAACCTACAGCCTAAACTACATATTTATTCTGTATTTAAACAATGCCATGTAATTTCTACTGGCCTGGATCCCAGTATCACCACTTCCAGGTGAATATTCTAACCAGTACACTCCAGGATTCCTTTTATCCTTTTTTTTAATTGTCCGGTGAAATTCAGAACAATTTTAGCCAAAGAGACCTTCATAGCCAAATTGATTAGGAGCATGGGATGGGAACATGAGCCTAATGGGCAGAGGTGGGAACTGTTCAGTGGGGACCCAGAGCCAGAGGGAGGACTTCCCCAGTCCTGGAGCTGGTGGGTTTAACAAGACCTGGCTCAAGGTTGCCTTCTCTGCCAATTTCACAGGGAGCAATAAATTATTTTCCCAGCCAAAAACGTAGGTAGCATTGTTATTGCACTAAGTTTTTTAATTCCAAAGCCACTGCTTCCTCTGTTTGTAAAGACAGGAAGCATTGCAAACAAAAGTTCAGCTTTTCCCTTGGTGCTACCTCCTTTGTGTAAGCAACCATCATTTAGCGTTGCAGAGTCAACCTCTTTCACGATACTCTAAGAGTTGCAGATATTTCACAACTAGAACCAATCTCTGCCAGCTTGCTCCCAGATCTCAAGTTCGACTTGAGTGATATTGTGTCTGATCCTTGAAATGTCATTAGTAATTATGGGTCTATTAATACAGCTCTTAAGCCACTGCCTTTTGGCTTCAACCTTGTGACTCCCCGCACAGTGTCACTGTCACTTAAACAAACTGACTGAAATATCCTTCACCAGGGTAAATTTCACTCCAGCACAACTGTCCTCTATCCTGCTGAGGTAGTTCAGGTGGTAAACTTTGCCTTAACAATACCACAGTTTGGGAATGGGATCAAGGAGTAAGAAACAACAATTGCAGGGCCTCTGCTAGAGGTCAGCTCACACACGCTTCCCTGGATGCATCTGGCAGCCTCAGAGAGGCAAATCCAGAATCAGAGCAATATGAAATCCAAATGGTAAGTTCAGACCAGATACAACTACACCATCAGGAAGCAAATAATCATCACTCATGTGCAAAAAGCTGCATTAGGAGGGGACAGTCCTCATACCTCCCCAATGATTTATAAGCTATGATTGTAATTACCCCTTTGAAACAACAAAGAGAATGGCCTCCCACCAAATGTGCATACAACACCCAGACAACCACTTTCTTCTTGGAAGAGAGAAGAAACCCAGACAAAGTTGATTATTTCATTCTAGCAACAAAGATCTTGCACAGAGGGAAAATGATTCACTTTAAATAATTTCCAAGTGGTGAGTGGCTCTGGAGGTAACATCCCTGCCTTTGAACCCCAGGCTGAAAACCTAGAATCCTGGCCAGCAGACAAAAACGTGTGCCTTGGTGCCAAAGGCATCTCAAGGTAAGCGTGACTAGCAGCTCCTTGTCCAGACAGCTGAAGCCTTTGAAGATGAAGTGAAAGCATTAACTGAGCTCTGACCTGGAGTTGTACCACTTTTCCACTGTTTATTTCTGTTTGTACATGAAGAATAGATGAACAGTAGCCAGGAGACTGAAGAAGAGAAGGCGGCAGAATCAATTAAAACGTACTTGGGAAAATGTCAACGAGAACAAAACAAGCTCATGAAGTAAAGCTGGGGCAGAGGTGAAAGTCAGGGTGGTGCAAAACTCAGGTAGCAAAAGCAAAGGTGACTCTTCACCACCTTCACGTAACACAGGTTCCCAGAGCAGCACGGGGACGGGATCTGTTCACTGCCAGCTGATCTGCCACATACATGGTGTCACCCTGAAAGTCCCCTTTCCCTCGAAGGGGAGGAGGGGACTGGAGCAGAGCCAGCTGCACACAGGCCAGCCCAGAACCTTCTGGTCGTTGTGCCCCAGGCAGCAGCTCCGGAGGGCAGCTCACCCTGAGGATGGTGACTGCCTCCTCAGAGCAATTCTGTTCACCAACTTATTCCAGGTATTCCAGTGGAGAACACTTTGTTGTATAATTCCCAAGAGGAACAATGAAATACCAACAGTTTTCAAGTGTTGGATTCGGTGGTTGAAAGCACGTTGCAGGATATTCCTCAGTTGCCTGACACATTTTCATTGGATTTGTGTTATTCACCAACACTTAAAAGAATAGCAAGCATAGAAATTATACCTAGGATCTCAAACATTTACTACCACTACTACTTCCCCACATCCCTGTCTGACCTGGGACCAGACAGGCATTGCTCTCTGAAGCCACCCACACTGAGCTTTACAGTAGTATAACAGGAGCTTTTCAGGCACAAAACAATGTGGGAGCTGGAACTAATGAACAAAAACTGGGAAAGGAAAGGCTCAGCTACAAGTAATTTCACATCCTCATCCTGAGGGCTCACTGGATTTCTGCACGTTTAAAGTCGGACCCACCTTCAACAAATAGAGATAAGAAAGGATATCTCTCCTGCCTGAGGGACCAGCTTCCCTCTTCTGCCATGCCACTTCCCAGATCAGCCACTTAACAGCTCAAATCCTACATAATCCTACATGCTACAAGAGTCAACTGCATCATGAAATCTACAAGGATGTCCCCAGAATTCATGTATTCTCAATCCATGATAAAGGAACTGACATAAGGATTCTAGTATAGAATTAGGACATAATATATCAATCATATTCCAAACAATGCATGGTGAGAAGTGTTTCTTTTTTCTCCAAAAGGCTTTTGGAAATTATTTTCTTTCAAACAAGAAAAAATTTTTTTTTTATATAAAACAAGTCTTGCAAGCCAAAATTTTACCCTGGACAGAGATAATTCAAGCTCTTTTCAGCCATGAATTCACAGTGGGAGAGAGAAAACTGTTGAGTGTAAAATAGCAAGCTCAGTTTAGCTGGCCCTCAGACTTCTCAGATAACTAAGAAGTGAGTCACCACAGAGGCAACACAACTAAGCTGGTCATTCATCAAAACCAATCTAGCCACAGACACCACAAGTCCTGTTATCTTGCTGCCAGACACTACATTTTCCCATATCAGTCTGCCTCGCGGCCTGGTCTCCTCATGGTCTCACAGTCTTCATCATTTTGGTCTTCTGTTAATTTCTTTCCTTCTTGCAAGCATTTTCACTTGATCCACCAGGTAACAGGGAGAGGAGAATGTTCAGATAGACCAAGCCCACATTTTTTAAAATTAACTTGCTGACTCTTGGAAAAACAAATAGTTTTTCCCCAGCTCTCTTCAGGGGGTAAAGAAAGAAATAATCTGCGTAAAAACATTGACAAATGTATTTTACTGACTTTCCTACTTATTCATTGAAAAGAAGTTCTCTCAGGGAAAATTAAGGCATTTTTAACCAGGTCTCTTTTCTGCAAGAGATAGAGGAACAGATTTCAGAGGAAAAAAACCCTCTCTAAAATCAAAACAGTAGAGATTTGTCCTTGGATAAGCACACAGGGTCTGTATTAGCCACGTCACTAAGTGCATGATTAGTGAGCTGTTAAATATTACAGCAACGAGACAACTGCAACAGCATATGCAGAGCAAACAAGAAGCAAGGTTTTTCCTAATACAGACCTAAATTATACGAGTGCCTCTAGAAAGAGAGCTCTCACCACCATTGCAGATGGCTCGACCTGCACATTGCTGATGAGCCCGTTGATGACCAAGTGGTTTTTTTTGCAGGAGGCTCTGGGTAAACAGCAGACAATGGGCTGTTCGTGTTCAAGCCTCTCATGTGGAGTGCTTTCCACCCAGAACAGCTTCCAAACATCACTTTTGCTGACTGAAAGGGAAGTAAAATAACTCCTAAAACATTCGCCCCAGTGCTCCTGTTGGTTTGTCCCGAGCACACGAGCAACTGCAACACAAACACGCCATCTTCAGCTGGGGAAAATGGATATGGCTCCAGTGACCTGCCCTGTGCTTAAACCCTCTTACACCCACTGAGCCTGGACCCTATGTATTTTCCATTATGCTACAGCAACTGATAGAACTTCCATTCCCCTTTATAGCATCTGTGCATATCTGATTAATTCTTCTTTCCTGCAGGAAGTCCAGCAGCCATAGACTACGTTTTATTAGGTAGCGTATAGCCAGATGATTTCAATAAATCACTTAAAAAAAAAAGACTAGTTTCCTGGTATTACAATAAAAAAAAACTACTTGAAGAGAATAATTTCAGATGATAAATCTGCTGCCATTCACCAACACTTGCATAGCTGATTAGAAACAGTGCATTGTCCCAAGCACGTCCCCTCCGACTCCCCACTGGGAGCACTCCCAGCAGTACAGATATAAAACATATTCTCCCATACAGGGACACTAACATTGGTGATAAACTGGTAACATTTAACAGCTATTGTGCTACATTTTGTGACAGATTGCACAGATCTTTTTATACACATTTTCGTAATATTTAGGTCCAAATACATTGGGCATTCTCCTACCATCTTGAACTTTAAAGAAAAAGTCCAGAGAAATCAGAACAATCCACTGCCAACACTAAACCCGTCAAATCTAAAGGAGCAGAATCAGGACAATGACAGGAGTGTTACAGATGCTCTCAATAGAACCCTACTACATACATCATATAGAACAGCTTCTGCTTGCATGGCTCCAACACTGGATTTTCTTTATGCATCTCATCACAGCACTACACAGGAAAGCAAAGAGGCAATGGAGAGAAGAACATGAGAAAAATAAAAATCACCTGTGAGCATTATTATTGCACTTGAAGTGAATTTGTTCCGGCCAGGCTTTTCCACTGGTGTTTGCTGCATCAGTCAGTGCAATAAAGAATTTTAAGCTGGTAAAGCTCAAGCATTGCCCCCAGAAGCCACTCAGAGGATGAATCACTGCTGCTTAATGTGGTACAAGCTGCTGCTCCCAAAGCCATTCAGGATTCAAAAGGGGAATTAAATGAACAACATGAAGGTGAAACATATTTTCATGCAATGACTGTGCAGACATATGCAGTCATTTTGCAGCAAGAGAAAAACCAACCTCTACTAGCCCATAAAAGAATGGTGTTGGGTATTGTTGGTTTGTTAGCTCTTTTTGGTGCATTTTACTCAATACAGGCATTAACAGTTTCTTTTATTTCTCATGCAACACTGCCATTTCAATTTCTATGTAGTTTCCTACTTGGACCCCTTTACAATGCAGCTGATTCTATAATGCTGCATATTCAAATCCCAGACCCAAAATATGAATGCAACTGATGAGAACTAACTGAACTGATTTAAACTCCATGTTAAGACTGTGCAAAATATATGTGGAGTCAGAAGTCTGTGACTAAGTTTAAATATCCTTTAGAATAAATTTTGCAAGAGTTTATTTGTGTGACAAGAGGAAGACATCCTCCCTGTGCACTGATACTCCAAGAACGGAAGCATAATAATTTATGAAATAGGAGTATCTGTCTAGCTGATAAAACATGGTTTAATCCATAGGCAAACAATTGTCATATGTTAACTCTTTGATTATCCAAAAATCTGTAATTCTTTAACAAGCATCCAGATATTAGAGCTTATTGCATGCAGACAGACTGCAATAAATGCATCTCTCTTTTGGCAGGTGCCTACACATTGACTGCTGTTCCCAAATCTTTCTTTAGTGTCAATAACCACAGCTGAAAATCAGAATCCCAAGTACAGCACCAACTTTCTGTTGGAAAGCACTGATTTAATTAACAATGAAGTTAGACCGTTGTGTTTGTGTAGGTTGCTGCTCCAGGCCATCCCTGTAGCGTTGGATGTTTGTGGTCTCCTCGACTTCCTGCCGTTCCGTCACTTCTTGCTTGGTGCCTGCCATGAGATATGTCAGCTACAACATCTGTGCATGTAACATCAAAGATTCACTTCAGTTTACATTCTGGTGAGATGATGTAAAAGCAAGTTGTTTGGGTGTTTTTAAAATTTATTTTTCCTCCTCTACTTCCTTTAGAAAAGGACATGCCACTGATGAGTCTCAGTTCAGTGCTGGATTAGCACTGTAAGGTCTGATGGTTGTCTACGAAGGTTGTTGCACGTTCTCTCCATGGGGGGAAGGAAAAAATATTTAAAAAATTTCCCATCCTCAAGTGCAGAGGGTCTTCCCAGGAGGAGTTTAGTCTATTCAAACTGAGAAATTAAAATTAGCCTAGCAATGCCACTTTTTTCTTCCTTCCACTTTCATGACTTCAAGCTGTACAGGATTTTGAGAGATCTGGTCCAGTGAAGGTGTCCCTGTCCACTGCAAGGGAGTTGAAACTAGATAATCTTTAGGATCCCTTCCAACCCAAAACATATTATTTTCCTGTCCTTAATTAGGCATTGAAATATTTTGATGAAACTGGATGCAACTCCCATGCTTGAATGCCACACTGTCAGAATGAGGACAGGGTCACTTCTCTACCTTCTGTATTGGGAAAATACCTCTACTGAACCCCCAGAGGCTCAGATCTCATGGTGGCAGGAGACACGATGGCATCTGACAGCTTTGTGTGGTAGAGTATCTATGCTTGCAAGCCTTAAGAGAAGCTCGTATTAAAGCTGGCTCTTTTCAGGCTCTCTCCAGAAATTATTACCAGTACAATGCTCTTTGGGATATTAATTATCAGGAAGAAGAAAGATGAACGGAACTGAACCACTTAAGGCTCTAACACACAACCTCCACACAGCGGTTCTGGGGAGCAGGAAAGCAGTCCCAGGCATCCTGCAGAACAGGCAGTGTGAATTCTGCCAGCAGCACTTCACAGGTACAGATGCTCCCAAACGCACCATCAGCGTCTATCCTCTGGAAAACAAGCCTGGATTAAGAGAGTTCTGCATTTCTCCCTTCATCCGCAGCCACATACACATAGCAAAAATGCTGGTGTCAGGTCAGGGGGCATGAGGGCAACTTCTGGCTATTTTCATCTTACCAGGTACTGTAAGTAAGAATTGCAGTTGCTCAGCTGTGCAAGGCCCATATCCATCTGGGCAAAGCTTTTGGTATGCTTTGTTTGGTTTTTTGTTTGTTTTTTTTTTAATGAAACAATGACTATAATGCCTAGTTTTCCTCTTCGAGGAATTTTTTTCAATGTAAATAGTGTATTTTTTCCTTGTGTGTGTGCGTTTATATATATACACACGCACATACACCTGTGAATTTATTTCTATGGCCAATTATAATCAATTTGTCTCTGAAATGCTCTTTTGAAACATAGCAGGAAAGAGCCACTGATTCAATAGAGAATATTGACTTTTTCCCTACTGCCCTGGATATCTGCCTGAACAAAGAGCTGGTTAGACAAAATACAAAGAACCCTTTTGTGTAGGGCTAAGTTCACCTGGGAGAAGTATTAATGAAGTCCCAAGGGGGTGGGGACTCAAACTCCCCTGGTTTCAATGATAAAAGAAGACAGGCTCAGAACACCAAATACCCTGCCTTCCTCACCCCTTTCTCTTTAAACCACGAGAAGGAGCGCCAATGTAATTGAGAATTAGGGACCTTTCTGCCATTAGTCCATAGGGTCTGTGAAGAAAGCAGGTAGAATTTCAGATGGCACACCAGCTGCTGCATGGCAGCCGAGAATCCAAACCAAAGATTTTAAGTAGGTCAATACGAGACGACTGTTAACTCTCACTAAAAGACCTTCAAAAAAGTCAATACCATAAGCAATAATTACATGTGGTAGCTGTACAAATGTCTGAACTTGAAATACAGTTGTTTAGTGTGTATTAAGCCATTTGTTCAATTTTATTTCTACTGCAGAAGACAAGAAACAAAACCATTGTTCTGCCGGGAGATTTATGTCCACTCTAGTGAAATACTGTCCCTAGCATTACTGTGTAAATTATAACACTCCTAACTGACAATTGTTCACCAGCTGTGCTGAGGAACATTCTTCTCTCACCTCATATATTTGTATTTGTAAACTATATGTAGTTTACAGCCTAAAGTTGGAATAGTCAAATATCTTTATTTGGTTTTGTTCATTTTTAACTCTTCTTTGACTCCTGCCGAGCCCATTGCCTTAACTGTTACACCAGAACAAATTCCTGACTTGAGTTGTGCATTACAGAACCTACACCTGATTTCAGCACTTCTCACACATCGAAAAATAAGACAGTAGATTGTACTCTCTCAAAAGAGCTTAAAAGGATGGAAATGCACGAACAAGGGGAAGCTGACATGATCCAAGTGGCACTTCCAGGCCTTCTGCCTGGGCAGAGCAGACAGCTTCAGGAGCAGAACAGCACAGGGAAGAGCATCACCCAAGGGATGGGACCCGTCTGTCCACAGCCTTGGTGAGTGAGGTGCTCAGCTGCTTCCCTACCCACAGGAGGAAACAATCACTTCAAAAGAGGAGGAAAGGGCTACCCCTCCACACACACCCTTGTCACCCCAGTAATTGCAGGAGAGGAGAGCCCAAGCAGGCAGGGTAATGACTTTTTCCTTACAACCAAAGAATTGTGCGATTCCTGAAATACCCTCACACATTTTTGGGACACCTGTGCTGCCTGTTGTGGTACAAACATAGCCCTTCTATCCTGTTACCGAGGGCCTTTTGTAGCACAAATTCTACTACTTCTCTAGTGGAACCATCAAAACATCTCCCTGCAGTGCTTTTCCTGTGCAAAGCACAAAAACACCTACACGAGTTAGTGGGACTCAATTGCTTTTGCAACAGTCACAGTTTTAATGAGAAGGGCATACTTCCAGATCATCTAATTTATTTTGAAGACCACCTCTGGAAACTGTCCCATAAACCTCTTTCTCCATCTCCAGTGCACACTCAACTTCCAGTAACACAGTGCACGAGCACAGCTTGCTCAGGTGGGCTGTGAAACAGCCCTGGGTTTGTGAGTTGTGGCTACCACCAAAGTAATGTGGCCACCTCTGCTGAGCACAGGCTGCTGACACAGCCGCACACCTCTCTCTTTTGAGGGCTAAAAATCACAACTGAATGTTATTAAGAGCACATATTTTGAATGAACAGCTCAGAGCTAGGAACAATTAAGACAGACTGCCAAAGCAGAAAGATTTATGGCCTTCAGGAAACCACTATTTTGAAGGAGTCATTCTTCAGACTTGTAATATAAAATGGTTTTGATGAGCCAATTTCCTTTTCCCCTTTCATGCAAACCCAACATACACATACTGCCTAGGTTTTCTATTACTTTATTTCCCCAAAAAATTAGAAATGCTGAGAACGTACCAGCACTTGATATAGATGCACTGACATTTCAAATAATGCTTATCATTCAAGAGAAATACTACAATAATCACCCTGCAATATGCTTTTAAGCAGGGGTCTCACAGAACAAATGCTTTAAAGGCATTTTAGGCTGGACTTTAAAAAATCTCATAAGTGGTCAAATGCTTTTGCTCTGGGTAGCTTAGTTCTTTCTGATAGTAGAATTAAATCAAAATGAATCTGGTTTATGTTCTTAGGTAAATTATTCTGTCATCTGAAAAACAAGTCTCTGTAGACATAATTGAAGGTTACTAGTTTAATAGAGGGTGTAATGATTCCATTCTAGCTGCAGTTAACAGGCAGTCTGGTATGGTAAGTCAATATAACATTAAACAGGATATATTATACTGCCTTTGTTATGAAAAGCCAATAGCAAAAAGACAAAACCACAATTTTTCAGAAAGTATAGCCGAAGACTTTCTGCAAAGACTCCTTAGAAAACCAAAATAAGGCTGAGTATTCCAATTCCACCAACGCTTTAGGTTAAAATATACACACAAATTCATTACCTAGGGCAAACACGCACATGCAGAATCTTCTGTCTTCATGCAAAATGGGCATGAGGTAGCCTGGGTGCTGAACTTTCTCTTGGGAATGTAGGAGTCCCTCTTTCACCCCAGCCTGGTGTGCCACAGGGCACTTCCAACCAAAAAGAGCCACCACACCCATCAGCTAGTTTCCCAAATCTCTCCTCTCAGAGGAAACAGCTGGACTCATGTTAATCACAGTGTGAAAGCACCTTTATCTGCCTTTCAGTCGTGCCTGTAGAGTTGGTTAGCAAAGGGCACTGAGGGGCTACAGGTGGGTGGCATTGTCTGCTGGCCCTGATGCCCCTCCCCAGCACTCCTCTATGAGCAGGGGCAGTCCCAGTTCGAGTTGTAGTTTTACTGAGTCCGTATATAAATATATTTAAGGTCTGAATCTCGAGTGCCTGTAAGCAACAGCTTCAGCCTGTACAAGGTAGAAAAGCACAGCACTGAACTCAAGCACAACATGGTGTCACTTTGGCTGAAATGTTTAAGTGAATAATCATCACCTTACCTGCCAGACATAATGCTACTTTATAATCCTAAAGAATCACACCTGTGCATGTGTGCATCTGTAGATAAAACACATAAACTCATCCCCTTTTTGGCCAGATTGGAGACATGCTCTGTACATCCGAAGTTAAATAGGAATCTTGCTTATATCATCTAACATGATTTGTCTCGTGACCACTTTATTAAAATTTCAGTGCCTAACTGTTAAAATGATAAAGCATCAGCACAAGCCTAGCTTTTTCGGTTTAACCTGAAGACTGATGGATATTCTCCCAACACTTGCTGAAAGATTTTATTTTATTAGGTCACATTACAGAACTGTCTTCCTAAAGACTGAAATCATCTCCTTGGTGATAGCATGCTTGACTGACACGATGCACTCACCAACATCTTGTAGACAGCTGTGAACGTTTGCAGTGGTGCCAATTAATCTACGATAGCATCAATGGAGACAGAGAAACAAAGAAGCCGACACAAAAAGCTCTATTGAATAACATAATAAATGAGTGATGCAGGTGTTCTGTGACTGGGTTTAATTTTTTCAGCCTTGCAGAAAGTTAACACTTGAGTCACCTTGGGCAAGGTGTCTCCCAGTCATTGTCTGCTGGCTGCCTCCTCTCCAATGGCAACATACAGACCGTGCTCTGAGTTCCACTCTCAAGTGTGAAGCTTGTACATACAAATACTATAAATAAATTGTCATGGTACAGCTGGAGGGACTTTGGTTTCTGAAACAGCCTTCAACACTCTGATGATGTTTTAAGGATTTTTTGTGGCATCGGAAAAGGTATCATTTCAGATAACCACCAGGAACAGTTGCAATGTCCAATGAACAGAATGGCAAAAGTCAAAATGATGAGCCTAAAACTCACAGAATTTAATGGTATGTGAGCACATGGTAGTTGTTTTGCTGAATGGGGGCCTTGCAGTCTTAGCTTAATGAGTTGCTTTGTAAGCTCTGAGCTAAATGGAGCTTGGAATCTTTAATGACCAATCTGTGTAAACAGCAGCTACTAAGTAACACTTTAATGCCTTGATGATCTTTTAATTTAATAGACAAATGATGAAGCAATTTTAACCATCATCGTATCATTGATGCAGCAGGGAATGCACGCTGGGAAGAGCAAACAGAATAAGTAAGCAAGGATACAAAGGATGAACAGTTTCTGGTACAACTCAGATGCTCAGATGTGCTTTCCAGAAGTGAGGTCTCCAATATTTGTCCCAGTTCAGAACAAACCTACTTTAGAAGAATGCTGGTAAGGTGGTCCTTTAATCCTGAAGTATACTGGGCCAGGGTTTTAAAGCCATGGTTCCACTCATGCTAAAGGATGCAACGTGATTAAAGCACAGTATTGAAAAACCATCTTGGCATGCTCACAGTGAAAATTGAGATTGTGAAGTCCCAGCCTGGTAATATCACAGCTGCGACAGGAAGGGCTGTGCAAATGAGGGGTAATGGAGCAAGGTCATTATGGTCAGTGCAGTCATTTACAACCTGCACCCCTTCTGTCGCAAGGAAAAAATCTCATAACAGTCAAGTACTGAAAATAAGTGGACAAGAAATAAGCTCTTTATGAAAAAGATGTGGTTGAAGGCATGATGAAAGCAAGGCTGTGTACTTACAACACATTGCAATGTCTTTAAAGAAGTGCCGAGCATTTGCCTGGAATTGCACGAGCCAAGAGTACACCTAAGGTCTGCATTTAATCTGCTGATGTGCTTGCAGGGCCAGCGTGTGTAATATAGCAGGCTGCAGGTGCAGGCACTCTGTGAACCCACGCCTCTGAAACTTGGCCGCTGCTCTTTTCTTTTCAAATAACATTACCATCGGATCCTACCAAAGATGCCAGCTGCCTGATGGGGTCACTCAGTCTGTGAGAACACTTCCAATGCGTGTTGAGCTCTCCCCAAAGCTCTCCTGTTACCCACTATACACTGAAGCCTCTCAGTTCAATCTGCTCCTTTCCTTCCTACCAGACCTGTATATTCATTACTTGCCTACTTTTCCGCCTTGCCAAATTCTTTCTTCCCTGTCAGACTCCCTGGTGCCTGGCAGTGCTGTTCCACGGGGTTATGCCACACTTGGCTGTCTCCAAAGGTCTGGTCCTTTTCCTGCTGCGTTGTTTCCAAGGCTCACAATCTCTAGGGCTTCTCTGAATAAACTGTGTCTCAAATATATCACCCTTTCCCTGGGCTGAGAGAAATTGATGAACTTGGGAGGTTCAAAGACAACATCCACGTTCTGATTTAAATGGAGTTCAGGAGAAAGGTGAAGTCTCTGCTGGGTCCACAGGCAGTTTTGGGTATGGTCCTGTGTGAACCCTGGGAGCCGCTTCCCATTTCCTTTCTGATCAGGTTCTCCCTTTGCCAGGGAACACACATACAGTTTTCTTTAAAAATATAAGTCATATCTCTAACATTCCTTCCTTTGAAAATGAACTCCAACTCATGCATGTTTTTGTAGGTCTCCACCATCAGCTTTTGGACTGGCTAATATCTGAGATGTATTGTACCATCACACTGTGGATAAAAATTGATCCTTATGTGTTGGAGGGCAGAAGAAGGACTTTTTTTCTTCAGTTACATTTGGAGGCAGCATGAGAGAAAAAGGGGCTTGTCCACAGTGTAAATGTCATGTGTCATTCTTGAGGAGGCAGGAACAGAGAGGCCGGAAGAAACACATTTCATAATTCTCAGAGAGGCTTCTTGAGTGGCTGTTGAAGCAACTTGCTCAAGGAGAATATGTGGGATGTGCCAGGACCTTCAATGGACTTGCCGGAGAGACCTGGATGTCAGAGGGAAGCTGAGAGACACAGGGGTGGCCAGGGACAGGGCAAGTGCAGGGCTCAATCAGAGCAGAATTAATCTTTGAATTGGCAGTGCAGGAGTCTGTGTTACACCCAGAAGCTCCCTGCTTTGATCCATTTTGATTTGTTATAGTCTTCATACTCTAAGATATTTTATGCATCTTTCAACCTCTCTTCACCTGAAGCTGGTTTGTACATCCATCCCAAAAGCTAAAGGAGGAAGCTGATTGAGGGTTCTGAATCTGTGGAAAATTTGTTTTCAGTCTTTCGAGCACAGCTCTCCCCTGCTCATTTTTCAGAAAATCAGCTCCCCTGAAATGGTTGGTGATGCTCCTGCCTGGCTGAGAGTTCCAGCAGCTGCTCTTGGTCTCCCAGCTGCAGAATGCTTTGCTCGGGGCAGATGAACTGGCCTGTCCTGAAGCACTGATAGTGGTGAAAGTCTTTGGCTAAGTGGTTTCTCCACTTAGATAAGCTGCTCTTTACTTTTCCTCGAGGTTTTCCTTTCCTTTATGTGGCTGCTGATGCAGACTATGTTGGCTTCTGTGGGTGCATTAATGAGTCTGCTGTGAAAGTTTGCCAGTTCGTTATTTAAAGACTCCATCAAGACTAAACAGAATTCTCTCCGAATCCATCCATCTCTGCAGAACAAGGCCTGACAAAGCCCTGTGCCCCAAATAAGCTGCACAGGGACATTGTCCTGTGCCAAAGCTGGGGAGTATCCCAGTGCTGTGTTGCAGCCACCTCCACGCCTCCTCCTGCACAGCCGGAGGTGACACTGCTCTGTGCCAGCAGCTCATGCACCCAGAATGTAACATCCCTGCTCTGGAGGTTTCTTATCACCAGCCTGCATTTCCCCACTGTGCTCAGAATGGTTTTGTTATGTTTCTGCAGCCTAATTTTTTCTGCTTATCAGGTGACAGTCCAGTTGGCAGGGTTGTTGATTCAATAACGTACACGCGGATGGAGCCAAGTGGTTGGCAGTCCTCTCCTGTCTCAAGGATTTATTGAGTCTGGATCTGAAAAATTCACACTGCAAGTCTCTTCCTTTTCACTTCTTTTCCTTTTTTTCTTCTTCTTTTAGTTCTTGCAGTCACTGAAGCTTTGGAATGAGGCAGAGCTCCTCTCTCAACCTTTGCCCCACAGCTCAGAGATGGACCAGGACATACTGAGACCCAGGATGCTCGTGACCCCAGACAGCTTCTGTTTGCCTTTTGGTTCCTCTGTTTAACTCATGTTCTTCCTTTCTTGGATCTCTCTCTGCTTATCTCCCAGGCTGCTGGCTCTCAGGAGGCATTTCTCTAGGATTAGAGCTGTGTGTCTCACCACTGGCTCCTGCAAGATGCAGTCCCACACTTCATAAATAACCTGATCTGTAATTAGCAAGATTTTCTGTCTCCTGACTTGCAGTTCTAGTCCTGCACACTCCAGTGAATCCATCCTTGTTTCTTCTTTACTGAAGCTGAAAACATCATTCACCTCCTCTTTGAGATTGATGTGCTCATGTGACCCCTGGGAAGCTGATCCAGAAAATGGGGCTTTCCTTCTGAAAATAGCAGCTTGCTCACCTTGTTCTTATCTCCTCACTATGAGATAGAAAGAAATGATGTTTCATCTTTATCTCTCCCAACCCTGTCGCCAGTTCCGAACCCAGACTTGCCTCTTACTACAAAGTTTGTGTAAGGCTTTTTATCCAGTTGTCCTGGGAGGCTGAATTTCTGCAGGCTGCTCCTCTTTCCATCCTGCTTTTTCCTCTTCCCAGCCCTCCAGATGCTGCTCTGTGTTTTCCACCACAGCTCCTGTACTGTGGCGGGGGTGCCAGGTCTGTTAACCCAAACCAGCCCCTCGCCCAGGAAACCATCCACAGATTTGCTTCAGCCACCCTTCAGCACTCAGCTGGGCCATCCACAGGCTGAATCCTGCAGCCACAGTCTCCTCACCACCTGCCCTACACACTGTTTGCACCCCTCACATTCTGGAAGCACAATCTGAATGATGCCATAATTGTGCAAACGCTCTGGAGAGCTGTGCTGTCCAAAGCAGAGGGCAGAGTTGCATGAAAGGAGCATCAGTTCATCCAAAGTCTCCAACTCTGATGACCAACGTCAACAACTTTCTCTGACCTTTATTTTTTTAATCTCTGCCATATTAATCCACATGTGTATGAATGTGTTACTACTTACATGCTTGCCTATGGAAAGATTTGCCTCCTAAAGTTATTCAGCCTGCCAAAACTCCTTCCCAAATTTAAGTGCTGCAGCTTAAATTGTTTTGTTATTCTTCAAAGGCTATTTATGAAATTGTATGATAGAAGAAAATTGTGCTCTATGTTCAAAATTCTTTTATAAAACCCTCAGTAAAACGTCATTTGGATGTTTTTAAAATTGCTGACAGATTTCAAAGGAACAGCTGTTTGTAGACAAATTCCCAGCCAGAAAAGCAGTGACTGGGGTGTACCACATCACATGTCCTTTGTGAGCCCTGGTACTGTCAGAAAGGTGACTTCAAACCTGAAATGTTAGATGAAAACAGCATAGGAAATTAGAAATCCAAACTAAACTTGGATGAGAATTTTTCAGGCGATCCTTCTAGCCTCCACAGATGAATGAGACATCTGTGGATTTAGACAAATATTTCCACATGACCTCCCCCTTCTGAGAAGTCAATGACACTGGAATGCCACCCCTGTAAGTGTCCCTGGGTCCATGACTTGTGTCTGTACAGAATCCAGCACAGCAGAAGGAGAACTTTACCAGCCCATGGCAGAGTTATAAATACACTTATAAATATATATTGAAAAAAGCCATGCAAAGAGCACTTAAATTACTTTTACCTGGCCATAAGTACAAATAAGCAGTATGCACAGGCAGAACCAACTCATGGCAGTGGTGATAGGCCAGTGCCACAGTTTTATTTTGCCAGAGGTTGTCTAGTCTGCTGATTGCTAGACAGAGAACTGGGTGCTTTCCAGGAATTTTCAGTTTAGACAATTCTCAAAAAGCAGACAAGCACTGCAAGTGAAATACTTGAGGAGACTGGCCAAACCAAAGGCAAAATTAGCAGCCATCTCTTTCACTGCCATCAGTAGCTGAACTGAAGATTTAATTAGGGGGTGTTCTAAATGTTTTCAAACAAATTAGCAATACTTCATATATCTTCATTTCACAGATGTATACAAGATTTGTGAAGTAAAGCGATATTTTTATGGCTTGGTAAATCATCTTTAGTCAGAAACCTTAGGGTATAACCAGAAATGAGTGTACGAGGTCAAACTGCACTGATAAGGATGGTAGAGAAGGTCAGCTTCTCATAAAGAACTTAGATTGCTCATGCAAGCCCCAGAGATCTTTCAATTCCTGCTGAAACCCGTGGCAGGTAGGGATGCAGGAGCTGGCCTTACATGAATGCCATAGTGATACTGAGCACCATAGTCTCTGCTGCTCCTCTGCGGTGTCTCCTGAGGTCCAAATGTCTCCTGAGATCAGAAGCAGCAGTTTCTCCCACTCCCCACTCTACCCAGGTGGGTTCATCTCCGGTGCTACAGTAGCTAGTAAGAGAAAAAGCACACTTTTATTTTTAATGGCGGTACACGGCCAGGGATTTTTTAGTTTGGAACTTGGTTCTCATTTTCCAGAAGGCCATATGGGGTTTTTTTGCACTCTAAGCAGCTTTATTTAATATGGAAAGTAGAATATCTTTTAAAACAGAAACCAGCTGCGTAGTTTATGGGTATCATCATATGGCTCTGCTTTTTGTTTCCTTACTTAACTGGAGTTTGGGGTTTCCAAGTTGCCAAGCTGCTAACACTAGTAAATGGAGTTTATTAGAGACAGTGTTTGTTGAACAATAACATTTTATATAGTCTGTCACTGTCTAGTACCTTAGATGAGTTACACATTTCTGTTCTCTATTTTTGCCCTGATTTTTTTTGGCACTTTAAATCCCATTTTCAGCTGTGGACACCAGAGACCAAAATCGAAGACGTGATCTTGTTGCTTGCTTATGCCTAAAATCTGCGAAGCCATCCCTGACCAAAGTCACAGAATCAGACCTCCAAGGGTTAATCCCACGGTGCCTTTTGACTGAGCTTAGCCAGCAGGAAGGGATTGGATGGCAGATGAAATACCTCCCCAGGAGATCCCTTCCAGGAGAGGGGCCCCTGTGCTCGGTTGTGGAAGATAATGTGTCCATTCAAAGGCTGTCCCACAGCAGGAACGCAGACTAGGGTGGGTGTGAGGACTGGGAGAGGCACAGACCTTCACACATCCCCTCCCAAAGGCTCAGCCTCTTCCTGGAGCTTTGGAGCACTGAGGCATTAGGAGCAAACAACACTTGCAGCCTAAGATGTCTCTGGAAGTGGCCCTCGGAGGGCTGCTTTCATTTGGCTCCTACAGGCATCAAATTCAATCCCAGCTGGATGCAGAGGGGAGCACAGCCTCTGCTTGGCCCTTTGGTGGCTAAATTGCACATGTAAAGAAGGGGCATCCCTGGGTAGAAATGTTAGGGGGCAGATGAAATGAGGGTTTTTCACAGCAGCACCCTTCCCTTCCCCATTCTTTCTCTGTGCTCTGCAAATATTCTGAGCCAGCTCTGGTAGATATCTCTATCTTGTTATCTACTGCTCTTCCTCTAATCACAGAATGTTCATGCACTGCCAACTTTAAACTGCAGGCTTGCTTTTAATAGCAGTTAGAGACTTCAGATATCTTTAGAGCTCCCTTACACCAGGATTCCCCTGGGTTTTGGGGGAACCGGGCTTTTAAACAAGCGCTCTGCGGGTGCAACACACAGAGAACTGGAGTTACACCGAGTTCCTTCCCTGCTCAAGAATTATGGCTTCTTTGACTACTGCTAGCTCAGCTCTGAAAAAGGTGATTTATCTTCATGGTTCATAAAAATACTTCTGGAGAAATTTCCCTTTTCCTGTCCCCCTTTGGAATAACTACACTGCAACATGTCTTGGATTTAAAAACAAATATGGCCTGGAAAATAATATCTTTGGATTTCCCTACTCATACCTTGTGCTGTACACAATGGCTTCACTCCCAGCTTTAAATTAGATGAGTGCTATGCCAGCAATATACTTCCCATACGGACTGAGAGCAAGGCATTGAAAGTTCCAGCAAATGGGCTCAGCAGACATTTGCTTGCCAAGTATTAGCTGTTGCTAGAAGGTAATTTTGATTCCCAGAGTTAGGAGGCTGTTGCCAATAGAAAAGGTTTTGGTGCTTGATTTTCTTTGAATTACTTTGAAAAATTAGAAAAATTGCTCGCACCTTGAAGAACTTGTGAAATTTATTAATGGTTAGCAAATTTTCTGGGGTATTCATTTAGGGTGTAAGTGATGCACAACTTCTGTGCAGTGAGCAATGTCACCAGTCCAAAAGAGCTCTTAGTCTATGTTTGTGTGCAGAGGGATAGAGTGTGTCCCTGGCTGCTCCATTGCCTTGGCATACAGCTCTTCTGTAGATGTTCCTTAAATATTTGCAGTACACAAGTGGATTTGTGGCTGAGGAATCCACAACTAGGCACCGTAGGGACACAGAACAACAGAATTGTATCTGTCTCAAAGTTAACAGCTTGCTTGGTTTTTTTTTTAAAAAGGTCGGAATAAGATTCTGATCCTTCCAAAAAACATGTATGTCTAATGCAATGTTGTGATTAGTCCAATGAAGTCAATAAAGACAGTAACCAAGCAAAAACTGGAACATATGAATGTAGTTTTGCAAGTTGGAGGAATGAGGAAAAGCAAATGTATTCCCCTGGGTTTTAGCAATCAGAGAGCACATGTATTAATAATGTGCAATACCCAGTGCAGTGCATGGAAAGCCATAAAAATGTGATCCTTTGGAGACGGGTTCCTATATACAGAATTCCATTGCTCTTAGAGGTATATCCATTGATATCTACACACAAATCAACTGTAACAATAAGAATTGGTTTGGCACAAGCTCCCAGACACTAATGGATAACACAGACCAAAAATGCTTCTCTTGCCTTTTGTTAGCAATTGAATGCTGTTCCTCACTGGAGACATTCACAGCAGAAACCTGCCCTGGGGCTGAACAGGGAGGGTAGCTAGAGCTAACCCATCTTTGTCTACAGAAACCTTCTAGACACATAAATGTGTTTTACAGATGTCCAGTGGTAATTTACTCAGCCCAGAAGAATACACTTAATAGCACAAAGAGGGGTGCTGGGTTTAGTGCACAGCCAGGGAGCTGCTTCTCACCACCACCTGCAGCTAGAGCAGACACTGGAGAGCATTCCACAGCTGAGCAGCCTGATCCTCTCCTGCTGGCATGAAGTGGTGCAAGGCCCATCTCTGCTGTGGAGTCAGGCATTGGCCAGCACAAAGTGCTGATGCTGCCTTTGGTCCTGGGGTGCAAGTGTAGCTGCCAGAGCTTCAGCCCTTGTGTTCCACTTTTGGAGAAAATGGAGCCTGGACTAGCATGCTCTAGGCAGAGAAAAGGGCAAAATTTTAGATAGAACTCTACCAGGAACCAGGGACACAGAAATGTCCTGTCCCACATGAGGTCTCTCTCACAGTGCAGCTCGAGATGACAGACAGGTTTGAGCCTTGCTCTCCTTCCAGCACAGGCATTTGTGTCCTGTCAGAATCTGGCACTAGGTTTGGAAAGGGAAATTACTACTCCTTTCCTGAAAGACAATTACTCCTGTTCCAATCCCAGATAAACTGGAGAAGGGCTGTCAAGAAGTTCCAAATACATTCAAGGCCAAGTTGCTACAGGTGTCCACACAGTTACAGTCAACCCTGAGCTGCCACACCACGTACAGAGGGGAGGAACACATGCACCAGCATGAGGGAGTAAAACAAAGTAGTATTAAGGAAGCTATTAAATCCATGTCCATTTCCCAAAAACATGGAATGTAATCTGCAAAAACATCCTTGATATTGGTTATGAAAAAGAAGTATTTCAGATACAGGCTGAGCAGTTGGATGAGTGTCTTTACTTCCTTCCCCTCCTCTTCTGGAGTGATTTAAAACATCCTTCTAGTAAAGAATGCAGAGTCCTTGGAGCGGGAAAAAGTACTTATTGGAAGATTAAAGGAATTTAAGCTTGCCAAAGCTAACAAATGGACTCAAAGCTCAGCTACTCCTTGCTGGAAAGAGAGATCAGACTTTGGTTAGCAGGAAAGTTGGTAGCAGTTTGTGCAGGACTTTCTGGCAGCAACAGCAAAGAGGCCCCAGGTTCAGCTTAATAAAGGAATTGATGTACAAACCCACCCTTTTGCCAGCTGATCCAAAGTCCAGGTGCCTGTGCAGGAAGAAGACTAACAACCAATAACTAAGAAAGGAAAAAGGAACAGTTCAATTGCCAAAACTTGTTCTGCCGGAGTATGAAGCTGCTCGTGCTGAGACCTGCCATTGTCCCCAGTGGGGCAGGGCCCTTGCTCACAGTCCCAGGCTGATACACCCATGACGTGTCCCCTTAACGGCTCCTTAGAATATCCCAGCATTGGCAACTTCTATTTCCTCTGCCTGTGTCTATTCAAAGCATCAATGGGTGAGGTTTTCCATCCTTAGGTTCTCTTACATTGTCTCAGAAGAATATGCTCGGAACTATTAACTGCTTTCTAGCCTGAAGATTTTTTTCTTGTTTTGCATCCCACCTAATGCTTTGCACCCCATCTAATGCTTTGCACTTTCTTTTATCTCTGTGTTAATCATTCTATTACCAACCTGTGCAGCAATATGATGGGAAACTTCAAATGTTAGGGATTTCTCCTGGTGAATTGTGTTTGCAATAATGCTTCCCTTTCTGTTTTCCATGGTAACAATATTTTCATTTTAAACACTGTGCTTTTTAATGTAGTACATGCTTCATTTTGATAGAAAGGTGATACAAGCAATGCAACCTTGGTCACTATTAGTCTTTCATAACTGTCTGGCATTTAGGATCAACCGATTTTCTTAAAAAAAAACCCAAAACAAATCAAGAGAATGAACAAAATGTATCAGGGATTTTTCTATTTAACTTTTTGGATTTAGAGCCTTGAAGGTCATGTTTAAACCCAGGATTAAGCCAACCATGAAGATTAAAAATCGTATATTGAAAAAGAGATGCAGAGGTTTCTAAGCAAGCGTGAACACTTTAAGAAGCCTGAAGTTATGAGCAGAACAGCAATAAAATGGCATGTTAAGAACACTGTTCCAATAACACTGCAAGAATCATTAATTTATAATGGAGTTTTTTCATACTTACTTGAAAAGGTTCAGTAACAGAGCACCTATAGCTATGCATTTCTGAAAGGGCTGAAGAAGTTTTTCTAAGAAACTTTTCCACAGGAGTTTCTCCTTTATAGATGTTACCAGGCTAAATAAAGGTATCTGATGCACTGTGCGTGGAACAGGGACTTGAGGCTGAGATGAACAAAGGTATTTGAGCAATCAGGGGGTTTCTGTCTGAATGCACCTCTCAATTAGCTACAAAACTCAGTGCTCCAGGCAGTAGTTGTAGGTGCTGGAAAGCTTGAGCAGTCTAGCAGGAAACTGCTGTATTGCCTTACAAGATGATGCCCCAAAAGTACCATTAAAGTGTGAGAGAGAATATTAGAATATTTCTTTGAACATCTTTCACTGAAGTTGGTGTTTACCCTGCTGCTAAGCCTGTTAGAGTGTTGTATTTAGGAGAGGCTGGGACTCTGCCAGTGGATCCTCTACACTGCAAGATGTCAGCTCATCAGAAGACTTGGTGAGAATGTACTGATGCTGATCAGACTTTCCTCAGGAAAGGCCAGGAGACAGCTGCTGTGGTGTAAGGAATTGCCTACTTACTGGGCTCCTCCTCAGGAACGTGAGACAATCAAATTCAAGAGCCTGTGTGGTGACTCAGAGCAAGAGGCACCTCCCAAAGCCCACGCCTTGCCCTCAGGCTCCTGAACAGGCCCTTTAAATCTCTTTTCCTACAGAAACTTTTGGGAGGCCTTGAGTTTGTGTTGATGCAGAACAGAAAAATCTCTGAAATCTAAAAGATCTTCGGGCGTGAGAATCCTGTTTCTCCCCCAGCTCTTTTTCCTGAAGTCATTGATTCAACAAGAATTGGAGATTTCTGAGGGAAAGACTGCAAAGAACATCATTGCTCTTCACAATTTGTTTGAGAACACCGATCAATGCCAGTATCCCAAGCAGATCAAAGCATGGGAGGTATTGCTCTGTTCCCTGCTGCACAGTTACCCATCACCGATATCAGATTATTTTGTCTTCCAGTTTAGTCTGCCTAAAGGATCGACTCAGAATTTCTCAGAAAATGCTGCTTGCTGCCATCAGCCGTCTCATTAATGAGGGACCTGTCAGTCTGCACATTTGCAGCCCCTCACAGGGTGCTCTCAGGAGCTCAGAGCCTGGCACAGGGACTGGGGAACCTCCCCCTGGATCTTGGCAACCACAGCTACGAACGCTCCTGACATGCCTGGCTTCTTCTCTGTGGATCAGGGCATGACCAGACCTCACAGCCACAGAAAGAGACAGGCCTGGAGAAGGCAGGAGAGGTCTTGTTCCACAACAGAGGGGAACAAAAAACCGACTCTGTAATCCACAAAAATCTCTTTGGAAGGCTGTGTTCAGATTCAGGTGATTTCCCTCAGCACAAAACCAGCATCAGACCCTGTCACTTCTCACCAGTTGAGGAAATCTTGGAAGGATAAGGTGTAACCCAGAAATGGATTCAGATGCTTGCAGCTTTGCCAGTTTTCACTTGATTTTCCCCTTGAAGCTCAATAACAAAATAGTGTTCACAAGAAATGTGCCTTTCCAGCTGCAGTGTCTGGGGATTTTTGATGTCTAGACCTGTAAAGACATCTTGGGCCTGTGGGTTGCCGTGGGAGCTGAAGGTACAGAGTACCCACGGCTTTCCCT
Source organism: Melanocharis versteri (assembly GCA_013397845.1). Taxonomy (NCBI): domain Eukaryota; kingdom Metazoa; phylum Chordata; class Aves; order Passeriformes; family Melanocharitidae; genus Melanocharis; species Melanocharis versteri. The sequence goes on along the minus strand of VZTG01008686.1, from coordinate 339,020 downwards.
TGGTTTTAGTGAAGGGCCATGGTTGTTTCAGAAAGCTCAGCCCTGGTACAAAAAATATATTCACTTTGTTGATTGATTTTCCCTGGCAACCTGCTCTCAGGTGGATTCTGAGCTCCAGAAGGGTTTATCCATTTTCAGAGGATGTTTCAGCTCAAGTCCTTGGCTGCATTCATGCTTCATCAGCATGTGCAATCGCAGCACTCGCAGACATGATTGATTGAGCTTTCCACTGGCTGACTCCCACACAGAGGGCATGTATCAGTCTCTGAGCAGGTATTAGCTCAGGTACTCAAATCTTGTGCTTAGCACCCAAATCTGGTGTTTTGTTACCATTTTAGCGCTATTTCTGGATGATATTTGGCTTTATGCTGCTGTACTTGCTCCAGCTCAACTCCTGCCCCCAGCTGTTAGATCTGCTGAGATTTTCTCCAGCCTGGCTCTCTTTGGCCAGAGGGCCAGCAGCATCAACCCAGCCCTGGTGGGACACAGCCTCCTTCCACTTCTCTCACCCCATGCCTGCGTCCACATGATGGGGAGGGAATCACACGCTTTGTGTCTTCTGCACAGAATGATTTATGCAGGTTGATAAAACCCAGCCTCAGCTGAGACCAGGGCTGCCTGATGCCTGACCACAGCATGGGCAGAGCACCCACGGCTACATCCATCCACAGAGCATTTCACAGCCAAGACAAAAAAAGCACCTTGTGGCCACTGTGCTGATGGATATGACCCTGCTTTGCCCAGCTGACCTTACACACAGTCATGAAAGCTCCCTTAATAAGCAAATTTTTATTTCTGGAAATGACACAAGAATGCTTTTTTTTTTTTTTCCTCCATAATCAAAAGAGGCTTCTCCTCTAGAAACCACAAAATCTTCCTCAGTAACTCCCTGCGTCCAATATCAATTTTATTGCATTCTTCCTGGCATGGGGAAGGAATGAAAATGGGTGATGGCAAGATATCTGCATGTTTTCTCCTCACTGCTTTTGCTGACTCAGAAATTTGAGAAGAACAACAAGAAGCAGCAGACAGCATAACCTAACCAATCATGCTGGAATCCAATAGTATGGCTTGCACGGAACATTTCCAAGGCAGGCTATCACTCTTACTGTTTATGTTGCGTCACAGAACAGCTGGAAAAACTGTAAACTCCTTAATTTTGCTAAATGTATAGAAAGTTAGTTGTTCATGACACAGAGGCACAGACCTTCTTTTTTTACAGATCAAAAAAAAAAAAAAAAAAAAAAAAAGGGGGGGGGGAAACCCCCTTTTTTTTTTTTTTTTTTTTTTTGTTTTTTTTTTTTTGTTGTTAAGGCTGCTGCAAAGGTACAGACTTGTTTAAAGAAAGAAAAAAAGAAGAAGAAATGCTGATGACTGCTAAATCTAATTGCCAAAAATGTGCTTTCTGTTAATAAAGTCCTAATGAGGTAAGTAGGGAAAAGGACAGATTCTTATTTCTTGCTCATGAAAAAAGAGAGAGGAAGAAAAGCAATAAACATTGTAGCTGATTCTGTGGGGTGCAGATAATGGAATGACCTACTGGTCAAAGCTTTGGAGCCATCAGTACTGCACTATGAGCCTTCCCATTTTTGCTAAGGAAATAAATTTACTTGCTAATAACAGTAGTGAGGTATTACCCAGACTCCAGTGAGAGCACAACACATACACAAATGCTTTCCCAAAGCTGCTGAGTGCCTCCTGATGTGTTAGGAGAGACTGGAGCATGAAGGGAGGAAAGTAATGAAAATGCAGGTGAGGGACGGCCACATTTTCTCATTTCCTGGCCACAGTCTATTCCCAGCAGCTCCAGTGAAATATGTTACCTCCTCTCCTGTGAGACTAACGCAGCCACAACAGAAATCAAAAGGCACCTGGACTAGACAGCAAATCCCAAATCTTTATAGAGCCAAGGAATTCCCACGGGGAAGTAGGTTGGAGCCTTCCACCTAGCATTTACAGTACTTGTGTCACATCCCAGGACCAGGGCGGGGAAATTCTGCTGAAGGTGTTTGTAGGTAAATTCCATGGCTTTGAATTTTTAAGAGCCCACAAAGGGCAAGGCGTTTTGGAGAGGTGGGAGCAGGGTTTGCTTAAGGCAAGTGGAGATAAGAGAGCTGAAAGTAGTAGGGCTACTTTGGTGGTTGTTAGAAGCCATGCTAGATGGAAAATGCAGCAATAAATATCACATTGTGCCTCAGCTGCAACAGCCCAGAGACTGCCTTGGGCTCAGTGACCATTGCAGGTTTGTGCACTGCAAGGATCACCTGCTTGCAAGTGCTTTTGCTCCTGAATGGCCCAAAACACACCTGCAGAGCCAGGAGGCAAGGAGAGTCCTCACTGCAGACCCACCCTGCTTTCACCAGCACTCAGGCACTTTAAACAGCTTCTAAGTGGCATATTGTTGTCTCTGGATATGGCTGGAGAGAGAAAGGCCAAGTTCTAGTCCACCCAACCCACACAGTCTAACCATCCACATCCCTTCCTCACCGAGCTGCCCTCCCTCTGTCCGTGCCCAGTAAACGGGGGCTTAGTGTTTTGTTTCAAGGCTGTTCCTAGAACTGGGAACTGAAACTAGCCCAGGTCTTCAAATATTTTTTTACAATTACTCAAATAGATGCATTTAAAAGAGTTTACTAGGATGGCTTCAGATTTCGTTACATATTCCTGCTTTTGTTTTGGCATCCAGAAGCATTCGTGGGAGTATGTGTGTGTCTGAGCTGCTGCTTGGGGATTTTACCCCATAAAACAGAGTAGAAGGATGGATTTGCCATATGTTTTTGTAACAGGCAAGAAGAAGAATTGCTAACAACAGAGCAGACAACTTCTGGAGCCAGTGCAGGGTCTGAGCCTGGCAGATCCTGGAGGCAGAAAGGGAGGAAGAGGAGACGGGAGGCAGGCTTCCCCCAGGGCAGCCATTCACCCTCTTGTACTGCTGCCTGTAGGGAATACAGGGGACAGGCAGAGGAAATGCTGACAAGAGAATAAGCAGCTAGATGTAAATTAATCCTGGAACCATCTCAAGTCCTACACTGTTCATAATTACCTATCATTTTCCTGGGCCAAACATTCGCTCCTCTAAAAGTCCTTAATCCATTACCTGCCATGTAATGCCCCGCTGTAATTTCCTCATCTGTGCTGCAGCGTTCCGCCCTGCTTTGATGTTCTGGCAAGACCAGGAAGGCGCTGAAATTTGGGATTAGCAAACATCCGCAGGCATGGTGTAGGCTCTCCAGCATCAGCACATGTTCCAGCATCTGAGTCTAATAACGGCATGCCAGAATTTGGGAAAGGTAGTGAGGTGATTCCTTGCTCTTTCAGGTGTCAGTGCCTGGGTCAGGAGAGCTGTTTGAAGCCAGGGCAGACTGGAAACATTTGTCGTGTCAGTCACAGCTGCTCTGCTAAAGGGATGTCACGTATCCTGCTGTCCAGGCATCCCTATCCTAAGGACAGGCATGGTCCTTAATGCAGAAATCCATTCTGGGGAGAAAGCCATGGACCCTGAGCAATGCTGCCCCAAAGAGGCATCATTCTGGGTGTGTGTCTGCATGCATTTTGTGTTCTGGGGCCTTTTTTTTTTAAACACTGCACATGAAACACATAATGAAATATACACAATTTCCAAACAGTGGTTTACATGCCCCAGTTAGGAGCTGAGGAGCAGTGCTTGCAGCACGATGAGCTTTAGGATTCTGCTGCACCCCATTGATGTTTGCAATCCTATCTATGAATGCGCAGGCATACATGCAATAATTCCAGCAGGAGCAGAGTCCTGTTTGCCTAAATATAGTTTGAACAACAGTATCTAAGGCATGGAAAAGGACAAATTGCAGAAATCCTTTAACCAGAGAGTTCAGCATCCCTTGCGTTAACAGAAAATCCTCAAGATCCACCATATTAATCATGAATGTGAGTACTTCTGTCTGAGCAGAGAAGGTGCCTTTGCTGAGCTCTGGCTGACATTGAATATGTGTTGCCTCAGACCAGGGTAATGTCTGTTTATAAGATTCAGATGGAGGGGAGGTATCAGCTCTCCAATTTTTGGATAACCAGCTGCAACGAAAACACAAGAAAAGCCAGTTTTGTTTTGTTTTTGACTAATTTGTATTTGCTGAGAGCATGGGGTTTGTTCCTGTTGTTGCAGCTGGAAATTTCAAGGCCGCTGCAAGGTAAAAACTGAAATTGTACAAGCAATTAGCCCATGGTAATGTCTAATCACTGCTGGCATCTAAAAAAGATGTGAAACAGCAGGGATGTTTAACTTTGAAAACCAACTACTGCACAGATGCAACAGCTATGTTTATTGAGGAAGTTTTCCTTGGCATATCGATGTGAATTTAAGAAAAAAAGGCTCTAAATATGCCAACATAAAGGCCACAGAACTACGGAAAGAAGTGTTATTTTTCATCACATCAACATTTGATTGTAATTCCTAGGAAACTCATTCACACAAATCAAATCGTTTCTAAGGGCTAGTCTCCACCAGAGCAGTTAAGAACTGTTTATTTTCAGCTGTCCTTAGTACGCCTCCAGTTCATGCTCTTGACCACGATGAGTGGTGGTGCGATCCTGCATGCTCTGCACAGGCTGTGTGTGAGCAGGGGCCACCCCAGCAAGAGGGGTCACAATCCAGCAATCTGTGCTGGACCCAGCAGCGTGCGGGAGCCTTGAGGAGGTGTGCGTGCCAAGACCTACAGCAAGAAGCTGAAATGCATTAAAAATAACCCTAAGAGTCGTGTCTGCACTTGGGGTTCAGCTTGCTGGGAGGCCCCCAGCCCAGGGGCTGGGGACTGTCTTGCCTGCCCAGCCCTGATGAGCTGGCTAGGAAAAAGGACCAGTTTCTTTTCACACATTTGGTGTTTCATAATTGATGTGCCATCTCCTGTTGAGTGCTGGGGGTGGTGCCAACCTCACCACGTGAAAGAGCTCTCCCTGATGTATAGGGTCCTACTGTTATTCCTCGCAAAATGATGGCTGTGGTATGTTGCTCCCTCCAGAAGTGCATCCCAGAGATATGTTCTGGGATCCAGAGGTGCAGCAGTTGACTCCACGTTTCTCAGAATTTGCTGCTAGCTTGACTGATGGAAAGCATCAAAAGAAATCGTGCTGTTGTAGTTACATACCCAGAAAACCATGCATGAGTATTCAGAGGGTACATAACACACAAGCAGAGCATGAGGGACATCTGTGCCCCCATGGTGGTGGCACATGAACCAGCTTTAGGAAGAGGGGCCTTTCTACTCCTGATCCAACCCGATACCAGCACTGATGTGTGTCACAGCATGTTACTTTCCACAGCCTGCTAAGTCTATTCTGGCCTTTTTTCTTTTTTAAGCCCTTCCTGTATTGATTTAAATCAGTGCAGGCTAATGAAATTGGTGGTGGTATAACAACACGTGTCTGCACCAACTGCCAGACCTGTATTTTCAGGTGAAGCAAGAAAGAATGGCAAAGACAGCCAACTAAAAGTATGTTAGGAAATAGAGGAACAGTTGAATACACTGTAATAATAGTGAAATAATTAATATAGTGTAATAATAATTAATAATAGGTAACCCTCCTGCCCTCTTAATGTTTGCCCTGAGCAGTTCAGTAGGAGAGCACGGTATTCTATGTCCAGGAGCATTTAAAAGAGCCAGCTTTGGTCTGAGAGGGTAACAAACCATCCACACCAAGGAGAGCCAGGACAAACCCACACTGACAGCAGGGAAACAATCAGTACAGCTCACCCAAAGTTTACTTCCTTCCTCTCCCTCCCCACGAGTGACCATGCTGGTGCTCAGAGGGTGCCCACTGACCTGCTGGACTCCCTGTGGAACACGGACAGGACGAGAGGATGGCATCTCCACGCTGCCTCCCAGAAGTCTGCTCAGCCAACAAACAGCAGAGGCTGAACTATGAGTGTTTTTGAGGAGCTTTATGTAGACAGATCGTCCTCCTAATGCTCCACCCCACACAGGTGAGCTGTGGGTTTCTCCCCTGCAGTAATTGATACCCTTCGGGCAGGTGAGCCATCTCAGTAACTGGGTTCAGCTTGGATGGGAATCTGTAGGGAGCAGCCTAGACCCAGCTGGCCTTTCCTAGAGAGTGAGCAAGCTCCTGTCTCAGAGCTACTCTATGATCCCGGGGAGGAGGTGTTTCCAAATGCACCTTTGAGCCCTTCCAGCTCCCCTGGGTGCAAGAGATGCACAGGGGCAAGGAGCTGCCCTCCCTTCTGTGCCCCGGGGGAGCAGTGTTAGTCACACTCCCACTTCCCCCCCTCTGCATGGGATGCAGGTGGGTATTGGTTTGTAAATGCACTCATGCACTCAATGCACGTCCCAGGGGAGAAGGATGATCTGTGCAAAATATTCCCAGGTGGGAACTGGCCGTGGGCTGGGACATGATCTGCTCCTAGAGCAAGCGTTCAAGCAAGTGGATGGGTGAGATCCATCACTAGCAGTCACTAGCAGTCCGGGGAAAAAAAAAAGGAGTGCCTAGGTTATCACAGATTGCTTCCTCATAGTCAAAACGGGTCATTTCTTGAGCTTACTACAAAATTTAATTAAAATAGTTTTAAACTTTTTTTTTTTTCATTTTACAGCTCCCATTTCTGCCTTCTGGGGTTTTATTGGCGCAGCTCTCTTTTTTTATTATTTTCATTACATATTTCTGTCCTTCTCCATCAACCATCACATTTTTTTTATGACATAGTAAAGCTGAAAGTGGGCTTTGACCCATGTATGTCATGCCTTTTTTAGCAAAATAAATCTGGAAAAGCATCTTTCAAATAGATTGTAGAAAGGGCCACTGCATATATAGCACTAACTTTCTTTAATCCACAGCTGAGCACTTTTTCAAAGCCAAGAAAAGGAAATGCAGACTTCAGTACTTTTAGCATAATTCTCCAGCATCACAGAAATCACAGAAGAAAATGCCAGCCCCTGCAAACACCAGCCTGAAAATGTACAAAGGCAAATCTGATGGTTCGACAAATCTGATGGGGTTTTGCTGAGCAAGTCAAACGTGCAGGTTCAAGGTTGGCTGAGCATCAGTATTATGTTCCAGTCTACCTCTACTGTCATATATTTAATCTCCAGTAATTAAACTTCTAAATGAATTCATTTCACAAGAGCCACGGTGCATGGAGTGAATCGGTGAGTAAATTTTCATAACCTCGGAACCACCTCCTGATCGGGGTGGAGCTGCTCCCTGTGCAGCAGCCTCTGGAGCAGATAGAGATGTAACTGTCAGAACAAGGGCAAAACTAAAAGAAAGAATACAAAGAACTCCCTTGGCTGGTTTTACAGTTCTTTCCTGTTCATAAAAAAATGTTTTTAGAACACACACTCACAAGAGCATATTGTTTTGCTGCAGCCCCTGGATTAAAAAAAAGGAAAAAATGTGAGGAAGCTGATTAGAAACTTCTGATTAGAGGTAAAACATATCACTGATAACATCTGGGTACAAAGTGAGAATTCACACCATGGTAGGCATGGAACTCCTGGCACGTGGATTGTTTGCTTTGGTGAGATGAAATTAGTTATTCCATGGTCAAACCCAATGCAGACAGGTAGGGGCAGACAGGGCAGGGACTGCATGTCACGCACCTCCAGAAGGATGCTACAGAAAAGAGGGGCCTTGCATGGCTTGCTCTTTTGAAGAGTCAGAGCTGTAGGCAGGCTCTGGAGCAGAAAGGATAATGCTTCCACCTGTGGTGCAGAATGGCAAACCCAAAAATTTCCCCTCAAATGTCCAGGAAACCGGCATCATGTGACAAGCAAGACCACATAGTGCTAATGCCTTATGCTTCAATTTTTATCCGTTCCATGTGTTCCTTTCTTGAAACTTAGAAACTCAGTTATGATTTATCAGCATTTTCATATTTCATTTCTGGACTCTGCTACCCATGAATTATCCATCCTTTTCATCTCGCTGAAGAGTTGAACTCTTTGAACTGTGCTCTGCAGCTCTGGTTCAGTTTTACCATTCATTCATCAGCGTGAAGTTAAACAATTACTAAACTTGGGTAGCTGGCAAGCAGCGAGGAAGCAGGATCCATTTCTGCCTGGGGGGAAGAAAAACTCCATAAAATAGCATGGCCTTTGTCCTGCATCTCATAGGTGATGCTATTGATGTGAAGGTTCTATCACATTGTGTGCCAAGGCACTTGGGCTAGTTTCAGGTTGCAGTTCCCCCCGGGGTGTTTCCACTCAGTGTATAAGATAACCAGATCTGCTCTCCGTCCACTCCCAGCCTGGACAGTGCTTAGTCAGCTCCCCAGTCTTGGCAAGCCGAAGCGAGAAAGTGGAGCTGCACTCCCTGCCTAGTTATTACCATTTTATCAATGATCACTCCTCTTAATGCTGTGGGGCACATGGCAAAACAATGAGCAAATTGCATGTTTTCCTGAGGTGAGCAGAAAGCAGCGAAGTGGCTGTAAAACACCGCGCACAGCCGTGTCAATACATTGTGCTTACATCTGCAGCAGTGCTTTAATTCATGGCCACAGATCTGCTGACTACCTGGCTGCAAGGAAAAGGACTCTGGGCTGCATGGCAGAGATGCAGTTCTGCCTCCCACACACAAGGAACATCAGGATTCTGGGATCTGATCTGGGTCATGGGCTACTATTTTGTTTGTAGAATTATCTCAGCATTTCCCATTACTAGGAAACACGGTACAAATAACTGATCTTAGCTTTGCTTTGTAGACCTTTATGTTTCCCCCACCCTCCACCTTTATTTTACTTTTTTTTTGCATTATAATTATATTTCTGGCTTTTTTGCACTGTGCTGACATGAAATATCAAGGAGGGTTTTTCTTTGAAGAGTCTGATACCCAGTGGAAAGACTATAGCAAACTACAGCATTAAGAGTTATGGTTGAACTCAGCGATCTTAGAGGTCTGCTACAACCTTAATGATTCTATGATTCTGTTCTGTGACTACTTCTGGGTGACTTGGGCTGAGCCAGAACACCAGAAATTGAGTGTGAAAAGGGGCCAGTCTGCCAACAGCCCCTCCACAGGCACGGCTGAGGAGCCAGGGCTCAGAAAGCAGGATTTGAGATCTGGCCTGGGGATGCTGTCCAGACCTCGTGGTTTTGAGGAGATGGGAACGGGGTCTGCTGGGGAGAGTTTAGGATTTTGTTGATTTAACCCTCTCAAGCTGTTTAAAAATAACATTTCCTGTGCTTAAAACGTATCTCTGCTATTCCTCTGTCCCATGGTTCTTTATCACTCTTTTTTTCTTTTCCTTTTTTTTTTCCCTGGTTAATGAGCTCTCACAAAATGCCTAGAGGCATGTAACTACTCTAGCATGAAGTTTTGGGTTTAAGGAACAGGACGTTGGGGCCCTTCTACCCAGGAAAAATGCCAAATACAGGATTTTACCTTAAAGGGTAGCCAGGGGATCCAGAGATGGTAACAGCATCAGTTACCAGACTGGGTTTCTCCAGCACAAGCTGCTGGAGAAGCTGGGTGATGCTGGAGAAACTCAGCTTGTCAGATGGGAAACTGCTCTTGGGGAATTCATGTCAAACAAGTGTCACATAGAGTAGGGCAACAGATCCTGCAAAGATTTTATTATAGCACACCGAGTCTGGAAATTTAAAAGGTCATAAGGAGAATGCCTTAATTTTTCAGGCCATTACTAAAGGACTTAATCACAATTCTCTGTAAAGAGCCTGAAAGCACCAATAAATCAATCACCTAAACTCTTTGAGCTGAGCTTATTAATCACCAAAATCAAAACAATCTTTTTAAGTTAAAAAACTACACATGCAAGTACTCATCTCAGTGCAAGAGGCTCAGGTTCAAGTCCTTTTTCTGCTCATTACAGGTTTGGGGTTTTTTTTTGGTTCCCTCCTGCTGGAATTGCTTAATTTGTACAAAAAGTGAAGCATTCATCAGATTAGAGCTCCTGCCAGTATAATGTGGTTGTTGGGGTGGCAGCTGCGAGATGGAGACGCCCCCGCAGGTCTCCAAACCAGGCTCGTTTCAGGGGAGTGTCACAGCTCTGGGCGCTCGTCTGCCGTGTCACCCCCCACCGTTCACTGCCTCTCTGAGCCAAAAATCTGTCCCCAGGAATCCCTGACCATCCCAGCCCTGCCGAGCCCGGCACGTTCCTGTCCGTCTGCATGGAGCAACGAGGAGCTGAGGTTTCCCTCCAGCTCTAGGCTAAATCAGCACAGAAGGGACGGTAATTTCATCCCGTTTTGCATGCAAGCTCAAAGGCATCTTGGACCTGGAGCATCTGCTAAAAGTAGATGTGTCCATTATTTATTAGCAGTTAGGCAGTATTGCGTATCAGAAAATGCAGCAAAATAGGCTTATTGTGTTTTCTTGCCCCATCCAATATGTTCTTATTGTTTATTTTCATTTTAGAAAAGAAACACTGGAGAAAAAGTCACCAAATTAAATGTTTGCCAATGTTTTCACAGAAATATTTGCCACTGGAGGTCAGCTCCACATTTCCAAGAGTAATTTAATAACCCAAATCTATTATATCAAAAATCCCTCTGGACTCCTTACAGACTAGAGAGATGTTCATAGGTCATTTTGAGAACATCAACATATACTTTGAAGATGACTCCAGAATCCCCTCTGTGCTATAGATTATTGTTGGACAAATTGTCCCTGAATCTATTTATTTGTATTTTTTTTGTTTTTGCAGTGTTATGGGAAAGCATTGATTTATCTGGCTAAAAGTGTCTTGCTGTAGTTACACAACTGCACTGATGTTTGGCAGAGCATAGCAATACTGACTGAGAAAAAAATGGAACAGATTAAAAGTTACCTAGGAAAGATTTATTTTCTCAAAATTGTTTAGTGAAACCACAATTTCAGGCCACTCAGATATCAAAAGAGCTGCTATAAATTATTTCACTCAATCCCACTGCTCAGAATGCCTGAAATGATGATCTGTGCATTTCTTGGATACCTTTTGCATCTTTCAATGTGCACATTTTTCTTTTCTTTTGAATGGAAAAAGGAAATTTCATGCAGGTATTCTCAAAAAATTGACAAACTTTAAACAAAAAGCCATTCAAGTCGATGTAGGCTGGATTCATCAACCTTCAGAGTCCACTGGCCGGCAGGCAGGCAGAAACTCAGTGGGTGCACAGAATCCTCCCTGGAAATGCTCAAAGCCAGGTAGTTTTTTGGCCAGTCCAGGTTCTCCTGGCTCGGCGAGGCCGATGTCGGAGCTGGCACAGCACGGTGCCAAGCTGCACCTGCACTGCAGCCCTGGAGAGCACCCCTGGCCTGGCACTCGGGGAGACTTCGCCCTCCGATCTGCTTCAGCAGAACCACGCTCACAACCCACCAACAGGGGAGACCAGGGGCTTCAGGCCAGGCTGGAAGTGCAGCATCAATTCGGTGCCACATGGGACTGCCACGTGCTGCATGTGGAGAAAACCTGGGCTTTGGGCAGCCAGAGGCACATCCTTCCTTCCAGGCATCTCCTCATGCCCTGCAGGCACGGTCCGTCTGTCTGGCACAATGGAGAGAGCAAATTGAAGCAAGCAAATAAATAATATCTTCTAAGCTTTTTGCTTCACGATGAGGTTCTCGGCAGGCAGCCCTACACCACGGAAGGTTTCCTGTCCTGCTAGCCAGGCAGAACGTTCCCAGCTTGCAGAGCCTCACAGAGCAGCAAAACCTCCACTTCCATCCTCGATGCTGCAGGGGAGAGAGCAGGGCAGCAGGCCAGCTCTGACCGAGTGACCCAAAAAGAGCGTGAGCGAGGAAAACCCTGACCTAACTCGTTTTGTTGTTCAGTCAGAGTATCCAGGCAGGAGCCAGCTGCTGTCCATCCTTCCTCATACCTACAACATGAGTTAAGAGTCACAGTTCATTTTCTTGCCTGATCCTAGAGCAACACACATGCTTAAGCACATCTAATAAATATTTCTCCTAGCTCAGAGAAGACTAACATTTATTCTTGCTTTAAGAAAAGATTATACCCTCTGAGTATACCCTTGCATTGCTCTGGCTGTATGCAGCTGGTTTGGGATGAGATGCCTGCAGATTCTGGCTGGAATAACACTAATAAAACCAGAATCCAGAAATCCTTCAGTTGCATCAGGAAGCGTATTCTGCAGCCAGAGGAAAACCCAGCACCTCAGATGCTCCCTGACAGATGCACGGGGATCTGTTCCTCCCACACCAGCACTGCTGGGTGATCTGGGCAGAGCTGTCTCTGCTGCTGAGGTTGAGCTTCTCAGCAAGGCGAGGACAAGGCGAGTTTTTCTGGGGGAAGATTGGAAAGCGCTTGTGTCCCTGGATAGTCTGTGGAAGCGTGTCGGTGTTTCTGCTTGCTTTGTGGGCCCGGCTCCACGGAATACTTAGGCACATGTGTAACCAGAAGGGACGTCCAGAAAGAGTCCTGCAGAGACAGACACTTCCAGCCTCCAGCTGCAGCAGGATCCAAACAGTTTTCCACGAAATCTCAATTGCTTTTCTTTTGTTCAAGCCACAAAAATAGCTTTCATTTTGGCAAGTTACTGCCCATGTAGAGCTGAATTAAACTCACTTTAAAGTACAGCATGTCCTCCCCATCACAATGCAAAATATCCCTAATACAGGTAAGAGATCTTGCACTGCTGAATATTACCTGGCTACTAATGTGAAAAACAGAATTAATTCAATGCCAAGAAGTTGTGAGAAAGTTTGTGCAAAAGCAACATCAATTATAGGGACTGTCTCACACCACAGCTAATTTACAGCAATTTCACTTTACATTCCTTGGCCAGCACTGCTCATTGAATAATTAAATGGCTAGATGACACACAATCAGATTCAGAAGCCTTGAATGTGAATGAATATCAGTTTCCCAATTCTAAAAGGAATTTAATCATGAAGACTTCCACCTACTGTCCAGTTTACCCTATTCTGGAGAAAGCTGAAAAGCTGTGATATCCATGAGATCATCTTCGTGGTACTTTTTCCAGAACAGAAGGAAACCTGAGCTATTGCCTCATAGGGGAACAGGATTTGGGATGAAAACCCCCTTCCTCTCATCTTCACACAATGAAGCTTTCTAACTGGGATTCCTATGTCATTAAAACAGACACATCATTAAACCAGACACTTCATTAAATTTGGAAACACATTTAAAACTGAGAGTGTGGGATAACTTCCTAGAACGATAAAGAAAACAACTGCAGTTGTAGCAAAAGAAACATTTCCCACCTAATATTATTCAATATGCATTGAATATCTAGTATTTAATACGCATTTTACACGGTGCCTTGTGTTGTATAAAGACGCTGATTTTCTCAGCACATAAACATTTAATTGCAATAATATCTCACATTTCAGTTGCAGAGCTAGACACATATGTTTGCTGAATGTGTCAAACAAGCAAGACACCAACTAGCCTTGGTGTATTGAGAAGAATGTGTTTAAACCACATGCCAAAGTAAACAGGAAAGCTAAACTATTGGTTGGGTGTGTTTTTGTTTGTTGTGGGGTTTTGTTGGTATTTTTTAAGCATCCCAATGTTTTATTGGAGCCCTAATATATATTAAAATGAAAATATATGAAAAAGTGTTGACTCATCCACAGAATGAATTCACACACCCACCTGAAAAGACACTTGAAATTTTGAAGAGTGTCAAAGTGTCACTTTGCTCACATATATTTTCCTTCTCCTGTTTATAAATCCAGAATGTGCCTAAAGAAGTGACAGATTTAGTTAGACTAAGTTTTAAAGTGAAACTGCAGAAGAGACCCTGTTTTGTACAGAAAGCCATCCTACAGAGAAGCAGAGCTGAGGCAGCTGCAGGAACTCAGACTTTGTGTCAAGGGGCTCCATGCAGATGAACAGTCAGGACAAAATATGGAGGAACGCCTCACCCAAGACAATAATAACCATCTGCAAAATTGTTGAACAAGGGAAACTGAAAGTTTCCTTGATAAATTTACACTTCATGAGTAGAGGACCATTCACTTTATTCACTCAGCTGTATCATGTCTGATAAACATACTTTTCCATCATACCTTCTGGGACTTCTTTAAAGTACCTGCAGAATTAAAGTCCAGACCCATGAATTGTAGAGCCAGTGTGAGGGAGATGGTGAGAAAAGCATCACCTCCAGACAGCAGCCCAGGCTTGTGCCAGACTAGCATCTGCATCACCATGGCTAGATGTAAACAAAAAAGAAATTTCCTGTCTTGGATCAGGGGGTGGGGGATTTGACGTGTAAATGAGGGGAAGATGAAAGGGTGAAGCCCCTGAGTACACACAACAGCAGGCCCGTGAGTAACAAGCCCAAGTTAGAAATGCCATTGGAGACTCACACTTCCAATGAATTGCTTCGAAAAGGCTGGTTTGCACATTTGTCATAAATACACCCTGGGATTGCCCTGTGAAAGAGAAATACCTTGTCTTGCAGCCATTCCAAGGAATAAACAGGCTGGGATTTAATTCAGGCAGGTGTTGGCTGGGGATGGATGTGTGTTCACCTACCAGCTGTGTCTGTTTACAGGGCATCTGCTCTGCTCAAACACGGCAGGGTGGTGCTGCAGTTTGTGCTGTGGGCCAGCAAAAGTGATGGGAGGCTTTCCTGTCTGCCCATCTTCCATCCCTGGAAGACCAGTCTGCTTTAGAAGATGAATTAGCCCAGCTGGTGCCTATTAAGCTCCTGCCTCAGACACAGAGGCAGGGGAATCCTGGCGAGGGATCTTAACACGCTTTGGGTAATGCTGTTATGATGAGCACCATCCAGAACACCTGGCAGGAGATAACATCCAGACTTTTGGCTGAAAGATGAACTCACAGAGAGGGCCCAAGGGAGAGAAGGAAAGTCAGCACCTCTCCACCAGCATTCCAGCACAAGGAGGCAGAAGTGCAAGACAACCTGTTTGAATTTGGATGTTAGCTGCACTGGGATAGATGGGAATTGTTGTTGCTGAGAAAATCAACATCTACTGGTCTGAACTGTGCAATACCATGAGGATCTCCATTGCTGGGATTTTCTGAAACCTGCTCTCAGGCTTCTTGCTGTCAGATTCTGCTTGAAAACCATGTTTCTTTCTCACTTTGTGGATGCAGCATCTGTCTTTGGGGGGAGGAAGGGGGGAGGGATATGCACAATTAAGTGCAAATAGTGTTCTCATACTGCAATGCAGACTCATCGAATACTTCCCAAGTACCACCATCTCAAACAACTTGGCAGGAATTTACCAGTTGCGAGGCTGGGATTTAAGGACAGCAGTAAACTTGTGTGGTCCTGCAGAAGTGCTCCTGACGCACAGTGCTCCGATCCTGCCCTTGGGAACAGCTGTCCAAGTCCACACTCATGGCTGGGCTGGTATTTTGAAGGGAAGCTTGGTTTAGTTTATGTGTTTTTCCTCCTTTTCCCTTAAGACAGCCTTCACTTTAAACCCAGGATCTCTACATTTAGCACAGGGGGACAGTGCTGTCAAGCCACTGCAAGCGGCTGCTTTGTGTAATGTTCAAGAGACTCAGCGTAGGAGACTAAAAAACCCCCTTAAGTAATGCCTACAGAAAGCGTGGAGGAGTGCAGTAAATTATGTCAAAATGCAGGAGGGCCGTTTAAGAGCAGCTGACTGGTTTGCTGGTTGTAGCTGTGCTGGAATGAAGAGAGAATGAACTGTCACCAGGGCTGTGAGATGAGGGATGTGGCTCCTGAGTATGCAAAGAGATCAAGAACAGGCAATTCTGTGATTTCCATCTCTCCCAGCCCTGACATTTCCCCTCTGCCACGACCACATCGGGTAGGATAAGCTCACTTTTTAGCAAATGCTCAGTTGAGGGATGTCAGCTGTTTATCACAATTTTTTTGCCTTTTAGCTGGACCCCCAAAGCATTTTTGGCTTTTGGCAAAGGGAATTGAGATAGGTATCTATTTATTTATTTAAATAAGTAGAAGTACAAGCCAGAAATTTCCCTCATGATTGCTCATCCCATACTAAGTTCTTGCTACTGCTGCTCCTGGCTCAGCCTTGGCAGGTGGCTCAAAAAATTGATAATATGCTGCACAATCCAACAAGGAGCTTTATCAATCAAAACAAGCCCTCAACAGGAATGTTCAATCACTCTTCTCTAGTGGAATCAGCCTAAATGTAATGCTTTCATCCCAAGATAACGCTAGTCTGCAGATTTGGATCTGTTCTCACTGCTCCAGGGCTATTTATATCTTCATACCTTGAGGGTTTACTAATTAGCAGCCTTCTTCCACACCCTTTGATATCACTGAAGTAATTTCTGCGTAAGCAACTACTTTCTCATGGTGTCTCTGAGGGAGCGGAGAGCAGCTGGAATCATTCAAAGTCTGAGAGTTTGAGCAGTTCTCCAAGAGCAGTGATTGAAGGATGGCAATAGCGCTGCTTACGCAAGTGAAGTACCCTGACGGTTTCAGGATGGCTGTGGCTGACAGGATATGAAAGATATTTACTCTCAGCTCAGTCCAGAATCAGTAGACAGCAGAGTGATAGTCTTCTCTACCTCTCAATGATTTTTTGTTCCCTCCTTGCCCACTTTCCCATTTGCCTTGTCTTGTTCAGCATGCAGGTTCTTGCATAGGCAGAAAACTCTCAGCACATTGGGAGCAAAGTAACGACAAAAGCAGGACCCGAATGTGAGAGTTTCATGAGGAGTCTGGGAAAGCAGCTGAGAGCTTGGTACTGCCTGCACGGAATTACTCAGTGATTCCCACACTTCACAAACCCTCTGATTCACAGTTTCTCACACAGAACAGCTGGGACAACGTGTTTGACGTATCTTTTCAGGTAATTTCTAATGACACGGTGGATGTTTATTTAAACATAATTGCTTGCATCTTTTTTCCACATTACCAGCTTCACTGCTCCACAACACGAGCTACTTTAAAGGCCTGTCATTAACTTTGCAAACTCATTCTGCAAAGTTCAAAACTGGAGGTGGGAAAAAGTTTTTTTCCCCTGTTAAAAATGCACTTCAGACCATAGTGACCCTGATGCGATCCAATGGCAGCTCCTACTCAAAAGATGAGCCCTGACAGGAAAAGCGGTGGTTTCCAACAGCCCCTTTGATACCTGCCATTAATTGCTTGCCTGGTCTCATGGCAGCCTCCTGCCCTTTGCTCCTTTGTGTTCCTGTTCCAGCTCTTCCTTTTGTTGCCAGTCTTTTGCTCCCCTTCAGCACCATTTTAGAGAGGTAATAAAGCCCTTGTGCTGATAGAAAGAACCAGATCCAAATGGCTGTGTGAGTCTATTTGTGTCTATAACATGAAGCCAGAGAAAAGGCTGTCCTGGGTTCTGGTTTCCAACTGCAGAATAAATCCATCAGTGAATGTGTTACAAGCCCAGGGAAGAAAGCAGAAAGGTACCAGCAGACACGGCAGGACATCCAGCAGCACCCTATCTCTTAATTCTCCACAAGTGTGGAAGATGGAGGCTTTTGCCCCAAACTAGATGAGCTGTCGTTTCACTTGGTGGTGGGGACTCCCTGCAGAGAGGAAGCAGGGAGTATCAGACCAGCAGCATTACACACCTGGTTTATTATACCTGGAGCAGTGTCCTGGGTCACATGCTGTTCTTGCTGCCCCTCACCTGGCTGCACAGCCAGCATCACTGGGACATCACCCTGCTGGGTCTCCCTTCCTCAAGGCAGCTATTGATTGAATAATATCATTTATTATAATAACACCAGGCCAGGCTAGATGGAGCTTTGACCCACTTGGTTTAGTGGAAGGTGTCCCTGCACATGGAGGGAGGGTGGAACAAGATGATCTTTAGGTTCCCTCCAACACAAGTTGTTCTATGATCCCTTCTCAGCCACTCAGGGAGAGGCATTCAATTAACTGATACAGAACAAACTTTCCTTTCCCAAGCTTGATGCACATAGCATTTACCAAACTCAGCCCTATCTCAGGATGATATAATCATATATAGGATTATATCAGGATAATCTTAGGCCATTTCCTTCACTAGACAGCAGCTTTCAAAGGGAAAGCTGGCACAGGTGGCTTCTCAGAACAAAGGAAAAGACGTAACATGAATATTTTTTTCTTTTTTCCTTTGAATGTTTTGCATGCAAGGCTGTGTTAAGTACAAAGCAGATGACAAGCTAAGAAGATTGTTTTGGCTGACGCAGGAGTCCATCTCTGTTCTGGTGGAAAGAGATGACAGCAACATGTGCAAGACAGCCTGGCTGAGCTGCAGCCTCAGTGTGAGATGTTCACATCTCAGTAGACTTTGAGATAAATGGCCTTTATCTTGTCTTCCATATGGTTTTGCTTTCCGTGTAGTAAGTGAATCATAACATTGGCTGAAAGAGAGCAGCTATCCAACTGCACCACGCTGGGAAAGGAGGGAAGAGGAGAGAAAAATTTGGAGGGCAGAGAGAAACCCTCCATGGAGGACCCTGATGGAGTACGACAAGATGAAAATGGTGCAGAAGTAATGAGCAGCTCGGGAGGCTGAAGAGAGCCTGCCCAGCAGGTGGGGTGAAAGGCAGTTAATCTGGGTGAGAAGGGATCATCTCCCTGGCATCATTCACTCCCTCAGCTGGGTTTGGACCAAACCACTCACTGGTCAGTTTGCTTCAGGCCAAGCACATGCTTAAGCACGTAGGTGGTTTGGAGCCTTGGAGGGAAGGTTTCCTGTCACAACTGACATCAGTGGGAGTTTTGCTGAGGATGTCCCTGGCACCATGCACTCTGTGATACTCTAGAGAAGAGGCAGGAGCAGCATGGGAACAGGCTCTACTTCAGCATCATGCTTACATTACTAACACTGCACTCACAGAGTAAGTTAGGAGCTGCAAACACAGTCCTTCATCCTGGCGATATTTTATACCTTAACTTATTAGTTGTCGAGGTTAAAGAGATATGAAATACGTATTAAAAGCCAAAGCACACGCACTCAATGAGAGGGCAGATCCACGCTTCAATAAGTCTTTGGTTTTATAAGCCAATTTAGCCCACGTCTATTAAGAGCTCTTCCTGGTGAAAGAGTGAGGGTATTTTCTCTGCTACAATCATATCAGCCCGTACTCCGGGTTAATGGAGATAAATACTACTGCCAGATTTTGTTCTTTCCCTGCATGTAATCTAATGCCAGATGGTTCTGAATGGGTATTAAATCCCCCACGTGCATGACCTCCCCAAGGTTTTTATCATTAGAACCTTAAAATAATTCAAGGAAAGCTTTCCCTAAGCCTGATCATAAACCTCCTAATGGGGAGCTGAAGTCACAAAGAAAATCCTTTTTTTTAAATTCCCATTTAGTGGGGTTTTTTTTTCCTCCTTTATGACAAACAAGCAAGAATTCAGTGATGCTTTAGAACTGTTTTAGTAGAAAACACATAAAAATGAGCATTCAGGTGAACAGTTCAGGTTCCCAGCAGGGTTCAGAGATGTAGAAACTGAACAGCCATCTTCAGCCTCTAATTCATGGGCCAGTAACATCACCATCCCTCAGGGCACATAGAAGTTACTCTGTCAGTAACTGACTGTTTTACCCACAGTGCAGCATAACACCTTATGTCAGAATAAATACGATCCAATGTCAAATGAGAAGTTCAAATGGGACCTTACCTACACAGAAGTGCAAGGACTTACACGAACACCATCTTCACACCAACTGGAGTTAAGCAAGTGCACCTAAATTCCCAGAGATTTTCCTAGGAGTTTTCTGTCCCTCGTTTGCAAAGCATGGAGGATACATTTTAATGATTTTGCTTTTGGTTTTCTGCTTGCTGTTTACTGCATTGCACCAAGCCTTACTTGCTGCCTGTTGCTTGAGCACATAAGAGAAAATCGTTCGTCGTTTTCTGTATTTCTCATTAGTGGATCATCCAAAACCAACATAAGTACTCCTGCAGCTAAATCACATGTTGTGAGAACAGGGAAGGGTGAGAAATAATAAAAACAAAATAAAGAAGTTTCAGAAATTTTGGGGTGTCCAAACTGTCCAAAAAACTTCATAAGGAACTTTACAGTTTATATGTAAGACTCAGCCCTCACTAATATCTGTTTCAACTAGGAATATGCAACATCTGCAAAAAAACCCAATCCTTGGCCAAAACCACAGAAGCAATCATCCTGAAAGAGTTTAGTTAGGGTAACTGAGGAAACTGAACCCAGTTCATCGGGAGGGCATTCAAACGCATGAGACCTCAATCATGGGACCATCTTACCTTGCCTTGAAGTCCCCCACTCACCTCCCATCACCTAGGAAGAGGAATCTGAAAGATAGCATCCTACTTCCAAGATCTGGCACTAGAGCAGAGCCACCCAGCATGGCAGGAGACCATTTCTTTAGACAGAAATAAACAAAATATGAATAAAACCACAAAACCTGCCTCAACACCCAGAAGTGCCCTGTCATGTCACCAAGGATGGCATCACTGTGCAGCACATGATTTCCCCAAACCAGAGTCACTCTCGCCCACTTCTCACGCAGCCACACAGACAGTGCACGTGCAGGCACCTGCTCTATATTCTGTCAGAGGTTCAGGTGGCCTCTGGAATGGGAGAGGCAGGGACACTTTGCCAGAGCTCAGAGCTGAACCAGGAGCACTGAGCTCCGAACAGATGCTGAAGAAAACAACATCCTGATAGGTAACTGCAGTTCATTAAATGTTTGAATGTAAGTCTGCCCCTTCTTACCTGCAGCCCCAGATGTCCTGCCCTCATTGTAACCTCACCTCTTAGACAAATTTGTCCTCTTCACCCTAATTCCATTCCTGTTTTATATTCACTGCTTATGTCCTTGTGGATCCCCACACTCCATCTCCAGACATCTCTCCTGCTTAATTCTCATTGTATTTATCTCCACGCTTTCCTTATCAGCCTTGTTAGCAGCTCATTAACTCCCAGCATGTCCCTGACTCCCTGTTCTAACCAAAGCCCCTTTTACCTGGTTCTGGTCCCTGTCCACCCACCCACTCCTCACAACCCTTGTGCACACTGCCTTCCTTGGGCATCTCCACTGAGGCCAGCTTCATGTCAGTCATCCTCATCCCAAACTATCATCTGACCTGGAAGAGGTGTTTGTGTGGACAAGGAAATGGTTCGTGGGGTGAAACACTGGCAAAGACTTAGGGCCACAGCCCTGTCAGAAATCGCAAGGCATCAGGACTGGGGATGGAGCACAGCCAAACTCAGCGTCAGGTAGTTGCCCCTGTCACCATTTGGTGTAATTTTCCTCTCTGGCACTCTGGCCATGCCCCAGCAGCGTCATTGTGGGCTGTGGAGGAGCAGCAAGGAGAAGGCAAAACCGGGTATGGAAGGGACTAATGAAGCTGTGCAGAGCCCTTCATCCTGCAGCCAGTGAAACCCTGCCCGAGTGCAGTGTTTTACAGCCGCACACAAGCTATTTGTTATCCCGGGCCAAAAAAAAAAAAAAAAAGAGTTGTTGGTTTCTGTCCATTCCTTAGATGCCATGCGAAGGAGCAATGCTGCCACCAGGCCTCACCAGAGAGGGACCTGCTGGGGCTGGAGGACAGGCCACTTGTCCTGGGGAAACCTAACACTGAGCTGGGGTACGGGATACAGGCTGCAGGACCCCGGGATGCTCCATCTCTGGGGATGAGGAGTATTTCTGGCACATCATTCTGGCACATCATCCTGGCACCTCCAGCAGAGCAAGGAGGGAGGCACGGGGTGAGCAGGCTTTGCGGCACTTTTGAGACACAGCAATTTTACCAAAAATGGAGCACTTCAGTTCGTCGAGCAGCGTGGCCGTGCCAGCTCTGTCTCCATCCCGCTGCAGTCCCTGGTGACCGGGAGAGGAGGAGGAGGAGGAGGGGGCAGTGGGAGGAAAATGGCAATAGACACCCTGGTCTGCACTGGCGGCTCAGGGCCAGCCCCAAGTGAGCCCGAGGGTCTCAGCCAGCCCACAGAAGGGTGGGGAGAAGCAAACGGGGCTTTGGTGGCTGGTCTCGCCGAGGAGCAGCAGGAGACTGGTGGGGAATCTCTCCCTTTGTTTTCTCCTTCCC
The DNA here is from genome assembly GCA_013397845.1 of Melanocharis versteri. NCBI lineage: Eukaryota > Metazoa > Chordata > Aves > Passeriformes > Melanocharitidae > Melanocharis > Melanocharis versteri. The sequence continues at coordinate 317,092 of VZTG01008686.1, read as the reverse complement.
CCTCCTGCTGCCCGGTGACTCTTGCATGTTCTCGAGGGCATGAACCCACTGCTGCTGAGTGTCTGTGTCTCACCCATGCCCTGGGACCCCACACTCAGCAGGGACCCCTGCCCCAGGGGTGCTGCTGTGGGTAACAGCACTCTCAAACACACAGTTCTGGCTACATGGATAATATCAACTTATTATAGCATTTCCCTTTATAGCTGTGCTGCAGACGGCGTTTTCAAATCACTGTAAAGCATTCTTCCTTTTTCTTTCCATCCTTCGGTGCAACTTGACAGGTATTGTGGTTCTTTTCTTAATATGTGGGTTTATTTTATGTCACCGAGCACTGGCAAGGACAGAGAGGCTTTTAAGTCACAGTAATCTCAATTTTAGAAATAACAAGCTACAAAGATCTGTGATTAAATGTGGAGCATGCAAGAGCAGCAAAAACAAGTACTCTGTGTTCTTTAAAAGATCATTTGGGTAACAGTGACATAACCTAAGTACCCGGTTGCAGTCCAATTTAATCAGCAAATATGCCTCTGGAGCAGAACCATCTAACTTAAGAAAAGAAACAGAAGTACAGTCACCACCAGTAGGAGAAATTAATGCATTCCACTTAGACAAAGATTAATTATTATGAATCACTCAAAAAATATGTTCGCCCCAAGTGGGAGTACACGGTCTTCTATTCATCAAGTTGCTTTCAAATAATCATTAAACATCTAAAGACAGAAGACAATTTTGTTCACCCAAAACAAGCACTGCAAAATGAGGAACACCTTTTTTAGTCTGGAGCATTTTGATCAAAAGTAGTTGCCCAGAAGTAGGACAGGCAGAACATCTGCTAGAAGAAATGTGTATAGGTGCAGGGGACTCTACCAATTCCAGTATAATTTTTCATGTGAGAGTTTTCCTGTCAGTGCTGATTTTTCAATATAATTTTTATCATAAGTTCACCAAATTAAATTTATATTTGCTACTAATTTTGTCCAGTTTAAGGGCCTCAACTATAACCTCAACGACATCTCAAAGGGTCATAAATCAAATTTAAAGCCAAAAGTCACCACAGCTGAATGTTTTGAAGAAAAATGAACATGGTGGTTTCAGGAAGGGCAGGAGAAGGTGTCTTAGTAAGGTCTCCCTTTGCACAGGGGTTCTATTAAAATACTTCAGAAGGATGATGGTGGGACAAGTATGTCTGAAACAGACTGGGTTATTAACAGCAGGCTTGGCTCCCCTGCACCACTTACATTTCATTTTCCATTTGTCTCTGGGCAGTCCCTGGCACATCCTGGTGACAGTGGTCTAACAGAGCATTGCTCTGGGTAAAACAATGTCCAAGAACAAGAACACAGTCAAAATAAAATTACTTTGTCATTTACAAGAGAAAAGAAAAAGTGCAAAATTAAAGGACAGCAGGAAGCAACTATGTTACCAACTGGAGAATATTATTTTTTTATTAAATTTATGTGTATGGAAAGCTTCTTCTGTGAAACATTCTCCAAACCATCACTCTGTATTCGTGGCTTAGCATTCCTGGTGGGATGGGAATGAGAAACTTGTTTCCTTTTACTTTGCAGGGCCAGGGTGAGGCGCAAAGCAAATATCAGATGATCCTGATGGGTCCCTTCCAGCTCAGTATATTTCATGATTTCTATGATAATTTAATCAACCCCAGATGCCGAGGTTGACTTCACAGCAAACTTTATCTGGGAGACTAGGAGATGGCCTTCTAGGTAAAGCTTCCTTTTTTTGATAGTCTTTTTCTCCAGTTTAAGGCTCAGTCCTCACCCAGCCCAAGCAGTGCTGATAGGCAGTGCTTCCACTGACACTTTTTCCATTACAAGGCAATGTTCTACCCAAACATATTTTGTTTGACACCAATAAATCAAGGTAGCTCTTTTAATCATACCCAAGACTGAACTAGGCCAGTTTTTTAAAGGTTATAAAATTTGGTGACTTTTCAAAAAACCTTTTTTTTTCCTTTTTTAGTGGCACAGTCCAGCACTCCCTGTTCCTGGCAGCAGCTCAGAAGTGCTCTGAGACATGCATCTTTTTGTGTCAGTTCTGACCCAAATGAAATCAAGAAACCTTGGAAATCTCACAGGAGATGGATTTTTGTGAGTTTTCCAATTTAAAGAGGTGGAGATAAACCAAGATAAGTGTGTGAGAAAAGATCTGCAGCATATGGAAGGTTCATCTATAACTAGATATGTCTGCCTTTATTTTTATGGCCTTACACTTTTCTAGAGATATGCCTACAGGCACTTGATTAACACTGGAGTAGTTATGTAAATGAATGAATGGGACAATAGATGTAGTAGAAGAAAGCCTCCATTCTTAACTCTGACAAATGCTTGCTTTCCAAAGGAGAGATTGTTTTAATTGGCCAGCTAGTGCCCCAGAATGAGTTAGAAAGGACAGGGAGAGGACCTTCAAAAGCCAAGCAATTCTGAGGCTTTTCCCAAGCAGCAGCAATGATAAAAGAAAAAAGAAAAATGTTGTGCTTGTTTCTGTTACTAATAATTTAAAATGCTAATAATTTAAAAATGCTGCACTTTGTCATCAATCTCAATTTGCCATAATGAACCTTGCAGGAAGTTCAAAAGTTGCAGTGGGACAAAAATGGGCTTATGGGGTGTTGGGCAGTTCAGAAACATGATTCCAATTGCACCAGATAATGTCTGTGTTACCCTAAATAATATTTTACTATTATGCCTGTTCTAAAGTGGAGGCTGTATGCATGTATAAGCACGTATATATTTATAGATACACATTAATATAGAGAGTCCATGTGTCTACATGAATGTTCATAGTAACAAATATCAAGGGGAAGACTCCTCCAATAGCTATAAAGGTTTAATTTCTTATCTAGGTCATTCCATGTTTTACTTGGTTGAAGGCCTAGTATTTACATGTTTAAGTATCTAAGATTTCCTCTCTCCCAAGGAACACACTGGTTTGCCATGTTCAGTAATGTAATGAAACATAGAATAAATCTTTCTAGTGGAACAACTACATGATACTAAACCCATGTTTTATCTTATCCTCACCATGTACTTCAGTTTCTTTAAGTGTATCTTTGTAGCAACCAAACCTGCCATAAATTAGTCATGATGATATTACAGCTGAAGTTAATTTCAAAGTCTCTCAGCAAGTTGTTAAGTGTTTGTTGCCTAGGTCACTGCTGAGGAAATTTGAAAACTCTGATGTGATTTATGAATATTACTATATTAGTACTGTATAAAAGGCTATGGGGAACACAAGCACATAAACCTTTGTTTAATTTCGTTCCAATAAAAATTTCATTTCTTATAGCAAAATAAACAAGTAAATCAATGTTGAATGATTCTATTGTTTTATTACATAACTTAAAATTTGCCTTTAGACATCCAAGCCAAGTAAAGTCTGAGACCCTGCTCATTTTTGTTGAAACGTTATTAGTTAACACTAAGAATTATTCTGCAGAGGTTACTTCCCTGGATGACATCCATAACGTGATGTCAGAGAAGAAAGTCCAGGAACAAAAGGCTTGGCTTTTTTCCCCCTATGTACAATTACATTATCCCTATTATTAGCCAATTTCTCAATGTAAACCTTTCTCTTCTGAAGTTTACTCAACTGTATACGGGATAATTAGTTTCCTAAAATTCCTACAACATCAGTATTCAATTTAAGAGATGCTGTTACCTTGAGACTTGATGCTGTACGAGTTGCATGGACATACAACCTCTGTTCCTCATCATGTAGCCCATCCCCATAGCTGGGGAACAGTCCCATCTGTAAGAGTCCCTCTCAGCTCACGGAATGGGATGGGCTGAATAGTGAGAAGACAAGGGTAAAAGGTTAAAAGAGTCAAAACTTGGCCATTTTTGCCAAATCACAAGCTAATCACGGTTTATATTAATCACCAGCTGAAGATTCAGTTCTACTTTAAGAAACTGAAGTCTGTGGGACTTGCCCATGTAGGAACATGGTGACATTTTGGAGGATCTGGCTGTTGCTGTCTAAAGCCCCAAGTCTGTTGGCTTTTGCAACACCATGCAAGGAAAATGTCCCTCACTTGTGACTGACTAACCTAAGCCAGTATAATTTCTAATTTATTGTCAGTGTATATATGTTGGCTTCTCAGAAATATTGCAGACATTTCTCAATCACTGGGAGGCAGTAATCCCCAGGTTTAACTAGGTTTTCTCTTGGGCATACTGCTTGACCTTAGGTGGGTCACTTAATCTTTCTTTCTCTCTCTGTTTTGCTGTCTATAAAAGTATGATAATCTTGGCTCACATCACCTGCTGAATAAGCCAATATTCAACACAAATAGCTGATGTCAGATTAATATTTCTAAAGTACTTTGCTGCTGAGAAATGCTGTCAGTCCAAAGTGCATGCTACTATAATTATGGTAGACAATAGAAATCAGGCAGCTTGTGGGTATTCTTGAGCCAGTCTCTACATCTGCTACCTGACTTCACATGTACATGTCCAATGGAAAAGAGATTTAAAAAGAAAAGTGTCCTTGAAACTAGATAAGAAACTTTCAGCCAGTGGAGAATGTCCATCAACACCCATCTGGGGCTACAGGTTTTCTTCCAGCCAGTTCCGTCTGATTTTGTTTCTTCGTGAACTCAAATCCACCATTCTGGCTGGTAAAGGAGGAAGGGACAGCTTTGAGAGAAGGATTGTGGTAGGTCAGGGTACAGTAGGGTTTGAAAAGACCCCTCAGGGTTTTGATTCATGATATCTGCTGAAGCCACACACCTGATGATGGTAGAGCACGAGGTGACAGCAGGCCTGCCATCTCCACCGTCTCTCACTCCATGCCCAGCAAGGGGATCCAACAATCCATGTTGCTGCCCACCCACCAATGAATTGAAGTACATAACTACTCCCTTTGGCTGGAAATTCCCAGAGAAAGGGTGACTGGCCCATGTTTTTTCCATCCTCAGAGAAAATACTAGTTTGATTTTCAAAGGTGAGCATTACATACTTCATGTCAAAGCCTTGTACAAATCCTAAAGCAGCATCTTCTGCCACAGAGCAGGAGGAACATGGGGCTTTTCAGCATGCCTAAGAGAGCTCAAAAATATTTTTTTCTTTAAAACTGTGACATCATCAGAAAGGGATGAAATTTTAGAATGAATGAGATTCCACTTATACTAAACAACTGCTGAGTTGAATCTTCTCCTTCTTTCTTCTGTGTCTCTTTAGCTCTAACTTTCTTTCACCTGGAAAATGCCCTGAACATTTTGGGCACTATCAGGAGAAAACAACCATTCAGTCACAGCTGGCCCAAGGCATTTCTGAAAAAATAAGTCACTCTATTCTCACTGTTGGCCAGTGGATATTCCAGCAAAGTGGAACAGTGGGTGAAGCAGGCTTTTTCTCCCCCCAACTCCACATTTCCCCAGGGAATTCCTACAGATTTCTCAGCACCCACCCAACCAATGTCATGGTGCAGCTGTACTGTGTTATACCAACCAAACGTGTCCCCACTGCCCTGCAGATTTGTACACCTTTGAGGGGAGGACAGCATTACACAGCTGCTTTGGCCAAAGCGTGGGTTGGTTTGTTTGCATGCTGTTTCATTATGAAAAAACATGGGCTGCTAGCTTCCTATAAAATGAAGAAAAAACCCCAAAGAGATAAAGAGTCCCAGAGTTCTAGAAACTGTCAACTCCAAGAAATGTGGTGGGTGTAAAAGCCACAAATTAAGCTTTACATCAGTGTACAGCATCTATGTTTGCTCTGAACAATGCTGAATGGTGAGAGCGGGGAGCCCCGTGAGCGCTGCCTCCCACGGGGGACATGCCTCCCATTCCTGGGGCCAGCAAACGCCCCTTCCCACGGACACCCCCAAAGAGCCTCTGTCTGTTCTTCACAGCACTGGGCAGGATTTTGCTTCCTCTTTGCAAAGCCCTTTCCAGCAGGATGGGAGTGGGCTTTGCTCCAGAAGCTGAGGGCACATCCCCAGCAGTGCGTGAGCAGGTAGCAGGGCAGGTCCTGGACACAGCTCTGCCTTTTGCACTGCTGTAATTGGTGGGGAGCTTAGAGGCCACTGCCTCACTCCAGGCCCACTCGAGGACTGGGTTTGGCTCATTGGTCTTAGCCCAGATCACACAGTGTTCACGCAGCACAAGGCGTGAGATAATAATTCATCTTTGTTCATCTACAATAAGTCAGGAGAGGACAGAAAATGTTAGCCACGTGGCTAATATTTGCATACTGCCATTCAGTAAAAACGCACTGAAATGTGACTCAAAAGGAACTAAATTAGAGATTTTTCAACCAACCCTTCTCCAAAATTTGAATAACATAGATTTTCCTTTTTTTTGGAAAAAAAAAAAATCTTTTGACTAATGTACAAAATGAAATGAACATGAAAAAAGGACCAAATCTACTTATCATGAACATCCTCATCTCTGTCAGATCTCTGTAGCAGCTGAAGGTATTACAGGGACTATAATGCACGGAGTGCATTAGGGTGAGGAAGTGCTTTTGAATAGGTTATAATTAATTTAAAACACACAAAATGAGTTTTAATGCATGCAGTCAAAGCATTAGAAACCCTTTGAAAAGAAAGGCTTTATAAATATTGGGCTATTCAATAGATGTAAGACCTCACTGATTCAGTGAGTGGAAATGAAAATTACTATATAAAACTACTGTTACTGTGTCCTTTGCTGCTTTGGAAGTTAATCTAGATGCTATTACATCTTGCAGAGATGACAAGTATGTATTAGGAATTAAAATCTTCAGTCCTTCCAGAAGACATAGCACAACTCACCTGCACCATGATATTTGGGAAAATATCCTAGCCCACCTTCATGACTTTCTCAGAGAGGCTGCATGGCAAGTGCACGTAAATCTTTCAACTGAGACTCAAGCACTGAGAAGGAGCTACTGAATTGCTGGCAACACGAGCTAATACTGAACTAATATGAACTTCATGCAAAATGTTGCTTTGGCCAGAATTTCCAGTTGGAGTGAACTTGTGGTAACAGGCTCGTCAGAGCCCTGCCAAGGGAGTCTCTCTGCAAGGCTGTGAGGTACAGCCGGAGCTGCCTTTCCTCCAGTTTGCTCTGAATTTAGGACATGCTTGTGCAGCTCTGCTATGAACTTTTAGCTGGAGAGGAGACAGGGAGGAACCCAACAGACCTGAAGCAGAGGAATCTCAGGATAATCCCAGTGGAAAGTCAAGCCTTGGGTGAAACTGCAAAAATGAAAAGTTTTTTGAGGCTCAGACTGGGTCTAAGGCCATCTCGTCTGGGCAGAGGAAGCTGTGGACCCAGGAGAGATGAAAGCATGCAGTTTGCTTGTTTTAATGACTGTCTGGGATGCCTGTAGCCAGAAAGGCATCCCCACCCTAGATGAGAATATTCACCACCCCCACGGAGCCACACACAGGGAGCTCAGTTCCCACCAGACAGAAGCTCAGTCCATCCCTCCATCACTGCCTACTTGACCACTGGCACAGCAGTGAGGCAAGTTTCACAGGGAGAAATAACACCTTAAACTTTTTCAAAAACCAAAGAAAATCCCAACAGGACGAGCTTCAGCAGCTGCACCACTGAGTCCAACAAAGCACATCACTGTCCTCTTGAACTTTGTCTCAGCAAAGAGAGTATTTGGGCTTGACTTGTCTTCTGCTCTCCCAAGTAAAGAAACTGTTGTTGTTCCCTTAAGAAAGCTCTTCCCAGTTCACAGTCAGGAAGATTTCCCTGATATTTTGCCAAGAGTTGTATAACAAATGGCTGATGAAACAAATAACAAGAATGGGCCAGAGAGAAGAGAGGAAATGTCTAAAAAGAGGAAAAGGACAAATGAGTCTTCAGAGAATATGAGCTATGAGGATGCGCTGAGTTTATGTCTGGTAGATTTTGCTTCATTTCCAGTAATTCATGCTCTGTTTCTAGAAACAGATAGATTAAATTTTTACATAACCCACACCAGTGGATCCAAGACAAGTTGTGAGAAAAAGAAAAGTTTTTTAAGTTTTGACAGTCAAAGTAGATTTGCCACTAGGCCAACACAGAATTTTCCCCTCCTAACTTGGGCTGAAAAAAGCAAATAGGATCATTTCTCTGTCCAGTGGATTAGCTCCACCACTGCTACCCCTGCATTGGATGGTCCATGGACCTCAGCCAGCACCTTTCTGTCACAGTCCTTATTTTCTTTCAGGAGCTGAATAGTGGTTAGTGCATGGACAGGACTATCCAAACCTGCAAAGACAAAGGCACCTTGCAGATTCTCTGAAGGCATGCTGGTCAGGGGTCTCCCAACAAGGTGCCATCACTGCTGTCAGGCACTGGGAGAGGGACAGCGATTGTACTGCTGGCACACAGCACACACTCCAGCCTTGGCACTGGGGAGAGCTTCAGAGTTCAGAAGCAGAAAATCTAGGAGGAGTAAGGGGAAAAAAACACAAATAGGAGACAAAAAGAATACGAGAGAATGAAAAAACCCCTATGCAGTGTAAAATTTGCATATGAATAATATTAAAATAATGCTCATTTATAGGAACATTATGAACAAGCAGTGCTTGTTATTAACAGCATCGTCCTAGGACCACCTTGCACATCTGTGTTTTCCATTAACACCAAGTAGCAACCTCTGGAGCACACGTTGTTCTGTGTGCTTCTACCCTGTGACTGTGAGCACCAAAACTGGCTGTTAAACAGATATTGGGGAATAATTCCCTAGACGAGCTGTGCATGTATTCACAAGTAAAATATGCAGCCATACCAGTCTGCACACGGAAAACACTCAATCTGTATGAGCAAAACAGGAGCTCAAGGCAGGTCAGTACTACAGAGACCAAGCTCTGAACTGGCAACACCAATCCATCAGGACCTGTCGCTGCCAAAAGGCAGTGTAACAACCTTTCAACATCAGCCACATCTTAATTTTTGTTTGGGCTGGTTTCACCAGCCTTCCTCAAGACCCTTGTCCGTGAATCCAGAATATAACTTGGACAAGAACATGCTTATTCTACCATCTAATGCATTGTTTAGGGAAATTCAGGTGTAACTAAGCCACATAAACTATCGCTGCCTTCTTCTGAAGAGAGTCACCTAGAAAGCTAAAAATTGTATGAGTAGCAGAGTTATTTTCCTAATAAAGCTTTTGTGTGTTTCATTTTTGCAATATTGGTATGAAGGAAAGTCCCACACATACAAATGGAAATGTCAGGTGACAAATGCCAGCTGATTACCAGCAGTTAGCTTCTAAAGCACAACCTGATTGCAAAAACTAGAAATTTTACCATTTTTCATAAGACATTAAAGCTTATTAAACAAATTCACCATTGTCTCAGCAATTCTCTGTTTCTGTACAGTGATATTTTTTCCCAGCATAACAGTATCCATAACAATTTTATGGGTGGGGTTCAGATCAAGGACATGTGCCGCTAGCTGGAAAATTGCATTTGATCTCTGCTTTTCCTTATCTCTTTTCAGGTTTTATTTTCTCTTAAGTTTAAAGAAAATTTCATCAAAGAAATTATTTCCTTTCTTTGGGAGGCTGAATCAGAAGGCACTAAAATCAGTGAGAGCCTTTCTGTTAATTTAGGGGAGCTTTGCACTAGACTTTCAATTAGAAACAGTTAAGTGTAGAAGTATAAAGAAACCAAAGATAAAGGAGAGGGGAGCAGGAGGTGGAAATGTTTCATGAACATTTACAAACCTCTAAGGTTTCATTTGGCTTTATGTTAAATTTAGGTCAAAGGTTTGGGTCAGCTTTTGTTCTCCTCAGCCCCCGTTTGCTCTGATCTTCTATTCCAGAGTGGGATCTTGACAGGTGCACTGTGAAAAGGGAAAAATCGGTTTGAAAAGCTGGACTCAAGACCTGCTAGAGGCAGAATGATGAGGCGACTGCTTTGCAGTTTGTTTCGTGTCAGAGGGAACCCAATTGCCTCAGATAAAGCAGCACAGCATTGGACTGAACGCTGCAGATATTTTAAGGAAACATAATGAGAGGGACACATTAGAATTAAAACTCCTGCTTGGCATCTCCTGCAGCCACCTCGGTGGTGACAAACCCTCGAGTTCTGGGGCTGTGCCAGGTCCTGAGGCAGCAGCAGTGACTGTTTGCCACTTGTAAAACTGTTCGCTTCAGGACAGTATTTTGTTGACCAGTGGCAAAACAGCAAATCTCCCACAGGGAGATGGATCACTTGTCCTCCAAAGGTCACAGGATGCCAGGATGGCAAAACCATTGTCCCCAGCAATCTTTGCCTGGCATTGACAAGAAAGGAGTGAGGAACAAGAAGAGGATTTTGGCACTTACGACACAGAGATACAAATAAGGCAACTCCATAAGGAGAGATAGTATTTTCAGGTGAATTCATTGTAGTTTTTATAATTTCTAGGTGATATTGTGGGAGAATCAGAGCAGCTTCCTGACATGTCTTCTAGTGAACTTCAAAGGGTAGTAAAAGTTGAAAACAATTACTAAATTTTACTGAATTCTGTTAATCAACTGGATAAATTTAGAGGAGGGGGAGGGGAGCAAAGGGCAGCTGATACATGGAAAGACAAGAAGGATGTTAGGAGCAGAAGTGATAAAATCACTAGCCCTGGGGGTACAGCAGGAGAAGCAGGCAGCTTTTAGCCCCGGAGCACTAAATGTTCTGTCACAACACAATTCCTTCTGCTTCATCCCCAGCTTCCTGCTGCTGCCTGAGTCCCCTCCATCCCCACCTCAGCACGAGCATTGCAAGGCCCCTCTAACCCAGACCACTAAGAGCTGAGTAGCACAAAAACCTCCTGCGCTGCTTGGGTGCAGCATCACTGGATGCGGCTGGCACTTCACACGTGTTTTGGCTCAGATTCATTCTGTTTGGTTTAGGCGTTTAACCACAGACTAAGTCTCTAATTCCCTTAAAATCCTTCTCCAGCAAGCAGAGAGAGGTGGGCACCCCCAGGGGCAATCCCTGCTGGTGGAGGGTCACTATTCTCCCTTGTCAGGGAGCTGGGGCCCAGGGCACCCTGCCCAGCCCAGCACAGGACAGACCCACGCCCCCAGTCACACCTTCCCTTCTTCTCACTGGTGCAGGGACCACGACGTGGCCACAGGAGAACGGGGACAAAAATAGGTTTCTGACCTACTTGTTGGCAGCAGGCAGCGTTGAGAGTGGCTGCTGGAGCCGAGGGGGAATAGATCATAACCACACAAATCGCACGGATGTGTTGGGGAGCTGGGAATGACATTGCCTCTCCATGCTGGCTTTTCCAGCCTTCCTGTTGAAGCCTTTTCTCTCTGTTTTTCACCATTCTTGACACACAGACCTGGACGATTTTTTCCCCTTTAATTCCTGTTGATATCACATTTTCTTCTGTGTTTATATGAAACAATATTATTTTCCATGGTTTTGAAATCAGCTCAGGACACAGTTGTTGTCTCGCAACATTTTGGAAACAGCATTTAGGAAACATTTTCAGCCATGAATATTTCAAGATTATTATATTTAAATCACTTCCAACTATGAGATTCTTTTGCTTCTTGAGATAATTATGCCGTAATACTTAAATCCTTTATATTAATTTTTTCCCTTTCTGATTTAAATTCAGACATACTGTGGATTTATATTATTACTTTTCATCAATAGCAAGTACTTTCCCTGCTAGCAGGCTCTCCATGGTGTCTGCACTGAAAACAGAAAATACCTATTCCTTGGAGGAGTTTTCTATAGATAATTTTTTATTTCTAGTCTATGTTTTTAATTATGAGTATTCTCTAGTGTTTTGTCTTCCACAGAAACTTCCAATATTTTTAGGACATCTTTTCAGACACTCTAATTGTTTCCTTGTGTAGGCTGAACTGGATCCACGGGATGGTCAGCCTTAAACACCTGACACCTTTTACTCTTGTTTTCTCCCACGGGATGGCTTGTATCAGGTCAGCTGAAGACCTGCTCTAACAGAGGGACTGGATGCTGCACACATCCAAGCAGCCCCATTGTAACCAATTAGTAAGATGAAATAATTTCAAGAAAACATTTCCTTTGTCCTATGCAAATAATATGTTCATTACTCATTTCAACTGGCTAAACAGCAAAACCAAAGTTTTTTTCTTAATAAGAAGAGAATGATCTTAAAGCAAACACCATGAAGAGAAAAGTTGCTGGAAATTTCCTTTCTGGGAAGGGATGCAACAGAACTGGAGTTTTATCCTTGGGTCACCAATGCTTAGGGTCAACCAGGGGACTATCTTTGAAAAAATTAAAACTTTCCTGAGAAAAATAACACACTAGTCCTGCTGACTGACTCCAAAGAAGAAAAAACTGCAATTTTACCCAACGCATCCCATCTGGCCCCTGTTCATGCCTGGAAAGGTGCATTTCTTTCAGAGTGAGCCCATTGCTGTCACATCCTCCCATCAGCTGAACCCTGGGAGGTTTCTCTCTGTTGTGCTGCCAGGATGCTCCTCACGCCCCTTCTGTAAACACACAGGACAGGTCCCAGCACACTCAGCAAGATGCTTTCAGTTCCAGTTGCACAGAACACTCCTTTTCCACCACAGGAAACCAGGGAATGAGGACTCAGCCCTACCTTTGGTTGAGAACCACAATTCTTGGGCATCCTGTAGACACGGCTGTTTAAGATATACTCAGAAGACTCCAGTGCATCCTCAAAACAGTTCCTGAGCTTGCTTAGCTGTAAAAACCATGAATGTTGTCACTGCTGTTGATGCCATTTGGGCTCAGATTTACAAAAAATAAATTATTTTTGATTAAATAAGCACACACCTGTACATATACTCACACTTCAGAAGTTTGGGAGAATTAGATGTAAATGGCTGCTGATGAAACTCAAACACTGTGTACTGGTGCTGGAATTTGGAGCCAGCTTTCCGGGATTAGGTGTCCCTGACTAACCTCAGCTGTTAGAAATTATTTTGGAGCTTGGCCCTGGCAGGTGAGGGGTCACTCTGAGGAGGAGAACAAAAGCTTTTCTTCTCTCTTCTGCCCCTGCCTCCCCCCTCTGCAGTATTGGGCAAATGTGGTTTTAATTCAGAAATACAAATGTCATCTTCAAAGTCACTCTGAGAAGGAAGGGTGGGGGAAAGGGAGAGAAAAAAAAAACAACACAAAACAACCAACCAAACAATTGGATTGCAATTTGTCAAGATTTTTTTAACTGTGAAATTAAACTGGAAAGTCTTAACAGCCAACTGATGAGCCAGTGGGGGAGGAAGAGAGACTGGGAGTGCTGGAGTTAGTCTGCAGTGCACTCAAAATGCAATTAACTTTCTTGCTGTCCCAAACAGCATCTAATATTTTGGTTTCTTCAAGGCCAGCCCTTTTCTGATGTAAATAATCCTGTGATCCTGTGTCACCAGGAGTCTAGGGAAAACAGCCCTACCTCATGTGCTGTTCTTGGAGCGCTTGGAGCAAAACTGTCACCAAAAGCTGTTTGGGAGCATTAAGTAGTAGGGAAACATTTTTTTCCCCCCACCTTGCACTTTTGGAAGTCTCCAGACTGGGAGGTATTTTTGTTTCCTCCAGGTTGTGACAGCAATGGCTGACTACGTGCTGCAGCTCTGGCAGCAGACGTGAATAATGGAAAAGGGTTCTGAACACGAGAAAACACTCTGAGCGCTCACCGTACTTTCTTAACGTATGTGACATTGACATGATACACCCCAGGGCATTCTGGATCAGACGGGGTTTGCCTGTTCCACGTGCTGGTTTGATGAACAGCAATCAAGCTGTGAACATGTAGGCAGCTGGAACACGTGTAGGCAGCATGTGTGGTGGCTGGCTTCCCGTGCTGTCCATGGGTGGGAAGCGCAGAGCCGAGGTCAGGGCAGCAGAAACAACGTTTTGCCGTCAGAGGAGAGGACTCCTGCTCCCTGGCAGGGCTCATGATGGGCGGTCTGGATGGTGGTGGTGCTACATCATCGTGTTGCCTGATTGTACGGTGCACACAGCACCTGGAAGCAGCTTTTGTGACGCACAGAAGCTCAACCAGATACATCTCACAGGAGCTGAAGTGTGAGCTGGATGCACTCCTCACCAGTGTAAGAAGTTAAAGCCTTCATTTCCCAAGCACAGAGGCTGGAGAGCAGGGTCACAGCCCAGCAGATGGTCAGCACAAGCCCCTCTTCCTTAGTCTGTGAGGCAGTGGCCCATCAGTCAGAGACACATTTCACAGAGCTGCATTAGTGAATCAGCAGCACTGAGAATCCTGTTTCCCCCTCCCACATCCCCATCCTTCAGAAGGAAAAGTCCGTTTCTACAGGGACTGAAAGCAGGATTAATCCCTCTCTGATTTCCTCCTCTAACTCCTTCTCCCTGACACCCCATTCCAGCTTTCATCCTATCTGGGCTATTTAGTCTAGAGCAGGGAAGACAGAGAGGAGCCATGATAAGAATCTTCAATTATATAAATGGCTTATGCAAAGAGGAAGGCAATAAATTGTTATCCACATCCACAGGGAAAGCACAGAAAAAGTAATGGGTTTAAATGCAGCAAGGGAGACCTGAGTTCAGAGCTAGAATAACTTCCCTGCTGCAAGGGTCATTGGGCACTGGGGGGGATTGCCTGGGCAGGCTGGGGGATCTCCATGGCTGACAGGGCTAAAAAAACACTTCAGACAAACGGGTCAGCAGTGGTTTGTGTGGGGGTGGATGAGGTGACCTCTTCAGGTCCCTTCTAGCCCTGTTTTCTTCTATATCGTGGTGGTAACTATTCCAGCCTCACTCCTTGGCAGACAACCACGACAAAACTCCACTCCTGTGTTGTTTTGGTACAAGCTGGCAATTTTGTGGCAGCATCACAACTGGGTCAAGGAACTGATGAAGCCAGAAGAGGGGATGATCTCTCAGCACACAACAGGCGTAGTTGTGAGGTCCTGCAGCACCCAATTATTCTGCCCAATCCTAAATAATTTAATTTTCTCTTAAACAGTCAGCAAAAGAAACTCAAGCTCCTAAGAGCTCCTCAACTCTGCAGAGGCCAAGGGTTCACACTCACAAACGCACACTATGATTCCAAAGCAGTGGCACCTCAGCAGCCTCCCCACAAGTAAGACAAAGAGAGTTACTTTGCCCTGTGCAAGATTACCAGATACTCTGGAGTGTGCTCGTGTTTGCAGCTGGTACAGCCTCATCCTGCACAGGCCTTGCAAGAAGGAGCATCCCTGGAGATGCTCTGCTCTGAAATGCCCTTCTCACCAAATTGCACTGAAAATGGGACAGGTCCTATGTTTACATGAGCATATCCTTAAGTGCATTGCTGGATTGAGGCCTTACACAGCTACATTTCAGGCTCCTGGGGGCCAGTAGGGATTGATTAGCTGCTCTGCATGACCTGGGCACTGAAAGCCTACACGTGTCAGAATGAAGATATTTTACAACATATAAATTTTCTCACTGAGTTTTAGAAATCCTAGGCAGAAAAGACGGCCAATAACAACAAAGTCAGAAGACAGTCTCTCCTTCTAAAAGCGAGGTGTGAGTGGACCCTAACAAATGTAATTTGTATCATAACTGCTGATGAAGTTAGCAACCTTCAGCAAGGAGACGTGATCAATAGCTACTTGAGAAGATACAGCTGCAGATATCCAAATGGACACGAACAAGAAGAGAGGTGTAAAAGGCAATAGCTGAATATTTAAACCAGATGCATGTAGGTTAGTGACCTTGAAAGAACAAGATAAGTAAAAAAAATAGAGAAGGGCAACAATGATTTATATACTTGCCCTGCACAAATATTAGAATGGCTTATTGAAGAGTGTAGTAAATTATGAACAAAGTAGAGCTTTATTAGATTAATGACAGAGGAGTTTATATAGAAAGGCTGGCATCCTTGGAAAGCGGGTAAGAGAAATTAATTTTATTTTAACTCTTTTGTTTCAGGGCTTGAACATTCCTTTTTCTGCCGTGCAGTTATCAGTCTTACACTTGGTGATTACATATCTGTGTCCAGATCCTTTGTGACAACAGTAGAACTCAGTGTATGGAAAGCAACAGGACACCAGGAAGGGGCACCCATGGAGACAGAGATGATAAGAGCTAAAAGCTGGCAGTTCAACAAGGACCTGTTTCTAACACTGGAAAGAGGTGGGAGTTTTTGAATTGACCAAGAGACTCTCAGACCTTTATCATGTCCAGAATTCCCAGTCTTGGATCATACATGCTGATGTCCCTAAAAAGAGACAGAAGACGACAACCACCTCCCACAGGCTTTAAATCAAGCAAAGTAGGATAACGTTTGGTGGGACAACAAGGGGCCAACGCATGAAGTGGTTCACATGTGGTTGCACAGAAAGTTGGACCAGGACCTCCACATTCCATTTCCCATCCGAATGCCTAGTCTAGACTAAAGGAAAGAACATTTCTGTCTGCAAGAACAAACTTTTTAAACTAGCTTAAAGGATTCTGTTTAGGAAAAAAAACCTCAACCCCCCCCTCCAAAAAAACCTGAAAACCAAACCCAAAACAAACAAACAAAAGAAAACAAAACACCAAAAAAAAAAAAAAAAAAAAGAGAAGAAAAAAATCCACCCTAAACAGCTTTTAATGTATATAATTCGGTTTGCAAAATATGTCTTTTAATCCTAAGCAATTTATACCAGTGGAAGGGACAAATCAGTCATCACAGTACTCATAATTGAACATGGAAATATATCTGTAATCATATCAAGACCCAGCAGTGACTCTAACAACTTCTTGGACCATTGCCATCAACAAAAGAACTAATTCCACAGGGAAAACGTTCAGGGGCACAGTTTGCACCAGTTAATCAGGGCATGGTCAGCTGCATTACTGGGACACACCAGCCTGCTGATCATTAAGGTCTGTGACTGCCTCTTGCTGCAGAAGGAGTGGGTGGCTGTGCTCTCCTCCATCCCTGAGACTGCACTTGATGAGATCAGTGGCAGAATTCTCACTCCCATCCTCAGGGTCAGGCCTAAGGCGCTGGCACTGTGCAGTGTGCTGCTCATTATTCACCACTTGCCACGTACAGGTGACCCGAAAACCTGACCCACAGCCCAGTGAGTCCCCTTTGGATTTCTCTGCGCTCCAAATCAAGCCTCAAGAGAACGATTAGAATGAATGAGCCCAAATAGAAATGGATTTTTGGGAATGCATTTATGATCAGTTTTGCGTGCTGCCCTTTGCTCCCTGCAAGACCCCTGGCTCAGGTGTAATGCAGCTGAAGAAGGTTCTTGGTAGGAGAGGATTGCATGTTAATAGACATACACAAAAGTGCTGCTTACAGGGGAAAAATATAAAGATGGCTGAGAAATAAAAACTATTCAAACAGCATCACCACCCACAGAGAATAAATTTCACAGGTAGGATAGTGCAGATACAGCTATTATGGAAACATGAATCTTCAGCTCCTTTACATTATTATGTTTTCCCTTCCTTGTAAGGTTTGTTGAAAAAGCAGAACATGCTAATAAACCTCTCTGGTTTGTCTCCAAAGTAACACATTATATTTGAACTTCATAATTCATATGTAATTATTTTTAGTTATGTTTTCTTCAATGGGCAGCTAATGAATTTAAGAAAATATATAGTCTCTTTGAATTACCTACTGTAGTTTCTCACCAGCATTAGCTTGAGCTTATTTGGCAGCTACACTCTAAAAAACCATCATTAAAAGTTATCTCAATGCAGGTGTAATTTGGACAAAGAGGTTTCCCCCCATGATCTCCTGCCTCTGTGTTGCTCAACATCTCATCCTGTGCCACTCAAGGCTGTACTATCTGAAGGCTGGAGTATTTCAGTTCCTCCACCTGCAAGAATCAAGGGATAAATATGTATTTATTGGTCCACAACAGCTGCCATCCTGTGATGAGATAATTATGTGTGCGCAGGCAGGGTTTTCCGAGAGACTCGGGGTGGACAATTCGGATTAGGCTGGAAAGGCAAAGGCTGGGATGGGGTTTGCTGCTTCTGCACAGCAGTGGCACTGGGCACAAGCACTCTTTTGCCCCAGGAAAGTGCCAAAAGGAGGCACGAGGGAAAGGAGGACAGCTCCCTTCACTCCGTCCTGTCCCCACTGCACTGTCACACGCAGTGGGAAGCAGTGGCTGCCCAGCTTCACCCTCACACCTGCAAACCCTTCCATGGCCTCATTTCCTCTCTCCTCCACATCCTCCCACAGAAATGGGTTTATTTGTTAAACAGAAAGACTGACTTCTTTTGGTGAAGTATTTTAAGATGGTCTGTGTCTGTAGATGAAAACGGGGTTCTTATTTTCCTAAAGAATCTGCATTTTCTAAAGGTTACAGGAAACTATTTTTAAAGGAAATTCATAACTATTTTTGTTATTTTTTTGCACTTACAGTCTCGTCCTTGCAGAGAAGTCTCATCGACATTTCTTCATGAGACATTCAATATGTACATTCATTTTCTGATTCAAATGAGAAAAAGATCCAAACCCCACAGATGTTAACAGAAAATAAAGCTTTTTGTCCTGATGCTGCAAAAAGCTTTCACAACAGTGAAATGCAGAGTTAAAAACCACTAATATGGAAAAAAAGTCATTTGAATCCATCACGGTGAAATACACTAGTCAATACCACCTTAACACAACACATTAAAAACACCGAAGTAACACCTGCCTGTGAAATGCTTGATTCTTACAAAATTGTTCCTTGAGAAAATGGTCCCACAGAACTTTTTAACTCTACTTAATCAGCACGAAACAAATCAAAGAAGATGACTCTCATTTCCTTTTCTAAATGAAAAATGTCCATTTCATGAGGGAAAGGTCAGCTGTTAGGCAGAGTGCTGGTGCACTTTAGAGAACCTAAAATCTGCACCTGGACTTCCTCACATCCTAAATATTTCCCTCCTTCTGAGGGAATTGCTGAGAATTGCTGTTTAAAACTACTTTCTTCTTCCTGGTCCCTTCATTACTCTGACGGTTGTGTCTTTCTCAGAATTTACTCTTCCTGTAACATTTTCTGGGTAAAATACAATAAATTCTGCTTTATGTCCTAATTCCAGCTAGACAGCTATAGAAGTGTTAAATAGCTACTGTGACATGTCGAATAAATAGCCACCTAACCACATTATAAATAACCTCAAATTCGGCCCAATAAATATTGCAATAAATTTGTGTTTGCCAGTACATCTGTATAAATATCAGTAATAAGATAGACCGGGAAGGCTAACCGTACTAAAGAGCTTTGATTTTGGAAAAAGGCCATGTGCAATACTTCATTCTTCTTAGAGAGGAAAAAAAACCCCAAAAAACTCCCCAAAACCAAAACCAACAAAACATCAAAAAGAAAAAAAAATGTTTAGCAAATAGTATAGAGTTGGGAAAGGAAGAGATTGTTCAACAACCTGCAATTTATTTAGATGACAGAAATTGAGACATGCAAAGTAGGGCATGTTTAGCTGAACGTCTGTGGCAGTTGCACAACATTTGCATTAAAAAGCAATATCTTTACAGTTATTAATTAACTCCTATTGCCAATACCATTACCAGCAGCTGGAAACATCTATTGAACAAGACACACTTCTACTTCCAGACTGCAGTCCTGTTCTGACTGCCAAAAGTTTTGAAAAATATTCCAGGTATTTGGCTGACTATTCAGCAGCCTCATCAATATCCCCCTCATCAGCATTTCTTCACCTACCACCCACATTCTGCCATCCTCTGGATGAGAGAAGCTGGGAGCATCTCAGCTGGAAGAGGCTGGCGTGGCCCTGGCAGGAAGGAGAGATCTGTCCCCACCTCCCACGCCTGATGCTGTGCACGTGTGTGCACCACCGAGCTCTACCTAGAGCCACCGACACCCTGCGCCACCAGATCAGGGCTCAGGCTCCTCATCTGTGCTCTGCCTCCTAGAAAAACACAAAAATCCGTTCAGAGCAAGCTTTCAATACCACTGTGCATTCTTCATTCCCTATTTATATCCTTCTGGAACTCTGTGATCAGAAGATAGTACTACCAGCTTCCCCTGGTGCAAGTTTGCTCACAGAAAAAAAAGGCAAGTTACACAATAGTTTGTGTAGTTTCTACCGTTACACAAAGGATGTGCATAAACATCTGCATAATCTAATATTTTCCACAGGGTCAGACTAATGGGTCCTGTACTCTGCATTAGTTTCTAACAGCTCAGTTTTTGAAAGGGCTGTGGAAGGACACAAATTATGAGAAAAAGGGAATATTTCTCCTGCATTCAGCTTCAGTTACCAGTGGAGGCACCCCAGGGAAGTGGTTACAGCCCCAAGCCTGGCAGAGTTCAAGAAGTGTTTGGACAATTCTGTCAGGCACTCTGGTGTGTCTCGTGGGGTGTCCTGTGCAGGGCTAAGAGTTGGACTCGATGATCCTTGTGTATTCCTTCCCAACCAGCATATTCCATGATGTGTATTGAAGGTATGAAAGGTTGCCTATGGAAAACTAAATTTTGGGCAAAGCACGGCAGATGTGAAAACAGCAATTTTCTGGGATTCTATGAGCCGTGTCAGAAACACATCCCACATGCACCCAAAGTGTGCTTACCTGGTCTTCTGCTCCTTGGGACACCACCACGCAGGAAGCTTGGAGTTCCTGCGTCAGCTGCATGGATTGGCAGGAATTCCCCAGGAGCTGATGTACCTGCAGTAGGACAGACCAAAGGTGTTTGCTGTCGTTGGTGATCACTCTTTCCATTCCATCCATGGCTGTCCTTAGGCTGCCCCACTCTTTCCCCACACAGCACTCTGCAGGGCTCTGAATCTCCCACCTCTGTAGATGTCTCAGCATGGAAGGAACAGTCTTGGACCTCCTCAGGTTCTACGTGGTGCCATCCAAATCCTCTCCATCTTCTCCAGTTATGACTGCTTTTCTGCCTGAGGAGGAACACGGCAAATGCAGAGATGCTGATCACATAGGGTGGTTTTCTCCAGATGGGATCTAAGCTCTTAATTTTATGAATAAATAAATACAGCACAGACCATATTGACACAGTGTCCTGCTCTATTCATGAGATGCCCCAAAGAGGGATGGAAAGGCTCTCAGCAGAGCGCAGGACAAGCACACTGAAGCAGAAACACGTGTGGGTACAAAAGGCCCATTTCCCCTCAACTGCTTTAAATCACAGTCTCATTACAGGTGAAGATGGAGGGAAGTATGAGCCTCAATTAATAGGTCGAGGGCTTGGACATATCTAATTATAAACCCATTTGCCCCTAGCCTAAACATCCTAATCTTAGCCCCAAAATATACACGTCTGCCTGGAGCGACACAAAGCAGCGATAGCCCATGCAGGGACTCGCCAGCCTCAAAGGGTCCATGTTGTTCTTTCTGTTATCACAGTTTATTTTTTGGACATTGAGACTCCAGAGGCTGTGGAGCAGCAAGGCACCATGAAGAATACAGTGATTTGTGACTTCAAGGATGAGGGGAACCTTTTCAGCGATACCACTGTCTGTCTGTCTCCACATGATGTACTGCAAAGGTTAATTTGTTTTGAAATCCCCATTTTTAATTTGCGTTACGGATCAACCTAGCAATTAAAAATGTTAATCTATTCTTCAGTGGCCTTAAATTCAGATATTGAGACTGTTGAACTAAATAAAAATTCCATCTCTCGCTCTGATTTATTAAAACTTGAGTGATATGGAGAACCCACTGAGTCAGAGCACTGATAGGAGCATGCGTTCAAAGCACATCCTTAATTAATTTTAAAGCAGTATGGACCAATTTATATCACTTTGATTTAAATCAGTTTCATTAATTGTGATTTAAATCACAATTTAAATAATTTAATTTGCATTGCAGTTGTGCTTTCTAGCAGATATTAATGAAAAAGGGTTATTTTCAGAGACTGACAACTAATAAATACGCTCAGTTGCAAACAAAGGTAACTCTGAGCTGGTATTTAGTATTTGTTTTTGTTAACTAAGAGAATACACTAATATCACACGTCACTATATATCTAAGCATTTATTTTAGGGGTTGATTTTTATGTTTGATTTATGAGAAAACAGGACATGGAGTTTTTAGCCACCTGATTCACTTTTTAATGTGTGCTTGGTGTCATGCTGCTTCTGAACAAAAATATCCAGAAGAACATAATTGTTTAAGTGGAACTACATTGTGTCCTGCATATTTTAGGAAATATTATCAAAATATTCCTTGCATTTCAAGGCAGCTGATGTACTGAACAATGCAAATATCAACAGCAATAAATCAGCTGAGCTATTTTTTCCTTGCTTCCCTGTTCACCAAGATTAGAACTGGTTGATCTCAGATCTTTCCTCCCCACCCCACCCTCACCTTTTACTCATAAAATGGGAAAGGATAAGCAAATTTTCCTGGTCTTTCAACTACAAGTTGTTTTCTCAACTTGTAATACTCTAGTCATTAAGCAATGCAAAGCAAATAAAACAAAAAGGAGAAAATGTTCTCTTTGCACCTGCAAAAAAAGGCTGCAGCTGTCAAAAGCTAGTTTATTACTCAAGAAACTCCAATTCCAGGTGTCTAGTTAGTAATTTCTCCCCTTTAGTGATTTGACATTCTTCAGAATTTTGGCAATGAATATATACTCCGTTGTTATTTTTATGAAAGAGGTTATTAATAAGAAAATAAAATTTTATTTTAGGCATTCATAACAAATTTAGGCTGTCATCATTCCCGAACGCATGACTTTGAGTTTTATTTTCAGAAGACAAAAATATTAAATTAAAAATTCAAGGATGAATGAATGTGTGTTGTAAAATCACACACGGATTTCTTGGCAATAGGGAACCACAGACGAAAGGACAAGAATGTGAATTGCCATCTATTTTAGAAGAAAACACGACAAAAACACTGTAGATTTTTATTTTCTAGATGATTTTTCTCCCGCCTTCAACTGACAAAATATTATTTTTACCACTTGCACCTGGTTAGAGCTCCTTCCCCACAAGGAAAATGCTGAGCAATGAACTTTCCTCTCCCCACACCATAATTCTCACACAACATGACAGAAAAGGCACAGCTCTAAAATCAAAGTGTTGTTTCTTAATCCAAATACTTATTCTCAATTCTATCTAAACCTCTACCTGATTAGAAATGAGTTAACTAAGTTCACATGGCTGCTGGGTAAGAGAGCTTTCCCACTCAATTACCTGATGCAAGTTTACAGCACCTTTTCTTAGGGTGATGACTTGTTTCAGTGGACTCAATCTAAAGGTTGGACACTATTATCTTGGAAGTCTTTTCCAACCTTAATGATTCTATGAATCCCATCCCCATCAGCAGGGCAGGGTGTCAACACTGACTGCCCAGGCAGGCTGGCAGGAGGGCAGGACTGGGGTCCACACACTTCCACCTCTGGGCAGCAGCACCATAGCCCTCACAGTGCCCTCTGGAGCTGGGTAATAATTTTCCCCCAGGCTATTCTTGCTATTTGACACTAGGAAATTGTGTTCTGTGGGCCAAAAATCTGTGGTGTAACAGAGATCACATAAGAGAGGTCCAGACTGCAGTCTGTAATGGGGGTTTACATTAAGTCCTTCGTACAGCCCACAGAACATGCAGCCTTATATTAATTTTCAATCAGTTTTCTGAAATAAGAGACATTTGTTTTAATTTCTGCATGAGGTGCTGAAGACACCACCTGGTACTTAATTACTGGTGTTAACCAATACCAGGAAGAATTCTGTGTTGGTCCTTAGCTCCTAGAAAAAAATGAGTTCCCCAGTATGGTAAGAATTCAAAACTGAATTAAACAAGCAAGGAAGTTAGCTTTTCACCAGTTCTGAGTGTGCAGCACAGGAATATGTGCACCCAAAAGGTGCAGGAGCACTGGGAATAGGCAGGCACTCACCCAGGAGGGAGCAGGACAAAACACCCTGCTGACTTTTCCATAAGGCCTTGCAGAAGTATTTCGCAATCAAATGAAAACCTGAGTGGAAAAAAAAAATTCAAATGAAAATTTGATAAGTAAACAAAAATTTTTACAAAAGAGTAAAAGCGTTTCTGTGGCATAAGATTTTTTGCTTACTCTAAACTTCAGAGAACTCACAGACTAAAAAGAGGTGCCAAAAGCAGTAACTGAAGAGCTGTCAGTGTGCTGCAGTTAAGGACATACACCCACGAGTTCCCCTTAGCAACGTCTCCTTTTCTGCTGAAAACCAGCATAGTTCACAATTCCTCTGTGCGACTGTCAGCCTACCTAGAACTGACAACTCAAATGTGCAGAACAGAAAAAAGGGATCAGTAAATACCTCAGCCCTGTATTCAGAGAGCTGCACTATACATTCAAGACCAATTAAATACTTTAAAACCTCAGTGAGTACCTGCAAGAGTTACGTCTGCTAAGCCCATCAAGTCTGGAAAACTTGCACAGGACAATCACGGAGGAATTTTGCAAGGGGAGGCTCAACACACAGATGTAATTTATATGCTTTGAAACACATAGGAAATTCCAGCAATCATTGAATGAAATCTGAATGTCTTGCTGAAAGATGTGCATTAAGCAAATATAAACCATTAAGTAAATACACGGAAAAAGTAGTGCTTTGGAAGAAATAAACAAATGATATATAGCATCAGACTAAACAATCTAGTGCAAGGCCAAGATAGAACAGCTATCTCTGAAATCACTAGGAAGTAATCATAAAGAAACATTTGAAATAATAAATAAAATAGAAGAAATAGTTCTTTTCCCCTACCACTCATGTCTGAAGCAGTGCAGAGCAGCCTAGAGCCAGACATACTATTTTCCTTTAATTCCTTCATGCTGACAGTGGAAGATGCTATACTGTGTCCACTGTACCTGGTCATCAAGAAATTGCCTCTGCACAAGGATTCCTCATTTGCACAAAGATGAGGAAATTAGGCTGCTCCTCCCAAACAGCACTGGATAAGACAGGGGTGTCTGAGGAGCCACCACACTCCTGATCCTGATCCGAGGTGGTCCCTGGTTTTGGAACAAGCCTGGCATGCACTGAAACAGCCAATACTCAAATGACACTGAATATGGTGCATTCCATCCTAACCTGATCCGAATTTCAGGTTGGCTTTCCTGACAACAGCAGCTCATCAAGATGTCTGTGCTGGCTAGATATTTCACCTCCTGTGTGAGGAAGGAAAACTAAACAAGTAAAACTAGCTGACATCAGGAAAACTGAGAAGCTGTAACTCATACAGAATTGGCTCAGAAATAATCAGATTCCTCACTCCTTTATTTGTTCCTGGACCAGATCCATTCTGCCCAGATAAACTCCTCCTCAGAGCACTACACAGCCCTGGTGTAATGAAGTGATGGGTCATGCTGGTGCTATCGCATCCAGGATTTATGAGGAGACATTATCGCCTCAAACAGGGAATTGGAGGGGGCAGAGAGATTGTGGCTCTGCAAACAAGTCTTTAAGGCATGTTTAGATGGGTGGGATGCAATCAATCAAATTAAGGTGCTGTGCACGGATGTATCTCCACTGACCTCAGAGAGAATTCCAGCGTACATTGGTACAGGACCTGTTGGTTAGGAATTAATTAACCATGTACATCTATAAGCAAAAGCAGGCACACCTCCTACAGGTAATTCAGCATATTTCCTCTCCTTTCCCGAGAGTGAAATGTCCAGTGCAGATACCAAAGCTGCCTTCCCTGCTGATGCCCTTTTGTGTGTGTTTGGCATGTTACTTGCATTCTCCATTCAGCAGCAGCTGTGCATAGCTGGTCAAACACTCCAAGTTGTTTGTCAAAGTTTTCCTAAGGCTTTTCATCTCCCTGTTTTCCCATGAGGTGCCCAAACACAAGTCATCTCTGTTGGCTTTTGGAGTACATTAATTCTGAGCACAGCATCAGAACTGGCAGGTAATCAGTTAGCTGGAGGTTAAAGTGGAGCATTTTTTCCTAACAAGGGCAACGAAAAGGTGGGAAAGATATTTCTGAAGTAGAACATTTTAGTTCAGGTAATATAGTTCCTAGAGGCACACCTTTAATGCCAGCTCAGGGGCAATTCTTTCACTAGATGCAATCTGAAAAGCCACTGGAGGTGGAGGAAAGCTAATCAAAGCAGAATGTCTGATTTATCACTTCTGAAATGCAAGGTGGGGGGATAACAAACTGCAGCCTCAAGGCTTTGGGCCCTGAAGCACTACACCACCCTGGATCCATGATGGCAGAAAGAGAAATCCTCCAGCCAACATCACTCACACTTACCCTCAGACTGAGAGATGTTCCTGTGAGGGCACGAGGAGGAAACAGAGGCCCCAAAGAGCAAGGGCAGGAATGCTGGGGCTCTGGAACACTCAGCTGGCAGCATGACACAGGAAAAGGGGTTTGGGGGGTCTGACCACACACAGCTTTTGTCAAACAGGGAAGAGGGAAAGACATCGTATCTGCCGCATCTTGTAGCCCTGATCTACAGCCAGCTAATTGGTAACAGGAGTTTTATGTAAAGATGAACTCCATGGAATCTTTTAACATGAATATCTCTCAAATAATCTATTTTATTTTGAGCTGTCTCCTAGGAAACAGTCCGTTTGTGTCAGCATTAAGGAGTAGGATGCCATGCATAGTTAGGAATGCCTGTAAACCTCCACCCTTGAAATGCTCATCCCCACAAGACAGGAGGAGAGAGGGCGGAATGGGATTCAATCTCAAGGGACCATCAGTGGGAGCCTGGCTCCTGTTTGTGCTTCAAGAGTTCTCACACCAAATTTATGCCCAAATTCTGTCGTGTGATGTCAGGCCAAGTGGATGCACAGGTAGCTGAGTGAGGTCAGGAATTAATTTGACACATTATGGCTCCAAATTCCACGATGATTTGTGGATGTGAAAAACTTTCCTACCCTAATTAACAAGAATATTCATGTGCATGAAATTGGATGGGTAAGATCAGGAATAGTCTCCAGAGAAACAAAATGATGTAAAGGCTGTTATTTATCCTGGCTATGCTGTTTTTCTGAGAGAGAGAAAAAAAGGAAAGATCTGAATTATAGCTATTTGATGGGTAACATTGTAGCAGACAGGTTAGTCCTTGTAATCTGCTGGCACCATCAGCAGAGGACTAAATCAAATGTGTTTTTACTCGTCTTGTGTATCTATTAATGCAATTCATTGCAATGGTTATTCAATATTTATGTTGTCTGTGTGAATTACTGCATATTTCATTCTCTTTTGAAAACTAGGATAGTTGAAATAGTACAGGATTGCTTTTTATCTGACAGAGCTTTAATCTTTTGCTTATCATGGCTTCACCTGAACTGTTGTTTTAAAAACAAAATAAATGAGGTTTTGGTGAGATAAGAAGCTCCAGTATTAGACCCTGATACCATTGGTCATGGTGTCATGATACACCCGACATTCCTTATAAATAATAAGTGAAGATTTGTTTTTTTGACTGGCTGTAATAGTTTGAAGAAATAGCACTCACCACACTGAGAAACATTTAAAACTGCTCATACTGTAGTCAAAATAGTCAAATTCCACTCTTTAGGAAGTAAAGATAACCACTTGCAGAAGTCAGGACAGACTTTCTTTTCTGCTTATAGGAGTAAACATAGTCTGTAGCTCTTCTCAGCTAGTCATATCCATCACGGCACTCTTAATCCGGGACAAAGTATCTCAGAGAAAAATAGAACAGATTTCTCTAAATCAGAATATGTGTGTTGCTGTAGCTCTGAGATTGCAACTCAACATCTCATTCCACTCTGCAGTGAAGAACCATCTGAAAGTTAGATTGGAGGACAAAATCTGCAAACAGACTTTGAGGGAAAATCACCTGCCACCTTCTAGGTGCCCACCATTTCTAGGGTGCAGGTGAAAGAAGGTTTGCAACTTCTGTGACTTAAAAGCCTTGTTCCTCAACCTTGCTCCTAAAGAAATCTTGTCATGCATATGTTAAGTCTGGTCCCAGGTCCAGGAAGACAAGAGAGACATCAAGAAGGTTCATGAAGACATCAGCATGATGCAAAATTCAGTTTTCAGAATCAGTGGATATTTTTCTTTGTTTATTCCATACAGGAGCAGTCAAATGGAGAACTTAGAATGACCTTAAAAAACTGAAAGCAGAAACAGGACACAACTCTTAATGCTGCTGTGCCATAATCCATGCTACCCCAAACCATTCTCCAAAGCAAGAAACAGAAAAACCCCATCAAGGAAATAGCGCCATAAAACAGAAAAACAAAGTATAAACAGAAAAATAAAACCAGATGCCAATGTGTACCCAAAGGGACTATTAAAAGCAAAATGCTTGTCAGTATAGGATGCTCCACTGCACACATCTGGTGCTCTCAGCAATACAGAACATTTCTTTAATTGCTACACCTGAGACCAAGAGCAAGAAATAAATCTAGACACTGATCTCAACATATTTGGAGACAGGTAGAGATGAGTAGCAGCATGAGGATTTCACTGACGATAATCAAGCAGTTATGCATTACTGCACTGAACAGACACGCTGGGGGTAGACCTCTGCCTCTATAATTTGATGTCTGTTTTTTAAATCCTTCTGGTGCCAGACATTGCAGAGATAACTGTGATAAGCCTCCCATTTGGCATATATCATCCAATACTTTTTGCACCGTCCAAGATGTCAGTACAGCGATATCCAGTGGAAAAGGCAATGGACGAGATGTCAGAGCAGCTGGACTGACTCCAGTCTGTTGCTTCTTCTCGTGGGTTGTTGTGAGTCACTGAACTTTTCTGTTCCTGTTTTATTTGCTCAGACTCTAAGTACCGGCTACATGTTTAGACAGCACCTTGCACGATGGATCCTCGTTCTCCCTCAGGCCCTGAGAAATGTGTAAGTTAGTATTATTCACATTTCGTGACCTACACTTTTCCTCAGAACAAACAGTGAAGCCTATGTGTTTATTAAAAGAGAAAAGGATTCAAGCACAAGGAAGGAGATAACTAGCACTTGCTCTGAGAAGCTGTTTGGTGTTTCTAAACTGGAAAATGAGCTCAGCGAGTCCTCTTGCTCAGGATCTCTGTGTCCTTCGCCTCTCAATAGGATGGTGAGAGGTTCCTCACCATTTTTTAAGTGGTGTGAGTCCAGACAAAGGGTGGGTTAAATACTGACGTTAAAACGTTCACATTCTTATTAGAAGTCATATGTTTTGCTCAGAATCCAAGCTGAATATTCTAAAATTGCTTTTAATAATTTCTTTCCGAGTAACATCAAGGATTTCCTTTTCTTGACTCAATTTTCTATAGCTTGTCATTTGTGAACAGTGGCATGTCATTGCCAGCTGTCATTATTACCCGTACATTTCTCAGCTGTATTGCATGGAGACCTGGTGACCCAGTACTCCATTTACCAAAAATACTCAGTTCTCAACCCTGCCATTTCCCAAATCAAGAATGACATATCTTGAACTACGTTGACTACCTCAAGCATTCTCATCCTTCGCAAAATGAAATTTTAGCCATTTATTGCCATACAGCACATTTGAGGTCAAGAAAAAATACTAGGTTCTCATTCTTCAGGTGCAAACTCAAGTCTAATCACGTTCTTAGGACTGACCAATATTAAATACAGGATACAGAGGTGTCATTAAAAGAGTCACTGGGTTTTAGCAAATCCGCCCTGCCTTGACCCAATTTATTTAAAAGGAGAAATAATTGAATAAAGAAGTTAAATGGATTTTTTTTTTTTACACAACATAATACTGCCCAGGTATGATGGTCCATTGCTCCAGTGAATAGCAGTGCAGCTGAGGAGAGGACTGTGTGAAGAGTTCAGCAAAGCCATCAGTCCTGCCTGTTGTGATCAGACTGCAATTTTTGGTGAGTGTAGGGATCAGTTTCCCGATTCCATCTTTCATAGAGTACAAGCAGAATAGGATATCAACCACTCCTTTGCTGGAGACCACTGGCTCATTTTATCTGCATCTGCTATAGAAAATGTCAAAAGATGTTACCTCAAAATTGCCAAATTAAGATCAAGCCTGAGACTTACTGATCCCTCCTCCTTTTGATGCTCAGGGGAGCCAGACATATTTTGAATGTCTAATTTGGTTTGTAGGGAATGTAATGCTTTTTTAACCAAGCTGGAATTTTGATCCTGAAAAGAAAACCAAAACACATTATCTTGAAATGTGCTCTAATGCTGAATCAGAAGAGAAGAAATTAAATCAAGTCAATATTCAAATTCTGAAAAAAAAACCCCCAACTTAAACCAAAACAAGAACACCCACAACACTTAAAATCCCAACTATACTGGTCCTGAAAGACTTTCTTATGATAGTTGTTACACAAAAGTGTATCTTCATAGATACATAAATATAGATCATACATTTACTATGCCATTAAGAGTTAATAAGGAATGCATATTCACTGATGTATTTCCTTTTTTCCCCGCATCTTTAAGAAACTCCTGAGTCACTGAACTTCCAGACCACATTTATCTTTCTCTTTCATGAAGGATTTCCCTATACAAAGATTTGTGACTAGTTCAATGACAGGAAAACTTTTTTTTCCTGTTTAGAAATACCCTGAACATCACAAAGTTGAATTTCAGACTGCAAATACCTCTTCATTGTGCAATTGCCTTTCCCTCGGAATTACGTTAAACTTATTTCAGGCTTTGATTTCAATTTAATTTAAAATAGATTTCCTGAAGATGAAAAACCTTTGGGTTTTCTTTTGGCCTTCCCCTTGTTCCTACTTTCCATGTAATGATGCCATAATGATTCACTATTTGATGTTCTCTGGCTTCAGACTTATACTATAATTGCCTAATTTCTTATGAGAAAGGCAGATAAGGAAATATTTCAAGAGGCTTGTAAATAACTGACAAGGACCACAAGACTGCAGTTACTTTTAATTTATATCTGAAGTGCTTTGCTGTGCTAGCTGAAATAATGTGTTTGTATAGTTTTTCTGTGCAGCCTGTATCATTTATCACTCAGTAACCAGCATGAACTGCACATCCTGCTTTAAAAACCTCAAAGTATTTTCCTACTTACCACTACAGCAAGGTATTATATTCTTCTGGAGAACCTAGAGTGGAGTAATAAACTGCATGACTTTAAATAAAAGACTCTTCTCTTTGATTTAACTCTAACCAGTCTTACCAACTAGAGGTTTCCAGCCCTGCATGGTTGCTTGGCTCTCCTGCACCAGATGAGCCAGAGTTTGATCTCATCCACATTTCAGCCTCTTAAAAGTAGTTTTCTTAACTAGTTTTTATTGCAGTCCTGCAAAATAATTTAAGAAAAAAACCCTAAACCCTGTCCTGAAAGCTGAACTCGCAATATCTTTCCCTGCTGGCATTTAACTCTAAGAGGAAATATGGGTTATCCAATATATCCAGCTCCTGCATCATGCTGCTGCTCACGCGATGAATGTTACAGGTGGTGGTGCTTATGCTAATAAGGAAGTTAATGAGAAAAGCCAGGCTGGTTCATGTTTTGTAAGAAAGAGAATGAAACCCTACATCCATCAACTGGGAAAAAACCAAACATTAGAAAGGAAAGAATGGGTACAGTCCAAACAAAATAAAATTCAAGGAAGGAGAAGGAAACTATCATAGCTAGAAATATCAATGAAGAGTGTCAGACATTGCTGTTGTGTAATGCTGCCTTGTTTACATGGTTTATGTTAATATTTTTAGCTACTTCCCGAACAATGGCTGAAATAAGGATTTATAAGGATATTTAAAAATAAGGTGAAAAGGTGGAGAGAGGAAAGACCAGAAATCCAGAATAACTTGAGTTTAGATGGGTATCTACAGATCTCTGCCTTGTTCTTTGGTGAAAACTTCAGGCCTTATAAAAGGATTTAAATGTAAAAAAACCCACAAAGATTTTAGTCACAGCAGATGGATAATTCTTTACTAGGAGGGTGGTGATGCCCTGGCACAGGTTGCCCAGAAAACCCAAAAACCTGTGGATGCCCCATCCCTGGAAGTGTTCAAGGCCAGCTTGGATGGGACTTTGAGCAACCTGGTCTATTGGAAGGTGTTGTTGCCCATGGCAGGGGGTTGGAATGAGATGAGCTTCAGGTCCCTTCCAACCCAAACCCTTTGATGCTTCTGAGATCGCAGAAGTGACAACATTTGGTATTCTAGGTTCAGTCCAGTCTGTCTTTACTTCTGTATCTGCAGAGCTTTTCTTTGCAAGCAGTGATAACCAGGTAAAAATGAAGAACACGCAGGTAAGACCAATTTCTCCAGTTACCTACACTCACACCTATGCAGAGGTGAAATGAAATTGTGTGCATCATTTCCAGCTTTGGGAGAGTCCCCTTTCCCTCTCCTTCCCCACAGAAAGCAGTATAATGTACACATCCTTTAAGTGGAGCTATGGTTAAAACCTACCCAAACACCACACAGACAGGTTTTGTTCTGACACATGTGGTGTTGTGCTATTTATTCTCTTTCTGACTAAAATTAATTGTAGTTAAGCACTTGACATTCCTCTCTGAGAACACTTCTGGTTTGGCAAAAGTTCAGCAAGAGTTGAAGAACCACTTCCCAAAGCTATTCTAACCTGGAGAAAAAAAAGGATGGGCAAGCAGGTTGAAACACATGGATTAATTGGTGCTAAAGTAAATTAGTATATCTAGAGAGAAGAGCAGAATAAAAGGAGGGGGCTGTAAGCATGGATAGATCTTGAACTGCTCTAAGAAAGATCTTAGATGCATTCCTTTGTTTCCTACTTAATCATTAATTGTTGCTGGTGTTTTGCAAACACAGGCATGCCTACGCCAGGTAGTGCAGAGGTGTGCTGGAGATCTCCAAGACAGACAGATGAGGAAACCAGCACGCCTACACAGAGCAGTGCTGTGCCACTGACAAACCACTCCAGGGCCCCAAAAGAGCATCACCTCACAGACACATCTCACTTGGGTACAGCACCAGATCCAGACCTGCAGCATCCAGGCAGCACTCAGATCATGTCTGCCCACAGAGAAACAAAGTGTGGGATGGGGACAGAGAAATCACTGAATAGAAGAGCACAAACACAACACATTTCTTCAAAATATGGAAAATAAGCATCTACAACATTAGATTGCCCTGATGTTTCTGGGCCTGTTTTACAAAGGAATACTCTTGAAAATCAGATTCGCAGTGTCTGAAATGGACCATTTTGTGCTAGTTGACAGTCTGTGAGCGTCTCAAATACCGCCCATGAGAGGAATAACCCCATGGAGGAAGATCGACTGCTCCATAGACAGGCCTTAGTTTCAGTCTCCTCACACAAAATGTCCAGTGGAAGAAGTGTCACAGTGCATGGTCCCAAATGGGCAGCGAGGCAGGCTTGCCATCTAAAATTCTGCAGATCTCAGCAA
The DNA here is from genome assembly GCA_013397845.1 of Melanocharis versteri. Taxonomy (NCBI): domain Eukaryota; kingdom Metazoa; phylum Chordata; class Aves; order Passeriformes; family Melanocharitidae; genus Melanocharis; species Melanocharis versteri. The sequence goes on along the minus strand of VZTG01008686.1, from coordinate 283,911 downwards.
AAGCCCAGACCAAGCTAACAGCAGTGGTGCTGCCTCCCAGCCTGAGAGCCTCACTGCTCACCAGGACCACAGTGACAGTCACCAGATGCAGATGTGGACAACACAGGCTCAGCAGAGCCAGGACCCGGGGATTTTTGTTCAGCAACAGTTTCCACTGCTCTCTTTGGGAAGATGGTGGAAGGAAGCTCAGCATCAGGAGATTCTGCCATGCTCTCCACAGTTTGGTTCATGTGCATCCCACAAACAGCCTCAGTTTTGGTGCCTGGTGCTGAGTGAAGACACCAGGACATTGTTCCCAAAGGAAGGCCTCTGAGGCTGCTCATAGCTCACCCCATCCTTCAGGGATCTCCAGAGGACATGACGTCCCTGAGAAAAAGGAAAAAATCTCATAGCCTTTTCCACTTAAAAATAAACCCATTAAATGAGAGGAAGTGGGGCAGGTGGCTTGTTTCCCGAGCACCACAGTGCTGATTGCAGGGCGAGCCCGGGCTCTGATTCACTGGCCAGGTCGGGGCCATTGTCCCGCACACCCACGCACAGGAAGGAGAGCCTGGTCCCAGCACCTGGGGCCACCACCCCGGCACAGCACCGCGCCCTGGCACCCCGAACCTCGGCGGGACTCACAGATCCTGTGCTCAGCCAAGCAACATTCCCCTTCTTTGCTTTCCTCTCTTGACGTTTGACTACCTGCAGAGCACTGAGCTGCTGCTTCCGATGGACCCCAGATTCTCACAGGAAAAAAAAAATAAAAATAATCACAACCAGTGCGTTTAGTACGCATATGAGAAATCACTGACATTTTCCTCTTCCGTGGTTCTGGTTAAAAGAGCAAGCATCAAACCGGGGAGACAAATCACTTCCCATCCCAGATACTGTATTTAGGGGTGTTCTTATCTAGAAAGCCATGCCAGGAACACTGCGAGCAGGAAAGCACTGATTGACAACTAAGCCCTTCCTCCCAATTTAAGACATTTCATGACCTCCTGGGTCTTTCTTTAAAGAAGCCTTTCGCTTCTGTCGGTCTGGCTCCCTGCTCTCTGTGGCAGTGGCTGGTATATTAAGATGACAATATGGACTGATGAGGCTGAATCTGCCCCCAGCCTGGCTCATTTCTCTCCTTGATGCTGCGATGAAGCCGCTGTCCCACGTCTGGCACCCCAGTGTGTGTCCAAGGAACAGCCTAAGTTGTCATAAAGCCAGGCTTTCCCAGCAAGATCAAGAAGGAGGAGGGCTCTCGGAGGCCTCCGCTGAGACAGGGGAAGCTGTAACAAGTGTGTGAAAATTAACTGGATTCATGTTTACATTTGATATATCCACACATATGGGCGGGGGCAGCCATGCACTCGCTGGGGTCCCACCAGATGCGAGGGGTTTGCAGCTGGGAAATCCCTTTTTGTCTGCGTCACCCAGCCCGAGCTCCACTCCTCAGAACACAAAGCACAGCTCCCAGCCCAGGCTGCCTCACTTCCAGATGGGGAGGATAAACCAAATGCTTGCACCTGCGTTGTGCAGACATGCATATGCAGACATTTTGCTGACCACGGTGAAAATAAAGCCTCTAACACATGGATTCAATGAAAATAGGACGGGCAAAGCTCTGCCCCCACACGCTTGTAGAGCTCAGTAGGAATGAGATGTGTTCATCCTGTTGGTTTAGGATGTCACGCATCGCTTTCTAGTAGCTGCTCCAAACATGGGATGAGCATTTCTTGTTCCTAACTAATAGCATTACCCTGTCTGCCTCCTGGGAGAGGCTTATCCCTTCTGTGCGAACTCTGTGTGCCAAAGCACTGGGGAAAGGCTGCCTGCAGATGCACTGCTGCTCCTTCTTCAGAGGCAAAGCAGCAGCAGCAGTTTAACTCCTTTCTCCCCACTGTCAGAAAACACAATTGCATCAGGATGAGCCCTTCACTGAAAAAGTTGTATTTGTCAAATTGGCATTACATTTGTCAAATTGGTAAGTAGCTTGTAAGCCGAGGCCAAGGATTGTGGTTCCTCTGAGCTTTCTGGTACTCACTCTGACTCTGTCAATTTAACACCCCTGCAGAACAGGGCTCCCCTCCACTGTTTTTGACTGAGGATTGAGACTAGATTAATTAAAGTGACTACTTTAATCTTGGAGTTTATGACTGAAAACTGAGCATACTAAAATGGAGTAGTGCGTTTTTTCCCCTCAATATTTTTCATAATATTTCCCAGGAAAATGTCTAAATTGATGACAGCACAATATCTCTTTTTTAGTTCTGGCCTTACCTTCATTGTTTTCTGTAAATGAAAAAGGGAAGGGGAAGGTTCAGATTTGATAGACTTCAAAATTAAATATGTCACCACACAGCCATATGCAGAAACAGTCACAAGCTTTCATCAGTTTCCCTCTTCTGGAGGATTAATAATCTGTCATATAAGAGTTACTGTCTTTTTACCATCTTATTAGGGAGAAACCGCAAGCATTAAACTTCTGCACTAGGTGCTAATTCTTTGACAGTTTGGGCTTTTCATCTGTTATTAAATAGAGAGTGTTCACCCTTCATTCAGGGGAAAAAGATCTTTACCTGGAAATCACCTTCTGTGCAATTATCTGTTAAGACTTCAAATGAAGCAAGGCTTCATTACTTTGGAGAAGATTTTCATGTGAAAATAGCTCTCCTCACAGGGGGCTGCCAGCTTTGTTATTAATGGCTATTCCCTCACATTCTTTTCTTTCGATTATTGCACTGTTACTACTACTGTGGAGCCAGGTCTTGCCCAAGGGAGAAGAGCTGGTGGATTCAAGGGGGTGGCTGGGCAGTGGCAGTGAGGAGTCAGGTCATTCATTACCCACCAGGTCTACCCAAAAACAATAATTCACAACTTGCAGAATGCTATCAAGTTCATTCTTCTCCAGGGTGATTAAAGAAATATTCAATTTGATGCAACTGAGGTACAAAAGCTCTCTGTATCCTTCCTCTGCCAAGCATAGAAGAATGCCTTGCTTTAAATGATTTACAAAACCTCCCATATGCCAAAAACGTATCATTTACATGGAATCTAGGCAGCTTCATGCAATCACTGATTACACATAATTGTCCCAAAAGTGAGGGGCAGAGGGAATCTAAATGGAGTAAATAAGCTTATCAGTGCTCAAGGTTTATTTTACTTCTCTCAACAGAGGAGAAGCATTGGTTTGCTAGGAATCCTTTCTTCTCTACTAAGTGTAAAAATCTGAAATGAAGAATAAAATATAAAATAAAAAAATCTTAGTTCTGATTTTGTAACTGCATCCAGTTTAAAATCTACAAATAACATAATTGATTCAAAGCCAATTCTCATTAAACAAGAAAAAGTGGAAGTGGCAGTGGATTAAAAAAAATCAAGCAAACTCTTTTCCTTTCCTTGTTTCTCTCAGGCTCCTGCTCACCCAAATCTCTAGCAATGGTATAAATCACATGCAGGTTTCTTCAAAATATTGCTAAACATCCAACGGGAGAAAATGACATTGTACATAACAGCAGTTGTGCCCTACCATATTAAAAATCAATTATACTTCACATCATGCAGTCTCAACTTTTAGCGGTTATTTGTGGTGCTAATTTGAGTTGTCCTGGACAATTAGAGGATCTGTATCTCCATCATTATAAAAAAATTACTTTTGCTAGGATTTGCACAGAGGTACTAACAGCCTTACAGTCACGATGATTTTAATAAAAGCCAGATTGTGTCTAGCTCGAATACTCCAAATCTTTAATGAATTTATCCCACAATATGCACAGAAGACAATGAAGAACCTTTCTGCCCATTTTCAATCAGTGGGGAACTGAAGCTCACCAGTAACAGGGTTTAGACACTCAGAGACATAAGCACCCTGCTTACCTCCACTTTTAACATACACATTGCAAAAAACCCCAACACAGCCACATGGACGGTGGCAGGGAAAAGAGATCAGACCTTTCTGGAGAGGACCTGAGCTTCCAACACCAGCTTCCAACACCCACAAGCTGCTGTCTGTCTCAATGCACTGCAATATTTCTAGTGTCAGCCCGGCTTTATCAGGGAGGATGCAGAGACACAAGCCTTAAATAAGCTATAGAATGTGGTAGTGGGGAAAAATAGGAAGAATTCTGGAGATTTGCCCGTAGCAGAGAGAGGGTTATTTGCCTCAGAAGGGTCATTGTTTCAGAATTGTTTGATGAAATAATAAACAAAATACTGCAATGCTAATAGTTTCTGTAGACCCATGCTGCCTTGCAATGCAGGGGAGGATGTGTACTCCCTGCCCAGAGAGGGCTTCCTGCATAGTTTCAGTGTGGAGGAACACGCACTCATTTGTCAATGACAAAAAGCTAGAAGGCAATTTCTTGGCCTTAGTGCTTTCTCTTAAGCAGAAATAGTCCCATCAACGTCTGAGGTGTGTAAGGAGATTCAAACGGTTTTAATGCTCAGGTTTCCTTTCTAAATTGAATTAAGACTGCACTGAACCAATATTGCAAAGGACAAAGGTCAAGGCTTTATTTATATAATACAAGGATGTAATGCAATAACCGGCTGTTGGAGGCACGTAAGTAAAAGATCAGGGACAAAGCTGCAGACAGGATGTCAGCAGTGCACGGGGAATTAGCCATGCAACTCCCTCTCATTAATTACAGATACGCACGTCCAAACCACCATACATCATTAGGAAGGCGTACCCAGCAGTAACTGTGATTCATACCTTACCATTAACAGTGCAAGAAAAGGTGAAAGAGGATTGTGCTCTTCTGGCACCATTAGGTAACCACGGTTGTGGGTTCTTCCTGTGTCCAATCTGAAGTGAAACAGCAGCCATGGAAAAAACATAGTAAGGAGGAGTTTTCATAATTTCCTGAAGTGCCATTTTTAGTCATGTGACTATATAAGGAATAAATATTCCCACACCAATTGTCAGGCAGCAATACAATATTTTTCTACAAAACCCTAACGAATATTAATATTGTTACACCTTGCAAGATCTCAAAAAGCATGTTCTGTGTCAACACACCTGTCAGAGACAAAAAGATTTAGAAGCTCAGAAGGACCTTGAAAGTTCCATTTCTAAATATTGCTTTTGTCCAAAGTATGTTGCTTGCTTAACATGGGGCACACCCTGCAACTTTACTCGCACTCAAATACATCTACAACTTATTGGAGCCCCTCATATATATCTGGGGTACAAGACTACTTAGTTTTGTGCCAAACAGTCTCCTACTATGTTTTTGCCAAAAAAAAACCACAAACCAACAAAAAACCCCACAGTTTCAGCAACCAACATGCAGAAAGGGAAAAACATCTCACTTGTTATATCTGCTGTAGATGCTGGTTTCTTCTTCTTTGTTTTTCTTTTCATATGAGCATCACATCCTATTCAAAAGCTGACTTTCTGGTTTGTGCAAGAGAAAAAAAAAGACAAAGACAAAAATCCATCTTAAGGTAACAGAATGTACCCAAGGCTTTACTGCCTTACTCTAAGAACCTGTTGACATTTGGTTTTGTCCTCATGACATCTGTAACTAATGCAACATTGGAGCCCTTTTCTAAGGCTTTAAAATAAAGTTTACCAGCATTAACTGCCAGGTAGCCCTTTTCAAACGTTTTTCATACCCTTTCTACACCAGGTTTAGAAAAATGCAGCTCTTCATGCAGTCTTTAACTGATGGAAAAGATCTATCAAAGATTTCTGGTAACCAGGTGTACCCATTTCCCAGGCACTCTGCTGGCACAGAACAATGACTGATGTTCTTTACCTCAAGTGAACTGTACCCCGTAGGCTGGGAGAAAGCCAAGCCAAGAATCTGCTCTTCAGCTGAGCTGTTTTACAGGTAAAAACAACAATTATGGCTCATGTTCACTCACGGAGTCTTGAACAAGGCTGTGCCTGGAATGGGAACTCCGAGTACCCCTTGTTACCATTGGTGTCTGGAAAGATAAAGATCAAATATACACTACTGGTAGGCTTTGCCCAATTCTCAGGGCACGAGGGTCCTTCTCTCACACAGGGCAGCACATGATCCCAGTATCTGCACGTACCACAGTGCCTTCAGTCACCTGCTGTAATTGCAAGGCTTCTTCATTTTTTTTAAACGTAAAACTGGTCTCTTCAGAAAAGAGAGACAATGTTTTACCTTTTTTGTTTTATCGGTTTTTGCTAAGCTGACAACACAACTCCAACTTACCAAATGAACTACAAAGTGTCATTACACTTCAACTGTGTCATTGTGGTCACCCCAATACAGCTGTGAGATGTAAAGGCCTCATAATATAATACAAAAACCGATTAATGTAAGAGTTGTGAATTTCTCTGTTAAGCATAGTGATATTTTTGCATTATAATTCAGTTTTTCAGGATGGGAACACTCTCAGCTTCCTGAGCTTTTGGCAGCTGAAGATTCAGAATGTGCAGGGGAGGCTGACTAACACCCCATGAGAGCCATCCTTTAATTTCTGTGATCTCCTGTCTCTGCCTGCTTAGGACAGTCTCTCCAAGACCGAAGCAACCCTTAATCTTTCACTCTCTGCTCCTGTGGTCTAAGTTCTGCAGTATAAAATACCTCTTATTTGAGTCTGTTGAGCATTAAGCAGCTCTTTGTAGAGGTAAAATTCGTGAGTCCATGGTTGATTTTTCCAGAGCTTTGGGCTGTCCCAAGTCCTGCAGTGCATTAACTCACCCTCAAGACAAGTACGCCTCAGCTTAGATCAACACAAAAGGCAAAACCTTTTCAAAGGAGGAGAACACACTCTTTTGAGTCTGGTTTCCCTAAACAAAGCAGAAGGTAAAGCACAGGTTTCCAATGATGTTCTGAAAGGTGTTTCAGCCAGTTTTACATCTGGTTATGTAAATGTGAGCAATCACACAGATTTTTTTAAGCAAGCAGTCTTTAGTGAGCTTGGTGACCTTGCTACACACATAAATGCATCTCTCAAGAAGAAAAAAGGTATAATGGCTGGTTTGGGATTGATGGATTTGCTGTGGGTCTGTGCTTAAATAAAAGAGGGAAGTGAGGAGAAAGTGAATGTATGGAAACAGTGTCAGAGAACAGGGGATATAAAAAGAAAAATTAAAATGAAATGTTTATTGTTGCTCAACACCAGAATAGACAAACTTTTAACATATAACAAAGATTTAAACACAACATGGACAGAGGAAATTATTATTCCAGCTCTACAGAGAGAATCGCAGTCTCAAAATGCAACTGCTTAAGAAGTGGGGAACTCCCAGTGACTGGACATTCCCCAACTCAATGCCTGTCTTGTGCATTTTGATGTTTCATGGTGTGGGACTTCTGTTTGCATGATGGGAAGCACAAAGGCCCTTGTGTTTGCTTTGGGCCTCCGGCTGCTATTGTAATACACCATACCATAAATATTGCTCACATTCTTTCAGCACTACACAGCAATTCTAGAAAATCAAGAGCAACAATCTGGGCTGAGGGTCCAACATATTGTAAGCACCAATGGCCCCTTCCTCCTTAAACAGCCATTGCAAAGGAAGAAGAAACAGAAGAGGGAGCAGAAGGCACTGACAGAAGGGAGAAGGGAACAGACAGAACATCACAAGGACCCATCTCCAGAGGAAACCTCTGCTGCCCCCAGGAACCAAAGTGCTGGGATAGAAGGAAGGTAATAAAAACCAACCAGCCAACAACCCAAATCCAATTGCATCGAGAAGCACATTCCTGGAGACTAAGGATGGATGCAGCACAACACAGTAGAAAAGAGTGACACTAACATCTTGCTTAAATGAGCACATCAGCTGAGCTTTCTTTCTGTTACAATAAAAGAATTAAATGCAATGTGCAAATAATTCAAGCGTTTATTGGCAGGGTGGAGAAAGAGCTTTTATATTCCAGGGGTGTTTTATTACTGCCTGCTTTTGAATTGCAAAGCAGTGAGCTCAAGGGTATTTAGAGTAAGACCACTGTAAGAAGCATTTTTTTTATCCAGTGCCTCAGAAGAATAGGGAAGACTCCTGAAACATCCCTGTGACTACATTTTAGGAAGCTGCTGCAAGCAGGCACACAGTTGATTAGAGGCCATCAGAAATGGAATTAACATCTCCCTGTGTGTCGAGACACACAGAGTTCATACCCCAAAGCTGTATTTGCATTCTGCAACTTTTAATTGACAAAGACACACAACTAAAACTTCTGCAAGTATGAGGTGTGCAATCATACTTTCCCTGAGTAACCATTTCTGAAATGAATGTCTGACCTCAGGGGGTGCAAAATCCTGTTCCTGAAATCAGATGCATAAACCCCATTCACTTTTGGACATCTCAATCTTCAGCAAGTGACTCAAAATCCTACAGCGCAAAAATCATCCCTGTGTAGTTATGCTGCACAAAAGGAAGAGAGCTGTTCTCAGTGCTGCCATTTTCTCTAAGACATACTATTCTTTCTAGGACTGTATTGTTTTGAAGCTATGGTAAATTACATTTCTCTGACTCCTTCTCCTAGCTCCTCTGAGACTATTTAGCCATGATCCTAGGTGCAGTAATTGTAGGGACTAGAGCACTGTTCTTTCTCCTCGGGATGGGAGATCAGCCCAGCTCTCCTCCACATATGATTTTAGTTCTTCCCTTCCAGCTTCCCACCTTTCCACAACCCTTGTTTGCTTGTGTATGCATCCATTCCTCAGACCACCTACCAATCCCCAGATTTCTTCTAACATGAACAAACCCAATCCGTACTATTATTGTTCACAAGCCTTTTTTGCAGGTACAAAATAGAAATGAAAAAAGGAGTGCTTCTTCACCACATCAGAGGTTACGACTTAATTTGGCTTGGGCTGGATCTGTCCTTGGACCACTCAATTTTAGACAGCACTGCTCCCTGTAAAGCAAAAAAACCTCAGGACTGAGGAGCACGTGGGCGCAGCGGGGACACCCGAAGGTCTCTGCCCGCCTCTGGATGATGGTCTCCATGCAGCCTGGTGGGGATGCAGATCTGTGCAGCACAGATGTGACAGAGCACAGACACCCTCAGCTGTGGCAGAGCGGCCACCACCGACGGGCAGCAGTGGCCTAATGAGGTGGCCGAGCGCTCCCGGCCGCAGGGACGGCGTCCGGCCTCGCGCAAAACCATCACTGCAATTGGAATTAATTGGAGGCCTTTCTGCCAGGCTCAGCAGGGAGAGCAGGAGCCAAAGGGCACGGGGGGACAAGTGGAACACGGTCTCGGGGCTGGGCATGCTGGTGGCAGGGTGTGGAGGTTCACAGTGCTGCTGCCTGTGCCAGGCTGCTCCTCCAAGGCAGGGTGTGAGCCCTGCCGCTGCCAATCAGTCCTAACTACTGAGAGCCATTAAAAGAAACCCCAGCAGAAGTATTGCTGACACCCCAGGTTATGTAAAGGGCCAGTTTCAGACAGCAGCCTTGCCTCTGTGTTGTTACAGACTCCCTTCCACCCTTCTTACTCCATTTCTCACCATCAGCGGTGGCTCAGGTCTCATAATAGAAAGTCCCAAGCTTGTCCTGGTCCCCTCACCACACACCGAGCAGGAATTTGGGGCAGTGTTATTGTTTGGGGTACTTCAGGACAAAATGTTCTCCTGAAGTGGCTTTTGTTTCTTATAAAAGCATCATTTTTTAACAGTTTGATTAAAAATAATACTGCTGTGTGAGAAGGGGCACATAAACCTGACCTACTAATTGAAACTCCCAAAATCTCTATCACAGACCCCCTGAAATGGAGGGCATTTAAAAACTGAATTTCTTAATGTGGAGGGGCATTCTTGGATCAAATCCTTTCTGATTTTGATACAGCAGAGACTCTCCAGAACATCCTCTCATGCCTAAGGCGCTGCATGTCTAAGGTGCAAACCTCACCAGGTCCCAAAAGCCACAGATTAAGATTGCTTTGAGTTACTGCAGGCATCAGACTGGCAGTTCCAGGACAAGGCCTGTCACCCAGGGCACAGGTGAGATTCTTGAGCATGTTACCACTTCCCCTGGTGGCAAGGAAAGGCACAGAGCACTGAGCCAGGACACCAGCAAGGGGACAACTTAAGATTTTGGACAGGGCTATTGTCGGCACAGGAATGATGGAACTGCTAATCCCAGGTGTTATTCCCAAGGTCAAGACACCCAGCAATCTCCAAGATGCATGCATTTGCTCTGAGCACACAGCATGTTTTCCTCCTGCAGGTATCAACCATTCCACAACGCTAAAACAAACCAAGAAAGTCCTTCCTGTCTCATAACTGAAGATTTCTTAATAACCAACACACTGCAAAACACTGGTGCACAGCCACTCTCTTAAACGTTTATGTATTTCACCTTTTCACTGGGGACAGTATGGCCTCATCATTGACATCCTGGCCCAGAAATCATCACAATGACAGGGGAAGCCACAATCTCCCATACTGATCCTTCCTCCTCCAATAATTATTAACACAACTGATGCTCTCAGACACTGAACTTTTCTGTGTCAATTTGCCCCCTAACTTGAAATTCTCTCTTAACCATAAGATCTTACTGTATTTTGGGGTTGTTCTAGGCCAGAGGGATCAGTTGGACAAGCACAGAAATACAGAGACTGTGGTCTGGGCAACCGACATGCAAGAGAAAATCTGATTAATCTGGAGGGTAGAATGACTGAAATTCAGTCCATGGGAAGTTTGGAATAAAATTATCATCATTCTGTTTTGGAGAGAAGACCAGAAATTAAAGCATTCTTTCTAGACAGGAAATGAGAAAGAAAACCCATCAAAACAATATTAAGTTTTTCCAAATTAGACAACAGCTGAGATTCCCATTTCTTGGTCCCTTGAGCTGCCAGGCACTCATCTTTTCTTTCCAGTAACCCGAGAGGGAGCCAGGTGTCCCCAAGCCCGTTCCCAGGCTGTCAGAAGGGTGCAGAGGTTGCCAAACTACTGGCTCCTCCAAATGGAAACCATGGAGCTGGGTACCCTCAACCCAGGCAGCTGCTGGGACACATCTATCCCAAACCTGTGGATACGGGAGTCAGGAGCAGCCTGAATGGCGGAGAGGCACGGAGCCAGCAGGCCCTGGAAACCCAGGCTCCCTGACAGCTTGCCAAGCAGCTCACCAGCAACCAGACAAAGGGCCAGTGCTTCTGCACAAGTCAGTAGGAACCTCCTCTCTGCTTTGGTACCAGCTAGTCAGACTTTTCCTGAAGGGAATGCTCGTCATTCCTGCTGGGAAGCTGCATGTGTGGCCCTACACCCCACTTCCTAGCAGCCCTTGACTGTGGACACAGCAGCCAGTTGTGGGGCTGTGACCGAGCACATCTTGTGTCACACTTGACACTTATTTCCTCTCCCCTTCCAATGCCAGATTTAACACAATCCAGTCTTCCTGCCCTATGTTCTTTGCTCGAGGCTGCTTTGCCTCCATCCTGAGACAACATATAATTTTACTAAGGGCATTTTATAACAGATAGCTTCCCAGTTCCTCTGTGACCATTTACTGCTGTAGGATGCAATTGCTTTGTGCCCACGCAACATCCTCAAGCAAAACACTTTGGTAAAAGCGAAACATTCTAGAAGGGTTTTATAAGATCTATGATCCCAAGTGAGTCTTTAAATATATTTTATTGATTAGTTTTGGCTATATTTGAACAAGGAATTGAGGATCTATCCTGCAGCTCTAACTTAGGCTGTTCGCATATTACAGAAAGACTGACTTTTGTCCCAGTCAGAATTAGGCCTTCAGTCCTAAAGCCAACAACAACAAACTCCAACGTGGCCTTTGCATGACAGAGTTGTATGAAGAATGAGCTAGGCTAAACCCCAACCTTGCATCTCCTCTTACAAGACACGTGCACATTCCCACTCATTTCTGGAGCTCTGCTCCTACCTGCTTCCCGGAAACCCAGAAAAGACAAGACAACATGACAGCTTTCACTGGATTTTCCGTGAGATACCACGCTTGCCTTTTTTTCCTTTCCCTACTTTTAAAATCACAATGAGTTTTCTTTCATCCAGATTTCTCTAATCTTTTCCCTGTGGTGTGTCCATTTTAGCCAGTCTCCCCTCTTTCCTCTAGTACCCGACACTGCTCTCTTTGTCAGGGAAGTCGCAGGGAGTTCAGGTTTTCCCCTCTCCATTTCTCTTTGGACCTGACACTGCTCCTGACCCCTGCTCAGCCTTTGCTTTGAAGTGCTTTTTCTGCTCTCTGCTTTCCCACTGGATTGTGTTAACCCTCCTCCTTTCCCCGCTCCATCAGTTGGCTTCAATAAGCGAGAGGAGCTCACTGGAACCTCCTCTTTTGTGCTATCAGCATGCTTTCACTTCTCATAAAATCCTACCCACCTTCCACATAAAACAGTTCAGTAAAAGATGACGGCTTCCAAGGCCTGGGAACTCTGCTAAATTCCACGTGGGAGCACCGCTGGCTGCCCCAGACAAGCCTGTCAAATAGGTCTTGTGTTTGACCTGGGCAACTTCACAGCAACGCCTAAAAACAAGCAGCCTCCTTCATCCCCCTCCCCAGGACGATGGCATTCAAGCATCTTTCTTGCCATGTGCTGCAAACAGCGTTACCCTTGTGGGGCTCTGCAACTTGGTTCCTGCTTTACCACAATTTCAATGGAAAACACACCCACAAATTTGGCTTAAGTACAGATGATTGATTTGATTCAGTCTCCTTGGTGCTACAGCTCCTAACTGATGGATGTTCAGGTCAAAGCAAGAAATGGCATCAGCACAAAGAATGGCTCAGCTCTTACTTATTACAGACTCCTGTAAGCTTTCCAGATCTATGAATATTCACGTTATTCCCACAGAGGGGAAGAAAGAGGATGATTTGTATCCTTCTAGCTTGTTCTGTTAACACATTCCCATTTTTCAGCTGTTTTCAGTTGGATAAATACCATGATGGACAGGAAATCCTTGTGAGAGAAAATACGTTTTAGAGTAAATTGCAGTGGTGTGTAGTTTATAAATATTTGCAATGGAATGTGGAAAATATCTCTATTGATCACATTAATATATGCTGAATACAGAGGACCAGTCTTTTTTTTGAGATGTAAATAGAATTTCTACTATAGGAAAAAAACCTCCAGGATTTGTATATACTATATAAATACATAGACAAAAATGCTTTAAAGTAGAAAAAGCTATTTTAATTACAATGGTAAAGCTTGATTTATTTTCTATACCTCTTTTGCCAGAAAGTGAAGCATCTCACGAAGATCTGAGTCATATTGCCCAAGGATCAAAACCAGAGAAAACTCAAAGCTTGCTAAAATGTTATAACCTCTTAACCTCTCCATTAGTGCGAGCTGGTGATAACATTTAAATAAAAACGTAAAAACATTATTTTGCTCAAAAATTACATTACAAAGATAAACAATAAGAGCTTGGGAACCCCCTGGTTAACACAGCAGGCTGAAGGACTTCTATGGATCTTTCCTCCACTCTCCTAAGTATTTTTCATTATTGCTTACTAGATTATTAATTATTTTTGAAAGGATTATTGTAGTTACAAATTCCCACTCAGGCTTCTTCACTCACCACTTGAGAATACTGCAGAGGAACACCTTTCCACACATGAATGTGATCCACATGTGCACGTGGCTTTGTGCACGTGGGAGCAGCACGGGGACGCTGAGCCCCAGCATTCCAACACAGCTCCAGGGGTCTGACTGATCCCCTCCCTGACATCTCAGCACAGGTTAATTCCTCTGTGCCACACTGATGCAGCTGTACCAGCAGTAACAACCTTTCCCTCCTCCCCCCTTTTTCACCCTGGGCATCTTAAGACAAGCGCTACCTGTGAGCCTTCAAACCCCTTTCACCCAACACAATGGTGCTTCTTGCAGCTGCTCATTTTCCAGCTTCCATCAGCATCATGCAATTAAAGGATCTCTGACATGAGCCATTAAAACCCCTCCCCATGAAGCTGTTCAAAACATAAACCAGCCAAGAAAAGACACTGGGAATAACGTATGTGGAATTCACAGCCTCTCATTTCACAGCTACCAGCCTGCTCACAGAGTTCAACTTCTCACCTTCAAAATAATGATAATAATAATAATAACAACAACAACAACAATAATAATAGTAGTAGTAGTAATTATACACACTGAGTGCCCATTCAGCTGTTTTGCTGACAAGTAGCTTAACCAAATGGAAAACAGGGTGGGAATAACCTACTTTGATGTCCCCATAATCCCTGTGAAAACCAAGGTGGCCAAGGTCACTGGAGTGTCTTTCCATACATTGCCAGTGCTGATCCTCTGCTCGAGGGTAGCAGGAGCCCTGGGCAGCCCTCAGCAGAGCCTCCTCCTCCTCCTTCCAGGTATCTCAAGGATTTTAGCAAGGTGAGTGCTCACAGTTATGGGGCTGGCTAACAGCCATCACTCGTTTTACACTGGCCATTAAGCAGCCTGGAGGCAACCAGCATGGATCTAAAGCCACACATGTTTGCCTTGCCTGGGGGGAAACAAGGTAGGGGAAGTGCTGGCAGAACCCATGTACACAAATATCTTCCTCCCCCCGCCTCCCATCCCAGATCCTCACATCCATTGCATCACGTCCTTGGTGTCTCAGCTGTGCTGTGCTGAACTGTGTAGGAAACAGCAGCACCTTTCCCCCACAGCCCACGGGGCAGGAGCAGCCGTGTCCTCACTGCTGAGTTCAGGGCACCAGATGAAGGCAGGAAACCTGCAGCCCCGCCGAGCCCCAGGGGATCTGTGACAGGCCTGTGCTCCCAGCCCTTCCACCACAGCACCAGAGGAATGGCTCTCAAGACCAACAATGATTATGTACATTTTGTACCATGTCAGAGGGAAAATAGCAACGGGGACAAGAAAAGCTCGGGTTGTGAAGGATGTTCCAGCAGAGGTGATTAATGGTGTTGAAAGAAACCCCCATTGTTTCAAATTTCTTTCCAATTAGCCACAAAGCTACTCCCTCCTTTTCTCTCTTGTTTTATTTTTTGCCCTTTTTTTCTTCTTTTACCTGTGTTTGATTTAGAATCAAGGTTCATGATTTGTGTTATGACAGCAGAAATAAAGGATCTGTGTACTGTATGCATGGGGATTTAAAGCATTACCTTTGATGGCTCATTAGCTGCATGTGGCTACATGCAACACTGCTCGACTGAGATATATTGCCCAGGATTTAATTCCAGAATTATTTCAAAGGCATTAAGTCGAATGCTTGCCCTTTTCACCATGGTATTTAAATGGTACTTTGTATGCCAAGCTTAAAAAAAGAGCATAGGAAACACAGATGCACTGCTGCTGGAGCGTGTATTGAACTTTGTTAATGTGTTAAACATTTATTAGAATTTTTTTTAAACAAGATAGTGTAAACCCAGTTGTTACTACAATTTCTCTGCTACAAGAGAAAAAGGAGATTTTTTTTTTTCCTTAACTAACAAACAGCTCTCAGAACTAGTGAACAATATCTCATTTATCCAGCAAGACTTGAAGATGTCTCAGGCTGGAAAAAAGAGATGTGCACGTTTCTGTGCTGACTGAGTAAAACAAACCAGACAGAGCTCCTTCCACAGCAGAGAGGAGATCAAACCCCAGAGCTGAGCTGAAGGTCAGGAGCCTCAGCGCTCTCCAGGCACAGCCCCAACCAGCTACTCCTGGTGGAAGGCTGGGAGAAGAGGCTCAGATCTCTCAGCTTACACAGCCTGGCAGGGACATCCAGGGATGAGAGCTTGTCTCTGGTGCACAAAAGCAAACCCTCCAAAACAGTCTGCGCTTATTTACTGCTGATCCACAACCTCTGTTAAGAGAGAGCCCTCTATACTCTCGTTTTTCCCCTGTTTGCCTTGTCCCTGCAGATTCAGGGATGCTACTGGCAAAACACAGAGTGGACTTCATCCAGCTTACAACCAAACTTCCATTCTGAAATAAAGCAAACCCAAATCACAGTTTCCTTGAACTCGCAGTGGGGATGTCCCTCTGTTCAGCTCCCCTGCCTACAATGGGTCACCCTTGAGTGCAGCCAGTCGTGCAGGGGCAGCTGCCCAGCCCCGTGCCCACCCCCTTCACCCCTTTTCCTTCCTACCCTGCATCATAAACACACCCAAATGTCAACGTTTCATACAAGAGGCAATACATAACACAGCTATTTGTAGGATTTTCTTTTATGTGTGGCCACACTTGGCTGGAGCTGGTGGTTCTGTTAGAGCCTGAAGGACAGTGGGCATTACCAGAATCTGCATCTGGATTTGAAATTTAACACCATTTGGGAAACACAGGCAATTACCTGGAACTGTGTTTCCATGCAGCAACACCCAGGAGTCTGCAGCAGTATTACACCACAATTCAGCTTCAGCTGGAAGCCATGTCTTACTGCCTGAATCACAGGACTTCTGAGCAGCCACTATCACAAAAAGATGCAAGAGGCAGAAGAATTTGCATTTTTGAGCCCATTTGAGAGCTTATAATTGTGTCTTAAGTCCTCTAATAAAACAGCATTAACAAAGACGCTGAATTCCTTTATGTGCCTGAAAATACACATGCACACACAGATCCTCTCCACTTCTGCCCTGCCTACCAAAGGAAGTGCAAAGGAGCAAATCTATCCAAACACATGGGCTGCATCTGGCCCGGGCTCTCTGGGGGGCTGCGCAGTGGGGACAGCGCAGGGAGGCAGAGGAAAGATTGCCCAAAATGCTCTTTCTGGCCCAATTCCAGCACATAAATAATTTAATTGGGAATGCTGCATTACCCTTAGTCACTGTATAGCAGTAGTTATCTTGGTTATTTAGTAACTAAAGAGAGTTTAGTACAATTAAACCATTTTTTTTCATGTATGGGGGTCTGGGAAGGGAACTTACACTGCACAGAAATGTCCCAGCTTGCCACGAATGCACAGAACTGAGGCTGGTCCCACAGGTGGATGAAGCTTGGTTTGATTTTCTGTGGAGATTCAAGACAACATGCCCAAATTTCCATGTACCTAAATACCACAGCATGGGTATTTCCCCACTTCCACCTTAACCATGGGACGTTTTGACTTCAACACCACTTTCAGGCACACCCTGTGGTATGGAATGGCAATACAGAGTTTTCCCAAGGTCCACTGTTTTCTGCATTTAAGTAAAGCTTCAGCTTCAAATACACAGGATGCAAAGCCCTGCTTTTACACGATTTCATGGCATGTTGAGGAATGAAGTACGGGTGTTTGAGGCAAGTGATTTACTGACATGGGGTTATCCAGAGGTTTAATTCGTCATGCATCTCACTCGCATGCTTTGTTTCCCTCTTCACTCTCTCTTTCTCAGAGGCAGCACGCTGCACACGCTGGCAGTGAAAGGGCCTCCCTTCACACAGCAGCAATTAATTTTTCTCAGCTTCTCTCCAGCCAGATATCAATGATTCCTCAGGATCTGCAAAGTCTCTTTGAGACCCTGTCAGAAACATGGAAGCCTTCTTTTTCCTGCTGCTCAGTTAAACACAGCATCTCCATTCAGATTACCCAGACTGATCAATCTCATTCCTTCCCTCTTGACAAAATATTGGGTGTCAGGGTCTTTTAATCCAACAATCTGCCAGCCACAGTCTCATTCATCTGCTGGCGTGGAGGCCGAGTAGGCTTAAAGTGATGTCTGATCATCAGTGCCTTTACGTTTGGAAGTTGGATTATTGCAGTGCTTACAGGCTGAGTCTGGCCCTGCACCTCGCACCAGATACCACAGCTGGGAGTGGAAGGAGAGACACCCAATAGATTTGCAGCTGAAGCAAGACCTCCAAAGGGTTTTGTTGTCAAAGCAAATGAATCAACTTTAAAGCACTTTGTCCAACCCTGGATTCTTTTCGGGCTGTGCAAACACTTGACTGCGGGGAGATGGATTTTATCATAGCAACATCCAAGAGAAGTGTCAGTTCTGGCATTTCCATGTTCACTCTCTCTTGCATCGTGGTGTCTCCATCCATGGTGAGAGCCATCACACATCCTCTGCCCTGGTCATCTTACACTGACTCTGTCACCAATACTAGTCATCAGAGAGGGGTGATTTTAAAGAGTTAAAATTCCCAAAAGCAAGTCTTTTGCTCAGGGATGCTATTGGATCACATCCTTCAAATAGCCAGAAGCTCCAGTAATTGCTCTTAAAAGTTATTTCTGATCATGCAGAGGCTC
This sequence comes from Melanocharis versteri, assembly GCA_013397845.1. Classification (NCBI taxonomy): domain Eukaryota; kingdom Metazoa; phylum Chordata; class Aves; order Passeriformes; family Melanocharitidae; genus Melanocharis; species Melanocharis versteri. The sequence continues at coordinate 265,857 of VZTG01008686.1, read as the reverse complement.
CTGTCTCCCACCACAGCTACCCTGCATTTCAGGAGAGGCACTGGCAGGTTGGAAATCCACAGGGAACAACTGCAGGCAGAAAGCACTCCTTATTTATTTTACAAGGATATGCTAGCAGTTAGGACAAGCTATCATATTGGAAATATGCAGTTGCATGCAGTAATGTGGACCATAAAAAAGATTAATTAGCGATGCAAACCTAAAGTAGATTAATTAAAGTACACTAAACCAGGCATCATTTCCTCCACAACCTGCTTGATTTTAATCTGACTTGCCCTACAAAAGTGGTTTTCTTTGGGTTTATTGTTTGCCCTTTCGTGTCCTCCTCCAAAAGATATCTTCACACAGCTGCCCAAGAAGCACTGTCTACACCTGCAAGGACAGGGCTCTTTGTGGCAATATTTATTTAAAAGGGGAAAATAACTGTGTACTTATTGATTTTGAGAGGAGCTTTCAGAACACACTGTTGGGATTAGCACTCAGCTCATCCTAACGCCTCAACTCGTGTAGCTCCTTCAATTAACCTGCTGAAGTAATTTAATGATGTGTTTGATGAATCCCAAAAATAAACTCTGGGCACTTTGTGACATGCTCAGGCAAGACTATGGCAACAGAACACACAAAGAGGATGCCAGTGGCTGAACCCAAGAGGAAACCTCTACTGAGCCAAGAATCCTTTGCCCATTTACCTGTGATGATTATGATAATATCACAGTAACACCTCAAATTTCCAGCTGAGATGCAGAGCTGACATGTTACATAGCATAAAGATATGGAAAACCCAATATGCCTGGATTCCAGAGTGCCTGCTGCATTCTAGAAAAGAGGAGACTGGTGGGAAAAAGCCACCCCTTCCTTTCAACCCCAGAGGCCAATGGCTCTGGTAAAGGATGAAACTTGCCCTGTGGCCTTCAGCGAGGACTTTGTGTTTCAGCACAAGCTGAAACAGGACCCAAGGTGAACAAGGGAATCTGAACACGAGGGGAAAAATAGGAATTGCTCTCTGGAGCTGCAGCCTGCAAATCTGGGTATGTACCGTGTCACTCAGATGTGGGGCATGTCTTCCATGCCACTGTCACTCCAGGTGCTCTTTTCACCTGTATCAATTATCTCAGGACACCTTTTGTCTTGTATGCCCACTGGCCATTCTACGGACAAAGAGGTGGTGAAATTGGTTCCACACTCTTTATGAGAGAGAGAGACTTTCTCAGTATTCATCTGCACTTCATAACCTGTGGCTCTCTGCCACAGATTTGTGACAAGCATAGAAACAGCTCTTCCTCACGGTTTAGCTTCTTTAACGTGAAATAGGGATACAACAGTCCACTTCAGTTCCAAATCCAGCCAGAACATTTTTCTTTCAAAAGCAGTAAAGCAATGTTAAGCTATTTCCTTGGGGCAGTGGAAATATGAAATACAGCAGTCTCCTGCTTTAAAGTAGGCTTTGTTTTTTGGTTTGTTTTTGTTTTTTTTACTGTGAGTGGTGTAACATATACCAGCCACCATTATACACCAATAAAAGTGAAACTCAATTTTCTGTCACAATGAAGATGACCAATAAAATTCTAAACATGGACAACACCCATACAATTCTATAAAACCTGAGCAGAATCATAAAGCTCCCTTTAAAAGCACACAGACACTCATAGAGGAGGTTCTATAGGTGTATAAATTATCCAGCTTTACCACAGAAGGAATATGCTGCACATCATGACACACTCTTCAACATTGCCTGAACTGCCCTTCTTAACAGGCATGGGGCTGCTCTTCAGTACCACCAGGTTGTTTGGCAATAGCAACACAAAAATTCCACCATCACATCAAGAGAATACCAATAGTTAACCAAATTAGAGCAAATATTACTCTATTATGCAGAAGCCTGCGGGGCTCAGCCAAAACCACAACCATCTTTGAAAAGAGAGAAGGGATCTCTGCCCTGCAGCCTCTGTAGAGAAGAAAAAGATGAAGATGGGGGAAATGTTGCTTAGTGGCAGAGGCAATACAAGAACTGTTTGCAAGTGCCAGGCGTCCTGTGCATCCTGTCTGGGATTCTTGTGTGCGGAGGGGTGCAAGTCTTAGGAGCAAATTAGCTGGAGAAGGAGACCAGGGAAAGAGATGATGAGGAAGGGCAGGGGCATGGGAGGGTCATACACATGAGCAGAACAGGCTAAATGAGCTCCACACTCACCTGCAGTGAGAACTAACTGCACCACACAAAGTCCATCAGAACCCAGTCTGGCACCAAACATAAATGGAGGTGCTGCAGGAGAGGGGAGAGGCTACCACTTCCTGGTACAGTCACAGGAAGGATGGTGGGAGCAAACTTTGGATGGTAAAACAGCAAATCAACTGCCTGCAGCAGGTTTGAAGTGGCATGAAAATAAAATAAAAGCACACAGTCAGATTCCAAGTCCTTTGCCTTGGCAGAAGAAGAAGAAAGGGAGGTGGCTGCATTTGCAAGGAGCTGCCAGTTCATAGGCAGTAGGATGTGGAGAGCCCAGGGGAGCCCCCAGCAGTGAGGGTGGGCAGTGGGACACAGCTGCACGTCTGCTGCTCGCCCTGGAGCACTCTCAGCCTGAGCCCATCCTGACTGTACTTACATATCAGACCAATTTTATTGCCACTACTTAGAGAAAAAGAGCCCAAATGCTTTCAAACACTGATAAGAGGTTTCTGTGAGTCACCCCATGGAGGCAAAAATTTCACCATGTTTTGCTTCTGTCTGGAAATGTGAAAACACAGTCCAAACCAGAAAAGGAAGGCCTCTGGGAGTATTTGAATTAGAACCCAAGGATCTGATTAAGGAAAACTATTTAACATGCTTAAAAAGCTTTGCTGCAATAAGATTGAAATTAAGCAAGGTACAGATGTAAGGTACTTAGAGAAAGAGGATTAAAGGGTCAGATTCTTTTGTCATTTAGAGAAAAGGATGTACAGACTTTACCATTTTGGAAGGCATGCAGAAGATAGAGGCCATTAGCATGGGCAAGGATTTCTCTTCCCAGTTTTCCTCCTCCCTGCTCTGTGAGGTTCTTGGCACTCTCCTGTGCTGGATACTTGAAAGTTCACTCCAGAGTATGAGACACATTTGCCTCATAGCAACAGCACCATTTACTCCAGGGGAAATTTTAGAGTATTATGCAATGGTTATACTGTAATCATCAGAAAGCAAAAGTGCCTTTTTTTTTTCCCAAACCCACTTTTAATTCCACTGCAGTTGGAAATAAAGGAAATAAAACTACAAGAAACTAGAAAATTACTTCACATAGCAAAGGCAAGACCACAATTAAGGGTAGTACATTCTTTAACTTGTAATCTTTCCATAGGTAGCAAAACAGTTCTTTTCTGGTGATGACAAAAATCTGATAGAAACCAGTACTTTGGTCATTTTTGGACATTGGCAGCACTCCAAGTACCCCTGAAAAGGGTCAGTCTGGTTTTCAGGACAGCAAGAGGCTGGAACCAGCAGCACTGAGCAAGTCTTCAGCCAAGCCTTGGACTGACAGAAGTAGCACTTGCTGTTTCTGTCTGCTGACATTACTGAAGTGTTGCTTATCTGCTTGAACTCATACTGGCTCATGCTGTTCTCACAATAATGGAGCAAAACTGCATCATCGACAGGATGCTGATCCATTTGAAATGACAAATGATAGACCTGAGAATAATGAAATCTGGGAAGTTCTGAAATTCTTATCTTCCATGCATCAAACAAGCCAGAACTGTAACTCTTTAATTCTACTCCTACTTAATGTCATCTTTTCTTGCCAGGGAAGATTAAAAAAAGGTGAATTCAAGGATTTATGCTGTAAGTCACTGTTGAAACTTTCACATTCACTTATTTTACATCTCTAGGCATTGAATTTTCAGCAATAGGCCTGGTATTGGATAAAACTGAAAATTAATGATGGAAAAATATGCAAGAGGGTATCACTTGCATCATAAATAGATTTTCAAGTGGAAGACTTAATCAGAGAAGCAGAGTATAGACACAAGAACACCCAGAAACTACTTCTCCAAATACACAGGGATGAAGTAAAGCATGTGGTTTGCTGAACTTAGCTCCCCTTGGCACAGCTGCAAGCCACAAACGTGAGGTGACAGGAAGATGCAAAAATTGCCCAATTTAAGGGCTCCCCTGGAACTGATACGCGTCATTACTGAGACAGATTGTGGTTGTAAGTCCAGCTCTGTCAGTACCAGAGGGATGTCAGCATGTATGTCATTCAAACCAATGCCCTGGCAGAAAACAGTCTCACATGCAGGATGAAGCAAGTGATCAAAAGCAGTAGCAACCACTGGTGAAAGATTATAAGTGAAAAGGCAAGAAAAGCCCTTTTTATAGATTTGTACATCATTAGGGAGAAAAGGAAAATAAGATACTAAAGATTGCTGATAACTTAAAAACTGAAGATTCAATGTTTGCTTTATCTGTGGCTGTGACTCTAGAGTACCATAAAGAAAAATCCTGCTGAGAATTCAAAATATGCCTTCTCAGCTGAATAGAAAAACAAAAATGCAAGACTGATGTAAAGTATTTGCAAGCAAAAAGACAAAATGCAAACCTCCCAAATCGGAAAGAACATTGTCCCCCCCGGAACCTCCTCCTGAGAAGCGTTATTAGTTATAGCTCTCATGAAGTCCTTACAATTTCCCAGTGTATGCATGAATGCAAATAGGTCCAGAGGGTGCACGAACAAAGGACATCATCCCAGCCCCAGCGATGCCACTGCCTGCCAGGGTGAGGATGGCATGTGCGTGCCATTCCCAGTGCCTGCCCTGGGAAGGCTGGTATTGTATGGGAACAAGAATTCCCAGCGTGGGCTTCACGAGGCAGCACCGAGGAGCTGCGCCTTCCCTTTACTGCCCAGCACAAAGTACTCTTGGTGAAGCACAGCTGAAACGGGAGGAAGTTTCAATCAAAGCATGGGAAAGAAGAACTGTGCTGTGCTGGGAGGCTGGGATGCATTGAGTGGAAAAGGCAGGGGGAATAACGAACAGCTAAACCAGCAGGAACAAGAGGAAGAATTCAGCTCCTGCAGACAGAGCTTCAGCAGTGAGATAAGGAAAAATGGCTGGGGTTTGTTTTAACTTGTTTGGTCTCCAACCAGAGAGCTGTAACTCTAAAGCCTTCACCGACATGGAATAAGTTTGAGTTTATTGAGCCTCTCACTGGAAAAAAAAAACCCCAAACCAAAACAAAGGAAAAACCACGCCAGGAGAGACCCAGGCACTCAAGCAGAACTTCTCATGATAATGAATAGTGTTCAGCACAGAGGGTAAGTTGCCAGAGGAGGTTATCAAAACCAATGGATACAGACAATGTTAAATACACATCTGGACACTGTTAGGACAAGAGCAGTTTGCAGCACACAGGGATAAGGTTTTAATGAAATATTCTTAACAAGAGAAACTTGCTACGCCTAGTCAGTAAAGGCCACAATTCCTTATTTTTGCAAGTAATATATCACTGAAGTCAAAAGCTCTCCTCTAGAAAACCATGGGCTAAGGAGGTGCTGGCAGAGAATCAGGCAGGGACTGCCTGCTGCTGCTGCAAGCAAAGCCCTCTGGCATCAGGGAGAGCAAAGTATTTTTTCCCTTTACTAAAAAGGTATTTATTCACCCTGAGGGGTCTGTTTCTCTCAGACAAGGCCTTAGCACCAACTGAGCTTACAGGAAGGAGGCAGAGTGAAGGGCACCCATATATTTTTATTCTGACACTAGCTCACACACCAAGGGAAGGGGATTAAGTGAAGATAGAAAGAGATCTTATCAGAAATGCAAGATTAAGGGAATTGGTGATCAACACCAAGATGTCAGCATGCAACAGCTCTTCCCCCACCCAAGCAGTGTCCAGAGGCCCCAAACCACTTGATCTGGCAGTCAGATGCAAAGCTGTCCCAAGACCACTCATGGACCCAAGAAGACACCTGGTTTTATCCAGATGCAGGAGGAGATGCATTCTGAAGTCACAGCACATAATGCATTCAGAGTGCTCAAGTGTTACGGGCCAGCTCCTCCACTGTTTTCATCTGACCTGAGCAAGAGCTGCAGCTTCCACAAGCAAAGGCTGGACCAAACCCACTGCTTAGAGCACAGATGCTGTGATCCAGGTCTGAACCTCACAGGCACTCCCCCAGTGAGGGAGGGCAAGGGAGGGGGAAGCCCAACAGCCTGCCCAGTCCTTTCAGGAGGATGCATAAAGGGCTGCAGCTTTTCCCAAGGATTCTCAGGCTGCTTGCAGGGTGCCTCTGTCAAATTTTGCAGTAAAAAGCCACATGTCTCTTCCCGATCTTCCCACCAGTACCCACAGATTATTTTGGGCATGATGGAGACTGTCTTGAACCTATCAGGCAGCATAAGCATCCCCCTGCTCTTCTAGTTTTTTTTTCTTAAATGAGCGCTTGGGAAATAATTGTTGTGTGCTGAATACCATTATAAATCACACGTTACCATTTCTCACAGAGAACCACTATGAATCACAACCCCCTCTTCCAGAGGGCGAAGAGCAGAGCAGCACTCCAAACCACACAAAATGACCACAGATCCCAACGTACCTAAGAACTTCAGAAGAGAATTTACATTCACAGGGATATTTTTCACTCAAGGCAGTGAAAAATCCATATGCCCTGTCCGTGGGTCTCCCAGAGAACAGGACGCATCAACAGCTGGACTATTCTTCGAGGGAAATTCTAGGGGGCATTTCTCATTACAGACACATTCCTGTAAATAAAACAGACTACTGTACAGCATCTCCATCCAAGGCCCGAGAGCCAGGACTGCTCAGGCTCAGAATGTGATTTAAGTCCTGGGAAGGGATCTGGAAAATGCCACCGCTGACAGCAGAGAGGAGGGAGGGGAGGTGGAGGAAGCTGATTTTAAATCACAGAAAGAGCAGACTACAGAAGTGTAGACTTCATCATGCTGTGACAGAAGAAAGTGAGGGGCACTGGTGTTCAATCTTCATCATTGTTAAATCCTGGTTTACCTCTCAAATGTGTGCCTGCCCTGAGCAAACCTTGGCTCAGCTTCTACTGTCAGCTGCGCACATGAAAGTCTGGAGTCAGTTGTGGGGCACACCTAGTCCTACTTATTGCACGTCTATTCAGGATAACGATCTTTTCCCTCCACTTCAGTGCACCATTTCCTTTCCACAGACATCTTCTAGCTGGAAGGTGACCTCCTTAGGCTTAGCTGAAGTTAGCCAGTCTTAAAAGGAGAACATTACCTTAGTAAAATCACCAGAATTTTATCCCTGTGGCTTTCAATAATCAGTCCAGAATATACTCTAGGCCCTAGTGCTACCCTTCTTCATCCTGTTGAGCATCATCCTCCCCTTGGAATTGAAATCCTTCTTCCACCCAAGAACAGCAGAGGCAGAGAGGAATCCCCCCACCTTCAGCCATCTAAATGGAAGTCATTTAGTGTGAAATGGCAATCTGTGCCCCTGCTCCAGTCAGCCACTGCAGAGAGAGAAATTCTCAGCACATGGGTTTAAAAAAGACAATGAATCCCACTATGGAAAAATCTCTTTCTTTCATTTCTTACAAAAGCTGTGAGTAGCTTCCCACTGCAGTATTGTAACACACAGTAAAACATTCAAAGAACTATTTCCAAATCTACTAAAGTTCAGCACTCCCTCTAATCTGAAGCTCTACAAACAAAAATGTAAATCATTTCCCCAGCATAAACCCCCAAAGGCCAAGTGACTCCAGTTTATTCCAGAAGAAGATTCTAAATTATCCAATTAGATCTGTGCAAAGCCCTGAGTCATCTGTAAAGAAAATTCAGACCAGTGTCACCAAGAAAGTTGCAAAAGCTTTTGGACAAGAACATAAACACAGTACCAGGAAAAAAAAATTCTTTGTTTGACTTACAACAGACTCTTTTTCATGAATTCCCATAAAGTGACCAGTAGAATAGGTTTGACCTCAAAAATAGAGCTTTGGCATGCAGATGTAAGTTAATTAAAAAAAAGTCAAAAGAAGCACTGAGAACAGACATTCACAAAGCATTTGCAGCACTATAAAAACCACATGGTGCCAAATATGATATAGGAGTGACACAAAAGCAGCGAACACAAAAAGAGAAAGCCTGGAAAATTCTGACATTACATTTCAAGCTGATACTACTGCACTCACATCAGGAGGTCTGTGCAGTGAAATGACCATTTTAAAGCAAGAGAGGCTCTCCAGCTTCCCAGCATTTCCTCTAGGAACGCCACAGACAGGGTTACTCAACCCTTTGCATTATTTCCTTCACTCACAGGAGCTTAGAAAATGATCTTCCAGTAAGGGTTGGCTTTTTGTCTGCAGCTGGGGCAGATCGGAAGAAACTTCAATCTTACATGCTCCTGTTGTGCAAAGATTTAATAGCTTCCATTTGCAACATGATGATTGCCTAAATTAAAATGAAGGAAAAAAACTGAGTGGTGTTGGAGGCTTCAGATTGGGAATTTAAATACATGGTTGCTTTCCTGAGAGGAGATTTACATAGCTAAGTTTGGCATGTCTGCAAAACGTTTGCTCCTCTCAGAAAGCAGGATTACCAGAACAGCCTGCAGGATGCCCTACAGCAGCTCAGCATTCCTGCAGGGCAGGGAATTAGGCTCAGCCTAGCTTCTGCCTGGACAACCCAGGTCCAAAAAAAAGGTTTAAAGTCATGCCCTGCAAACCCTGTTCTAGGTAAGCTGCTGGGCTTTGTTTCCCTGCTCAGCCCCAGAGTGTCTCACCTACCCTGCTTTCAACATCTGAACCAGCAACCATTTTTCCTCTGCTGCTTTCTAGTTATTTTGCCATATATACGTAATTCCTCTAAAATTAAACATGCATTATTTATTTTCTGCAGTACCTACAGAGTTACTTAGGAGTTGCTACAAGCAGCAAAGGAAAAAAATTATGTCAAAAATAACCTATGTAGGAATCTTGGATATGGCCTTCTATTTATTCATTCTCACTAGGAACTAACTAAAAATAAAACTGCAGTGAAGCTGCAATAAAGCAAGTTTAAAAGCTGAACACAAGAGTAAATTTAGGTAATGCACTGCCATCAAATATTTTTGGGGGGTTTGTGTTTTTAAGTTTAAAACAACTTCAAGCATGGTTTAGCATTACAGTATTTCCAAAATAACAGTATGAAATAAAGTCTAACTGAAATGTGTTAGGAATAAACACTGAGTTTTTATTTAATTACTCAGCATAACAGCTTCTTGCATAAATGCCTGCAGGCGCTCCCTACCAGCACCAGTCCATAACCCCAAGTACTGAGGTATCAAAACTCATTCACACTCAGTTCTTCCCCCAGTTTGGATGCCATTTCTGGGTTCCAGATGTCTGCACTGCTCTTTTTCCAAGGCATGTGTCCCCCTCCACATGCCATCAGCCTCGCTGAACTGGAAACCCCTTTCCCTCACAAGAGCATCCACATTTCTCTACAGGACAAATTCTGAAATTTGCTTCTGCTTAATGCCCTGCTTTTGTCAGCACTCTTTTTCTATGTCTATTGACTGACAGTTGGGTTTGTTCCCTTTACAGTCAGGAATCAGAGCTTTTAGATACAGCCTCATTTATTAGGATCATTGTGGATGGATTTGCAGAAAACATGTAGACTTGTAGATATTCAGCTGTCAGAGAGATACTGTATTGGAGTAGCCCCAACCTGTTTGTGATTCAACCACTCTTCCACAATTAGAAGCAAGATTTTAATGAATGAAAAGTAAGAAAAGACTATGTGTCCCCTCTCTTTAAAAGTACTAAGAATGATCAGGCACTAAAATAACTATAAAACACAACAATTTCTATCAGGAATAGTTCTCTTTCAAAAGTAGCAGATGAATATCCGACAGCAAGCAAATCAGATTCTCAAAACTGCTAAAAAATTGCATCCCTCCCTCCCAATAAGTGTTCAATTACCAACTTTTACACATCTTACAGCCCTCACCCAGTTACACTAAAACACAGACACGCACCACTGCAACAGGACAAAAACCAGCCGGGTTTTTGTACCAGCCAGGCCGGGTACAATTACAGGGCGTTTCCTAAGAGCACAGTTCACCTCAGGATAAAGTGTTCAACCCAGCCTGCTTCGTGTTTAAGCCTTTTGAGACAGCCAAACGAAAATTTCATCTCAGAAGAGCAGGGACTCTGCGGTCGTAATAAAAGGTGACACAGAGATAATCAGGTACTGCAGATATCCCACAGTGATTTGGTGCAGTATCACAGCAAGGACCCCCGGTCCATCCCAGCAATATTTTTAGAATTGTGTACTCTCAGACAGATCACCAATACCTGAAGTTTTTTTTCAGATCAGTGGAAAAGGCTAGACTTGTTCTCACCTGCTCTCCCTACCCTGCCACGGCACTCTGCCTGTGTTTCTTGTCCTTGGGGTATTTAGCAGTAACAAAGTCATTGAGACACCCTTCTGTTCAGCAGATAAAACAAGCTTTCTACCCAACTTCAGTGATCATTACCTTGCCTTCCAAAGATGACAGGCCATCTGCATTCCCCAAGGAACAGAGCATGTATGAGGTACCTAATCCACACTTGCAGAAAGAAGCGTTGCAAATACCTTTCACTCAGTGCAAAAACTTGGGATGTCGCAGCTAATTTAACACACAGCGTTGTAGCTGCTTAGGAACAGCTCCCCAGACCTACCTCTTCCACTGCTAGGAGCACTCCAAATAAATGGAGGCCCTGCTCCTGACAGAGCTGGAGCAGGAGTCCAGGATCAATAAACCTCAGTCGGGGATTTCACGGAAGATAACAGGCGTAGAAAAGCACAGCTGTGGCTGATAAGATCTTGCTACAAAGCCATACAGCAGAAAAAGTGTGAGAGATTCTAGTTACAGTAGAAGAGAGAGATTTCTTTGTGGGTCCTTGTGAAGTGTGGTCATGAACAAAGCGTATCAGCTTGACCATGTTGTTAGAATGAGCATCCGTAACAAAATAATCAAGATTTTACTTCAAAACCACTGCTTTGAAGCAAATACAGCAAAAAGTTTCCACTTTTAAGCGAGAAACAAAGGAATGAGAAGTAAAACATTTGTGTTGAAAGCTTTGTGTACAATATTGCAACAGAAATAAAAATATTTGAATTTTAGATTGCAAACATCCTAATTCTGGGGACAAAGAGAGAGACAAACTAATTTTCAAAGAACACCACAACTGATGGCTGAAGTCTCCATTGCAAAGAGTCATAAAACTCCAAATGCACTCGGCCACAAGTGCCCAGCCATGCTCATTTCTATTTGTCACATATAGTCTGGATTTCACTGCGGTTCTCAAGTTTCTGCCAAGGTTTATACAAAACCTGAACCTCAAATGTAATGAAAGAAGGCTGAAAGAAGAGATCTGGCAGCAACCTTTCAGGTTTTATTCAAGTAGGGCTTTCATTATGGAGGAAAGTGGACCTGGACATCTGTCAGCACATTAATATTGTGTCTTCAAGTGTGACCACATTGTTTAACTCCTTCAAATCAAATTGAAATGTTTATTTTCTAATATCACTCAAAAGATTTAAACAGAATTGGGGTTCTTTTTCTGGACATAGATATCAAGGAACAGATTAATCAGAAGCAAAATCTAATCCAAAACAATTCAAGATCAATTCCCTCTTGAAATTTTGGCTTCTCCTAAACAGAGAAATTGAGATCTTATTTTAACAATTCTTTCTTTAAATGCCTTTCTTCCTTCTGTCCCTGTAGGCTTTTCCCAAGTCCAACTATTTATAAATTTAACCTTTTTAAGCACTTTGAGGTTAGCCTCTTACAATGTTTGGAACCAATGCAGTGGGACATTTCTACTTGAGCTGGAGTAATTCGCTTAATGCTGCAAAGGCTGATGCGCCTTGCACAAGACAAGCTCCTAAATTATAGAGAAGCCCAAGGACTCTATGGACATTAGGAGAAAGCCTTCCAAAGCCTTCACTTACTGAAGGCAGGAGGAAATGTGGGCATGGAAGATGGGCAGGGGAGAAAATAGAGCCTGTAACCAACACTATTCTTTTCCCCAAGCTCAAACACAAAAATTTACCTGGAAACCGAGCAAGTATAACTACATTTCACTACATTTGTTGCTTAGAAAAGAGCTTGGGTGAGCAGCAGAACTCTTCCTCTTGATAGACATTTCATACCACACCTTGCCACCAGTGGCATCTTAAGCTACCTCACCAGTACCTGCTCTTGGTGTCTTGCCTGAAACCTGAGTGGTTCCTTAACATATCCCATCTAGGCTTTTCTCCTGAATTATATACCTTCCTGAAGACATCTCCATGCACCTTTGGTGCCCACCCTCTAAAGTATCCTATTCTTCAGCCCTCCTGATGGCTTCATGACTGGCACACCTTCAGTCCTGGGTGTGTTCTTCCCCTTGAATTGGTCAGCTGTCCTATATCTGAGGAGAGATGTACTTTAATTATTTAATTTGTAATTGTTTCTTTTCTATAAAGTTATTACACTACTCTTCTCTGATCCATTCTCCTTCAGAGCAAAGAAGAAAATGTGAAGGTCAACCCCCAGAGAAATTAATTTTCAACATCCATGGCACTTCTATAATTGACTGCAGCTTTAATGAGAGCTCTTTTGCCAGTGAATGGGTTAGGAGATCCTCAGGTTCCCTGATAATACACTTTATTAACAGGACCAGGCAAATGAGGAATGGAGTCCCTTTCACTCATCTAATAATGCCCAGGACATCCAAATTGGTTTCTTTCCCCCTAGCACTTGCTCCCATACATAAGTTTTGGATAAGCCACTCTCGCAAGCCTGGATAGTAGTGAACATCCCTAAGCAATGCAATCACATCCCTCTCTCTGCTGCTGCTGGAAAAATGGCCTTGATCCCCTGGGCATGGCCCATTCCACAGTCTGGATGCAGGAGGAGCAGCAATGCCATGGAGCACGTCCTTTCCTTCACAGAAATGAGCTCCTTCACACCCCACAGGTGTCCTGTGGCCTGGTCCCCTGCTTTCCTCCCACCACATAGACACTGTGATAATGCAAGATGGGGTGAAGAGCCTATTAGCACCACCTGGCAGGCTCAAATGATGCTGTTTCCATGGTTATCTGTCAGCCTTGCTTTTTGTATGAAATACGTTTTCTCTCATTGACACCTCAGGGGGACACTCCAGCCAGTAATGTTCCCTCCAACGTTCAATTATCCAAGTCAGTTATACAAAGCCTCGCCTGCATTTTCTTCGTAAAACAAACCTCATGCTGGATTAGATCAACAAATCCAAGGGATGACACAGCTCCTCATTCAGCTAAGATTCAGCACATTATTATGAACCAATAAGCAAAGTTGGAGGTACATTCATGACATTGCATTGTTGGTGTCATCAGGCTCTGAACTAGGCCTTCAGATGAGACAAACTTGTCACGATGCTCAAAACAACCAGACTCACCATTTATTTTGTCATCCTGTGCTGAATTTTCCAAACTATCAGCATTTTGTCCATTACAGATGCTCCAATACAGGCAAGCAGTGCACGAAGAGCTTGTTCAGCTGTTGAAGAACCAGCCTAGGACAGGGGTGATTTCAGAGGAGTCAGTCAGGAGCATGGTACTCTGTATTTAATGGGAAGATGCAACGGCCCTAAGAGTTTCTTCATCTCAACCTCCAGAAAATAATGACTAGTCACATCCTCCAGCTAGAGCACATCAACACAGGGCAGCTGCTGCTTTGAAGAAGAGCAGGAGAGCACACTGGCAGAGAATCTACAGCTGATTCTTCTCAAAGACGGAATCAGAGCAATTGAGTACAAACTTCCCTTTTTGTGCTGTCATTTCTAGCCATGGCCACGGTTCTCGTCACATGGTTCACTTTGAGCAGAGTGTGTTTGTAACCTGGTCAGCTCAGTGCTTCCCCAGAGCAGTACAGGCTGACCTGCAAGTGCCATTCTGGGGGATGTGCAAAGCTGTGTGACTGATGACACTTCAGCACATTTTATTGTCTGAAGAGCCCTATTTGGTGCATGTGCTTCAAATATACAACATATAAACACTTGTTTGTACCTGACTCCTGTCTTCTGTAGTAGCTTTGTTCCTTAATTAACTCTACAGAATGACACTGAGTGGCCTTTACAACAGCACCATCAGGGAAGAAAGTCACCCCTAGAGCCAATAACACAATGGAAAATTCGAAGTATTTATTCCAAGCGAAAAGAAGATTAGTGCCCAGCCTGGGAATAAAAACTCTGAAGCTCCTGACCTCTAATGGATGTATATGCATCTGTATATGGCTTATTGGAAATATTTAATAAATTATTATAGAATGTCATGTTACTCTCAGATGTATGCATTTCATTATTCGTCCCTGTGTTTCAGTCTGACAAATAGCTTTAGTTTCCACTGCACAAAGTCTATAAATATAGGAGTTGTTATAACCAGAAAAATACACTATTTTCTACATGCTTGCTTTTTTACAGAAAAAAAGTAGTTCTGGTGTTCAGCACTATCCCCAGCCTAATCTACACTGTAACCATCAAACCTGCAAACTGACAGTGGCACTACATTGCACTGCTCAGTACTTTATTTTTAATGTACCAATACGTCACACTTGAAACATTTTTTTGAGCAGTTCAAGAGATTACTTTTAATGGAGATGTTAATCACAGGCAGCATTTTACACTGATTGATGAAATAGCAAGACAATTTTGTGTTCTTCACTTAATTATCTGAAAGTCTCCAAAAGCAATTCTTGCATCATGAAACACACTTGGAATCGCTACCTTATCTGTACAAATCATCAGGAAAAATGTTACTGCATCCACTCTCCAAGGAAGAAGGAAAACAGACTCAAGTGTTCTCTCTGCTCTAAATAATGAAGCGGAACCAGCAGAATTGAGAGACTGGCAGGGCAGATGTTTCTCAGCACTGTTAGTGCAGCCAATAGGCTGCAGATTTCCCAGCTATCCTGCTCCTTCAGCTGCTTTCAGCACCTCACACTCACATTCCACTAAAGGGGGACAGTTAATTCTGTGAACCGTGCTGCTCTGAATGTCACGGAAAACATAAATACAAACCAACAAAAACATAACCAGCTTCTAACTGAAGCCTTTCCCTTCATGAATATAACAACTTTTACCAGTGAAGGAAATTCTGCCGTGAGTAATGGCAGATTCTTGCTCTGCTGAAACCTCCTGCAAAACTACACAGCAAAGCCAAAGCTGGCGTTAGTCACATCTTTGCAGGAATCACTAGAGCTGAACAGAGTATAAAACAAGGCAGAATTTGATTAGATACGAACACATTTTCTTTTTACATGGACAAATCCTGCTTAAATTTATGTCAGCACAACCCAGCAACTGCAACCACAGAAGCATGTGGCTCTGGTGGCACATATAGTGAGATTTACTCAGAAAGCTGCCCACAACTGAACAGGCTTTCACAAGAGGCACAAACTCCACATACTCAAGACCTACAGTATGTGTAACATTACACCCTGATTTGTTTTCTGAGCAGAGGCATATTCTCCGTGGGATAATCCAGTCCTGCAATTTAATTCTCTTAAAAACATATGCAAGGCACATTTAGGAGGATTTCAACTCCCCGTGCAATAATAAGGATCGTATCCCTTTTTCAACCAGAGTATAGCATGCACACACGCTACTAAAATTTTACCATTAAATTACTTGCACCACATCTAATGGCTCCATCTAAAAAGCCATTCCTAGAGGCTCCAAAAAAATCTCTGCAGTACTCACAGGCCAGGAAGTACCCCAGATGAAGGGTTATTCTTCTGCAGCAGTGTTAGAGCTGTTGACTACTTCGCACGACGCTCTCCTGGGATGAATCCTGTCTAGGAAAAGCAAGCCCTTATCACCAATCCAGTTGGCTTTACTTCATTACTCGGGAAAAACAGGTTCTCTGGTAGCAAACAGTCCTTATCTGTGCAGATTGCTAAGGGTGAAGAGCCATTTACTTCTTGCAACATAGCTGGATATGTCTGTTTAGAAGTATAAACCAACTTCAGGGACCCAGTAAGAGCTTGTAGGAGGACCCAGAATCTCTCAGAATTTGCTGGAGTGACAGCAGATTTCCCTCTCCCCCAGTGGCTGGCTATTCTGCCTCTACTTCTAATGCAACACACTGGAAAGGAGAGAACTAGAGCAGACCCCAGCTTCAGACCCCTCAGAGCAGCCAAGGATACGCCAACTTCTTTTAAACTGAAGAACTCCGCTAACCCTTCTATCTCAGTAACACAGCCACAGATATTTATTTTAAAAATTGTCTTCTAAAACTCCTGCTTAAATAAAAAGGGGTAAGAACAAAGAAGCCAACACATTATGGTGCCTTAACATTGAATTCCTAGATTTTATCCCATCAAGTATAGCCCTGGGCAGAGTTACATACATTGTGTTTACCAAATCAACATGGCATGATTTAAAGTAGCCATTACAATTTCACTGCCATTTATCATCCCAAAGGCAGAGTGGTAAATAGAACTGTTGCAAGTACAAATCTGGGGCAGCAAGAATATTAGCCTGGTTGGAAAGACTATAATTTTTTTTGGCTCTGGCTGAAAAACCTTTATTCAGGATATCTGCCTTGAAGTACAGTTCTTTATCAATCTAAAACAAATGGTAGAAAGATAGAGGGGACAAGACATAGGGGACAGTCACGACGAGCTGTACTTCTCTCACAGCTGAGCCAGGGCTCTTTAGGGCAGCAAGGAGACTACCAGAATGAGTGTCTGGAATGATTTTGCCCTCAATCCCCCAAGCCCTCTTCCCCAACAGGTGTAGGTGAATAGAAAAGCAGTAGCATTTAGAGTCAGGGTTATGCATTGCACAAGATGTTTCCTGCTTCCATGAAACTTTAGCTGATATCTTGTGGAGAGAGGACACAGGACCCTGGAAAGAGACGGATCTGCAGAGCCACCTCCTTACAAAATCTGCCCTTTGTTAGTCTTTCAGCCAATGTAATTATGACCCCCAGTGCAAGTCTCAGGAGGAAAGCCACAAACCAGAGGGGGAATGAACTAGCAGCATTTTATAGCCAAGGTCACACCTAAAAAATGCCCACAAAAAATGAAAGTGGTAACATAAAACAATGCTTGGGTCAATGTGCCCTTGTTGCAAATAATCTGTGCTCCAGCATGTCCTGTAATATTGTTTGGATTCCTGGACGTGACTGCAACCAGAAACAGCCATGAACCGTCCTCCCTGCAGTCATGACGTATCTCCTGATGTTCCAGAGATATCGGGTAGAACCAAAGACAGGGAAATGGAATTAATACCAAAATCCATCCCCCTAGATCATTTGTTTATCCACAAGTATGTTAAGAACATGAAATAGGAAACTCTTCAACAAAAATTAATATTTGTCTTTCTATGCCGAACGCAAAAAAACCCACAAAATGAGTTTTCGCTGAAACAAGAGACATCCTGTCACTCGTCCATAACTTCATCTGATTTAAACTATAAGCATAAAAGTAGCACGGCTATTCAGTTCCAGGAATCATGTTTCAGTCATGGGATGTTTTCTTCTGTGGACTAACATACCTTCTTACATCTCGAGAAGTAAATATACCATTAGTGTGATGTTGGGAAATACGTTTAGAAAATAATTCTCAGAAGGTCTCAGTAACAATACAGGAGCTGAAATGTCAGCAATTTACAAGAGCTCAGAAAATAACTTTTGGCATTTGGTCAGAAGAAACCACAACAGAGAAATGGCACTGGAGAAGCATTAATTACTAAAAATAGCAGAGTCCAACATTGACAAAGACTGACTACTCCTCTAAAGGGAAGTGGTTGAAGATAATCAACTTCTAGGCAAAAAAAGCATCCACTGTAACAAAGAGTACTGACAACTCCCTGCTTTACTCAATCACAGCTCCTTTTCACTAAGGCATTGCCTTGACAGAAGGCAGTCATTTCTGGCATCAGCTATAATGAACTAACTTGTTATCAGCAATTTTACAACTTCCTGTGCTTAGCAACAAACTGTCTCAAAAAAAGAATTGCTGTGCCTGTTCTCCCTCCTCTAAACTGCCACCTGGGCTTAGCCAGCACAACGAAAACTGATGCTGGCAGCTTCATTTGGAAGAGAAACAGCACAGGCGGCAGTAGGGGTGAGAAGAACAGCAGAGGTGAAAATAGACCCCAGACCAAAAAGGGGGTTGAAGGACCTTTCCCACCTTCTGAGTCCATCAGCAGCAGAGCCAGAGGGGCCTGATGATGATCCAGTCCCATAGCAACCAAAGCCTTGGGCTTCTTCGAATTTTTAAGGTTGGAAAAGACCTTTAAAATCAGCAAGTCCAACCATCAAACACAAGTCCTACTTCAACACAAGTAGGAAATCAAGTTAATAGCGGGTCTCATGTCATTTCTCAGTTTAGGCAGCATCGTTACCTGGGAGCCACTATGTTAATCCTGTGTAAATCAAAACATCCAAGGGGAGCCTCAACCTGCTTTTGGAGGCAGGGCATGGGGATAGGAAGCAACAGGAGATAGACACTGCTGGGTGCTGAAGCACATCTCTTACCATGACTCGATCTGCACTGCCCAGGTTTTACTATAAGCAGCAGAAACATCCAGCCATTCAGTGTCCTGGGAACATTACCAGGGGAAAAACCTTTAAACACTAAACACCTGCTTTGCTGGAACTGCAATGGGCTTCCCACCCAAGACAGGCATTTCACTCTTGAAAGCAATGAACCCACCTCACGCATATCCTGAAACAGTTTTATGTTTTTCTTGGTAGGTGTACTAGTTTGAAAGCAAACCAGTGAGAGACTCCAAGTCAGAACTACAATTTAATAGGAAAATTAAACTAAAGGCAGAAAACACTGGCTTAACCTGACAGAGTCAGGACACAACCTGACACCCTGTCGGTCAGGGTGATGGTAGCAGTCTGATTAAATGGTGGCTGCAGTCCTGAGGGAGTGACTGATGTGGTTCTGTTGAAGCAGTGATCCTGTAGAAGGGTCTGGTCTTCCTCTGAATTTCCAGTGGTGGTTATGTAGCTCTTGTCCCCTGGGAATGCAGTAGGTAAGGCAGCTCGTGGTGTTCTGAACCTCAGATTATATCCAGGTAGGAATGCTCTGTTCCTCCCCTGGGTGGAGCATCTCACAATGGGTGATGGAATTTCGTGAGTCATGCAGTAAAGCCTTGATGGCCCATTAGCAGAAGATATCCCTCAGAGGGAGTTATCAGGGATGAGTCATGGAGGAGATAAACAACACTGCCCCACCTGGTTTTAACAGCTTATGGAGATGGTGATAGAATGCATAATCTTGTTTGCATCTTACATTGTAACCTAAGACAGTTGGTCTTCCATGAAGTTCACACAAGGAAGATTCCCTGAGCTGGAATCAATGAAAAGATACAACTAATAAGCTGCTTTTCACAGTCCTCACTATTGGTTCAGAGCATAAGTTACCTTTATAAGACGTCCATCTTAATACCGGGAGCAGACCACAAAAACAGGAGAGAGCTCTCCAAGGATATGGCACTGCAGGAGCCCTGCATTAAAGTGTGCTATCTAAAGTCAGCTCTGGCTGGTAGAAAACAACCTATCTCACACGGCTCGCAGCTCATCGATTTTACCAAGGCGCCCTCACAGCCAGAGGGCCTGAGGAACAGATGGCTCAAGTGCAATGCTGCAGACCTGCAGCTGAGCAACACACAGTAGCTTTCAGTCCTGGTGTGATCCCTGCACATGGAAAAAATCACCCCTTGTTCCAGCCTCTTTGTTTCAGCTCACTTTCACAGTGAGATGAGGCTGATCTCAAAGCAAATCAGCCATCTTTGTCTAAAGCCAGGAATTCTTTAAAAACCCAAATCCATGTTTTCTTCATAAAACAGATCTCTCTCAGATTCAGCAACAGCACATACAAAGAACTCACAGAAATTGGCCCAAAAACAGAGGGAAGGGAGCAAAAACTACATTTACAAAGCAGGAAGCAGACATTTCTGCAAGGGTTCTGCTCAGCCACCAGAGTGCCCCAGGGAGGATTACACAAGAAATAAACTCTCTGCTCAAAGTATGTAAACTGATAAAACAGCCTTGCTTTGATGCTTGCTCTGCAAGAAGCGTTTCAGCTGAATCAGTAACAACGCTTGTTCTTCACTGCAGTGACACTGCAGCAGCTGCAGAAATATATTCACATTTCAACTGTGGTGTTTATTCCAGGAAGCGCAAAGTTTGTGGTGCTTATGTTGAAATCTCTGAGGGAATATTGCTGCCACCACTCAGGCTTTGTCATGGGACTGATGATAAAAGATTCAGCCTTCTGTAAAAAATGGAATGCTAGATTTATGTGCATATTGCATTTCTCCTGTAAGAATGCCTGACTTTTTATGGAAACCACAGAGAGATCCAGGTGGAGAAGTATTCAGGATATGACAACCACCTATTGCAGATTAGATCAGAAAGGGAAGCAGCAGCTGAGCTGAATATATGGAGAAAGAGTCAAGTTTAGTTTATGGTTTTTTCAGGGCAGCCGAAAAATAACGATTCATTTTAGAGTCCTAGTGCATCACTGGTAGCTTTGCAATGCCAAAGCTTTTAAATTTGGCAAAATGAAACCAGTAGGGAATATAGAGCTGTGGATGAATATCAAAACAGGGAGGATAGGCAAGCAGAGGACATGCTGCATTTTTGAGTGCTCTGGGTTTTGAGCAAACCTAGGTTCTGTTACGCTCATCTCCCATCTAGCACTTTTAAAATGAAATGCAAGTCCTTTGCTCTGTCCCAGGCTTAGTATATCAGCAGTTATCCCAGAGGCAGGGCAAGCAAAAGTCTGTTTTTATAATAGAGGGTTTCATTTTTAAAGAAATCAACAGTTTTATTTTAAGACAAGAGAGATCTCAAAACCTCTATGACGCTCAGTATTTGGATTTATTCAATCTCAAAAGGGCTGTTGCCAATTACCACAGCATATATCCAGACAGAAAATACCTCACTAGCTTTTCCTGTGAGCCTTCTGTGTTTTCCCTTTTCTGCCTCACTACTCCACCACTCTCCTGTCCTCATGCTCCTTTTGCTGGAGGCTGCAAGACCCCTTCTGTCATTTGGCACTTCTACTCCGAGGTGACAGCACCCTATGATGAATCAGCACCCTATGGTGACAGCACCCTATGATGAACCAGCCCCCCTGCACCCACAGCTTCATTGGGGCAGCCAGCAGATCCCACTGCCACACCCTCAGTGATCCCAGTCCCGAGGACTCCTGGCTCAGTTGGATCCCTCAAACACTGCCACAGTTTCCATTGCACCATAGAAAAGACACTTATTTTTTAAATTCCTAAGAAATGCAGATATTTGGGTGGCTCCTAAAACTCAGCCAGCCTCCTCAGGTGATCTGAGCCTACCACATCATCCATTTCCCTCTCCATACCCGAAACACTTCTGCAAAAGTTTCTCTGCTAATGGAGCTGATGTGATTCATCAAGCAGCAGCAACAGATGTCAGCTGGAGGGAAACCTGCTTCAAGGACTGAGGGCAGGAGCAAAGCTCTCAGTGCAAGCTCCTATTTCCTTGTGTGTAAACAAAACCATGACAGGGTGCACAGCATTCACATGTTGACTTCTGCAGAGGCGTTTCACACTACATATGCTTAAAAAGTCATTAGAAAGAAGATAGAGGCATGGCCCTGTGACATTGTGCAAGGCTCTATTTGGGGAGCAGTACATGAAAGAAGTTTTAGTTACACTATATTTCAGTTATTTTCATTTAAAGTTCTCCATAACTTTCATCTGGGAAAAAATATGAAGGAAATGTTTAAAAGTTCTGATTTCTGAGCTAACATGCAGAGTCAAATTTCAGATATTTTCTCCTTACTCCATTACCATCAGTGTTCCCAACAGACTGAGATAGCAACAATGATCTCTCACTCTCTCTCCCCATAGTTTTGATCACTACATTTTGTCAGGTAACAATTATAAACCCCACTTTCACCAGCCAATCCCTCAGTAATGATGACACAGGCTTCAAGAACACATGTTCTCTTCCTCCATGCTGGTAGGAAAGAACTGCTGCCAGGGATGACTGCACTTACTCCACAACGTGACCTTTCTAATCCCAGACAAATTGTTTAGGACAGCTTTTCCACGGCAAGAGGTAGCAGCTTCTCCCTGTTCCATTTGGGCCTCTCTGCCTTAGAGCTCTCTTTGCTCCAGCATATGGAAATAAGTCACAGCATCATGTGAGCTGTCAAAACAAGAGGCACTGCTCAGCAGTCTGACGCTGCTCAGTAAGTGCAGAGTCATGGGCTCTCTCCAAGGAAGTGTGCCAATATTTGTTACGCAGGAACTGGGTAAGTAAATGCGTAAGACCTCAGCAAGTCATCAGAAAGTACATGGTCAAACTGGAACTGTGCTGTTGAATCCTGAGAGGGACGTTTTTCCTCTCTCAGTGAAGCAAGGGTCATCTCCCTTGGGGTAGGATGCAACAAGTACTGCCAAGACATCCATGAGAATTGCATCAGTTGGACGGGTGTACAGCACAGGGAACAGACTCTGAACATCAGTTCTGCATTTCCCCTTTGAGTTTAAGTAATATGGTTATTGCTTGTCGTTTAGGATTTTTTTCCCAGAGGTTTGTCAGTGCATTTGTCACTGCTGTTAAATAATATTATTTAAAGGTCAGTTAGATAACACATTTTCTGGTGTTACTCTTATTCAATTTGTCTTTCTAATTCAGGTAGGGATAAGGATCCACTCCACTGGCACTGCATCCAGACCAGGTTTGCAGCCTGCACAGCAGTAATGGGGTGGTTATGTCCCATTCATACACAAAATAGTCTTCCCTCTTTTGGTGCCCTACAGGACACACCAGCTCCTCTCCTCCAAGGATGCACAGCAGTTAGATTCCCAAAAAGCAGGTCACCACAGTACATATGCAGGGTCCCACATCAGCTGCACTAGTTCCTTACAGCTCATCTTCGTATTGCATTGCAGGTCTGTTCCAGAACTCAGGTTTAAGATGAAAAATAGGGAACCTAAACCACCACCATACTTCCCAAATACCCACACCCACTCCTACACCAGGAGAGCAACAGGCAGCTGCTGGCAATGAAGTGTTTCCAAGGAAATGGGTTCTGAGCTGTCCTGCTGTTACACAAGAGGTGCAGCTACTTAAAAGACAGGGTTACACACTCTAGAACACTCTGTACATCAAAATCACTCCCTCTACAACTCTGACAAGATTTTCACGCCATCACTCCTGCATGCACAATTTGAATGCAGCAGCCTTGCAGGAGAGAGGAAGTCCATGCACCTGGAAGTTCCACTCATGTCCACACAGCCAGCTTGGTACAGAAGAGGAAGTGGCATCCTGCCTTGTACAGCTGCCTCCTGATAGCCACAGGAGTTTCCTCTGCTGTTCTTATGCTCACGCAAGGAGCAGAAGAAATACATTACCATTTGCTGAAAGGGTTCTCCAAACTGCTGCTATTTTGAGTGGCCCAGGCCTCAGAAGGTTTCTGGGACTTTGGAATCCCGAGAGAATTTGCTTTTTACACGTTGCTGGCACAGCTAGTGCAGCCTTCCAAGTCCCATAACAACCCGTCCTCCCCAGATAATCTGTTTTCCCAAACATTTAGCCATCTCAAGGCCCTGCTTGGATCTCTGTAAATGTTTATGACACTACTGTGTCACTCCTCCGTGATGCTGCCCGAGTGCTTGCCTAATGTCTGACTCCTGAAAAAACATGGCTGTTTATAAAAGCTTTAAATGATGCATATAGTGACGGGACACAGAAGATTCAGCACACTGTGTCCAAAGCTCAGCTAGTAAAAATAGCCTGGACTGCATCACTGCATTTGTTCCAATCTAGAGAATTCATGTGCTCTCTCTAGTGCCAATAGTAAATAATTAACTGTTTAATATAATGAGTGTCGGAATAATTTAATGTTTAATCTGTCTAGAGTTTTTGTTGTAGTTTTTAACTCTTTGCTGCCTCATACCGGCCACTTCTTTATAACAGACTACTAACAGAAGAGTTAAAGGAGAATATTGACTTCTGGCCACCTTTCTGAGTCTCTACATGTTTAGCAGTGACTTCTTCCCACTACCATTTAGAGCCATGTAACAGCTTCAGTGAACCTTCAGACCAGCACAGCCACATCTTCACTGACCCCAAGGATCTTTAGGGAGTCCCAGTTGGGGATAATCCACCAATTCTTGCCTCTCTCACCAGGCACTGCTCTGTCTCTATACCACAAGAAAAAAAAGCAAACACACACTTTCTGCCTCTTCAGAAACACCATGTGGCAATTGTTTGTTTTTCTGGACCATATGGAATTCCTGTCCTTATTTATGTATTTCGGAATGACCTCTCAGCAATAGCTGTTCAACAGTTATGCTCTTAAGACAGCAGCCACGTAATTTCATTTCTAGGTTTGTAGGAAACCAGCACTGACATAGAAAGAGCACAGTTCAGTATTTATGAAGTGCTGCCTTTCCATAAAGGGTGAGAACCTGGTTATCATCATAACTGTTCATCAAATCCAACACACAGCTACAGGTGAACAATAATTAATCCAGAAGAGTATGGTATTTAAAAACTTACATCTGTGGGGCCTGACCTATGTCCTGGCACACTAATCTTAAGCACACCAGAGTCAGAGGAAGATTCAAGAGATTTTGGATCATATCCGAAGAGTACAGAGAGTGCAAGTCCTAGGGAGCTGCTGGAAATAGAGGTCATTAATAACACGCAGTGCATTGGCACAATGAACCATCAATCTGCAAGTTGCCACAGCATGTGCCACAAGAAAATCTATTCCTGTATCCCTGAAAGGGGTTCAGAAAACTGGTGCAAAACAGAGTTGTCACACCTCCTTTGTTATTAGCCCTAATAATCCTTCAGGGAGAAGAAAACATTTATCCCCTTGGTAGTTCTGTATGAAAATATACATTTAAACCAAGTTGCAACAGGGTTCAATCCATTGTCAATATTTTGGACAGATGAGAGAAAGATTTGTGTTGTGGACTAGCTACTGGCAAACACACATCATGGGTTGCTTATTTTCTAACTATTTCTGAAGCACCTTCCATCTTTTTCTGATACCTTCATCTTTACCTCTGATACTGATATCCCACATTCAAACGAGCTGGATCTTGGACTGACCTGGTAGAGCCACTGCTTATCCTTATTGTCCTTATTCCCTTTCTAAACCTAGCAGCTCTCCTACAGCCTTTCCATGAAAAAGTCTACAGAAAAAGCAAACTGAAATTTTTTTGACCTTCAGCTCCTGCCAGGGCTGCCTTTGGTGCAGGAGGTGGGGTGACCTGTGAGAGATACCCTCAAAAACAACATTAGGCTCCCTGGGACTGGCAGAATTGCTCTTATAATGTTCAAACCTACAGGAGATATCTGCAAAGTATCAGCCCTTCCTTCTGGCTCAGGAACCTGAGGTAGGGGAAATGAAGAGTTTAGTGAAAAGCTGTGATTTAGAGGAATATTAACCGTGGGTTCTACACATCAAAGCACAACCAGCAATGAGCATTACAGATTATAAGGTATCCCTTACATCTCATGGCAAGGAAAGAAAACTCACAGTAAATGAGACAGGTCTGTTAGTCCAGGACAGCAACCCAATATCCTGCTCCTAATCTAATCTGTAGAGTCTCTCTTGCGATTCGGGACTCCTTGAACAATTTTGTGATGCTCTATTCCTCCCCCACACACCATATATTTTGTTTCTTAACTGAACGAGGACCACCAGTGCAAACAAAACACCAATATTTGCACCTTCTGTTCCTTCACCCACTTCCTCTATAGATTTGCCAGAAGGATCAGTTTTATGTGTGCTCCAGAAAGCCCCATAAACCTGCCCTGCCTAAATGGCCAAAGAGCACTCCCACACCTTTGTGCATTCCGGTAGGTAAAGCATTCTGGTACGGATGTAGGAGGGAAAAGGGATGCAGATGGCTCATTAGCAGAGCTGCAAGGCTACACCCAGCACACTCAGACAGGACTTCCAGCCCGGGTTTTGCTGATATTTTTGGGAATCTGACACACCTTCACCAGACAAAAGGAACATAAAGTCTTAAAGCAGCCTCTCTCAGCGGAAAGAAGGAAGGTGTGGAAGCAGCACAGCACTAGAAATGCAATGGGCTGAGCTCAGTCCCTGATGTGAGACACGTACTCTAGGCCAGTTGATGGGTTCTGCAGTTTGTGTCTCCATGTGTGCAGACACAGAGGCAAAACCCATATTTATAGACATTGTAATTTTCTTAGAGGGCTGCTTTGCAGCCAACTACTTCAGTAAAGTAATTAACTGGAGATTTTCAGAAAAAGCCAGCTCCCATGAGTGTTTATCTAGTGGCTACTCCATGCCTGTGAAAACTTCATATCTCTCCTCAGTGTCTGCAAAACACCATTTTGTATGAGAGTCCTAAACAGGAGCAATTACCCTTGCTTTGGCAGTAATACAGCTCTTACAGAAAGCTGTCTCCTCACTCCAGTTTCCTCCCATGGAGCTATTTCTTTAATACCAGTCTCTGCACAATGCTTCCAGAACTTGTGCTGCTATAAAAACCTTACTTCAAACCAGCTGACTCTTACTTCCCTCTCCCTAAATTTAAAAAACATTACTTTTTGATATCTGGGGCTTAAAATAGATGGGATACATGCCAGGGTGAACAATAGGAAGAAATGAAAGATGAAATTATTAGATAGGAGTTAAACAGGAGATGAAATAACTCTGAAGTGTTTTGGATATAAGAGAGCCTTTCTTTTCAAAAAAAGCAGATTTCTGATTCTGGGCAGGGAAAACTCTTGCAGATAAAGAGACAATTGCTATCCTCTTCCAAACCTTGTTTCACCCCAACATAATTTAAGGATCATTTCTATTCTTGCATGCCCACTACATTGTTTTTATATTGCCTATGATCCAGCAGAGTCTATTATAACAATGCTAGTTAGCAGCAGGATAGACAAACGATACTTGATAAGGGAAGACCTGGTTTTTGGAATGCAACCCAAAGCTGTCAGCCACAAATTTCCCTGGTTTAATCCCAGAACAAGCTCCACACAATTCAAGCTGATCTGTTCCTGGGGTACAAAGGAAGGGCTGCACAACCAGCAGCCTTCACTCACCATCGTGCTGAGAAGATGATGCTGGCAGTGCTGCACATGTCCTCACCTCCTCCCCAGCTTCCTCAGAGTAAGGGAATGACATCCACCTCCTTTCTTCCTTGTTCTATTTAAAACCTACTGATCAGGCCGGGGAGAACTTGTGGTCATCGGGCACTCACGAGAACCTCCTGTGGCCCCTTTTCTTATCAGCACCCGGTGCATCTGATGGCTTTGGGAGAGGAATTAACTCAAGCAGCTTGTCTTCAGCTGAGAGCCAGGCTGACTCAGGCTGCAAAACCCCACATTTTCAGAACAAACTAAGACAAAAACCGCAGTAGTCTGACCATAAGGTTGCATGCCCAGGGAAGTGATGGAGTCACCGTGCTGGAGGGATTTAAAAGATATGTAGCTGTGGCACCTGGGGACATGGTTTAGTGGTGGTTCGGCAACGCTGGGTTAATGGTTGGACTCGATGATCTCAGGGGTCTTTTCCCACCTAAATGATTCTATGCACAGGGGGAAGGAAAACTATGCCAAAAGCTTTCACAGACATTTAGTGTGAGCAACTGCCTCAAAATGAGGTCCAGAAATGGGTCTTTTTTGGTCAGGTTGGAGTTCATTGAAAATATGAACACAAGTTTAGGTGCAGAACTTGTATTGTTTTTAGCTGAAACTTCAGGTCAGAATGAAGCATTTCTCAAACGGCCAGCAGATCAGCTATTTTACTTCCTATGCTATTTTTCATACTGTGCTATTGATTTTCTTCGGGCACCACGGATTTTTTTTTTTTGTGCACTGAATTTCTAAGGCTGTTTTTTCCCCTTCAGTAATGATGTTTCCTAAAGCTGAACTACAGAACCAGTTGCACAGAAGTTGCCCTAGAACAAGTGGTGGTCAGAGTGACCTTCACTTGACACAGAAACCAAAAATCATTTCCTCTACAACCTGCTATAAAAATAATAAAATATGGCTGTTACTATTAATCTTCTTGGCATGATGGCTGAGTGATGAAGCTATTAAAAAATCTGAAGTTTTTGTTCTTTTGCTGAAAGGCGGAGTTCCAAGAAAATGTATATTATTCAATATTTAAAAGTTAAAAATTATCCCAAACAGAAACTTTTATCTGTTCTGAGAGATGGGCATTGTGGATAACAAGGCATGCCCTGTTACTGAGTAGTAGGTGTGCAGCCACTGCATTAAAAGTGACTCAGCCATGCTGGGACATTTACCACCAGTCCTGCCCTTTCTATGAGCTTATAAATCATAATCACTTTTCAGTAACCACGTTATCATTCTTCTGGGGAGATTTTATATTGCCCAGGCACTGCCTGCTTTATGTTCCATAGTGATGGGTCTATTAACTATCCAGTGCCTTCATGTTTCCTGCCAGGCACTGTTGGTATCAAGCAGAACCTCTGGGTATTGTCTGGCTTTTGGTGCCTTTGTAAAGCTGCTCTGAGCCTGGTTTCCCTTCACAGACAGGTAATGAGTCTCCTTTAGAAAATTTCCATATAGTATATCCTCAATTGGCTTTTGACTTAATGTTATGCAAATCTTTGCTCCCCTGGAGAAGAGCTGGAGAAATAAGAAAGAAAATATTCTAGACAGGAATGTTACGTGTTAAAAATATATTAGACTGGTTTAAGGATGAATTTGAAACAGTGCCTTATTTTGCATTAGGTACTTAGACCACTTCTGATGCCTGTTTAATTTTCCTGTTGATATTCTTGTATTTCTGAGTATTACTCCTGGTTTCATCAGAGATGCAGCTTTAGCTCAGTCCCTCTGAGGAATAAGTTCTGGTTCATTAATGGTCAATAACTACAAGAGAAAAACTGGATAAGGCCTCAATGACTGGGCCAGTTGTCAGCACTGTAGCTATCAGAACACTGTCACTTCCAATCTGCTTGAGAATATACACAAGACCAAGCTCAGACACCACAAGTGGGAGCATCAGATAATGACATAAAATTATCCCAGCAAGGCTTATTTTCCTAGACTGTGCATGTCCTTCATCTACTCAGTAAAACCATCAGTAGTATCTGATCTCACCAGGTTTCTTTCTGTTGTTTGTGGCCCTCCTGTATTTCTGCTGCTGTCAATCAGACACTGCTGCAGGCCTCGAGGATCCTGATGGGTCCCTTCCAACTCAGCATATTCTCTGTTTCTATGATTGTATGATTCTAGGAGGGGTATGAGAGCAGCTCTTCAGCCCACCACGCTCACCTTCTGCATTTGGTAAAGGTACAAGGTACCCATGGCCTGAAATCCGATGCTGTCGCAGCAGCAAAGCTTAATCATATGCAATATCTATGCAGCATAAAACCTGAAAATCCATACCAGTCACATTTCCTCACATTCAGCTCAGCCATGCTCCAGATTTATAGGCCGTTTCTGAGTGATTTTGTTCCTAGGAATGTATCCTGTCTATGACTGCCTTTGCATGCATCGTGCTGCTTTTGATTTAATCTTGATTAATTGTTTTTGTCCAGCCATTCAGAGCCCACTCATCGGGGCACTGATTTATGACACAAGGCATGAAATAGCCAGATTCTATTAGAAAGATTTGCAGTTACAAGACTGAAGCATTATTTATTGGGGCTTCACTGGTAATTGGCAATTTTTCCACCAGCACCTGTGAGTGGGCGGGAGGATTCTGCTAGGCATTTTCTGGGATGATTACCTGTTTTATTTACTTGTCTGTTTTCAACAGCCATGTGAGAATAACAATAGTTGTGGGTATTGAGCTACATACGTTTAAATAAGACTGAAACACTCTCAGCAGAAAATGGAGGGGAGGTAAGACAGGTGTTTCCAGCACCAAGCACATCTAAAACCTGGATCTCTAGGCAGAAAGACACAAGCCTTATTGACTTTTAATGTAATCAGTTAAATGTCCAGAAATAGAAGTGCTGAATGCTGACTTTTGTACCTCACAAATCAGCTGAAAACTTTCCAGACACTCTCCAGCTTTGTGCCAATATAAAAAAATGCTGCTCCCGGAGTTTCACGACTGGTATTTTTTGTGGGAGTTAAAAATACATATGCACATATTTGAACAAATATCTCCTCTCCTTCTCCCATGCAGATCTGATGCTGCCTGTGGTGAGAGGGGAGGCAGGAACAGCCCTGGGACACTGTGGAGCAGCCACATCTCTGCCCCTCCACCCCTGCCTGGGCCAGGCTTCACTGCTCTGCTCCTCCCTGCTCCTCCATTCTTTATAAACCAGCTTGTGGCAGCTGATTTTATTCTGGGATGTAAATGCTCGAAGAGAAAGATGTCTGGTTATTTTTCAAGGGATTGTGCATTTACGACAGAGAGGTGGCAGAGGGTCTGAAGGGAGCTGGGCTCGTTAGGTCAGGCAGATCTCCAAAACTGAAACAGTCCAGGAAAGCTCCTAACAGGCAGCACAGAGATGAGGTTTAAGTCTTTCTTCTGTGCTGTGCTGCTGCTCCGCGCTCCTCACCAGGATGTTGGAACTACTGCCCTTGTTTTATTGCTCCCATGGAAATACAGGATTTCCAATCCCAATTAGGAGTACTTAGATATTAAAATGAATTCAGCCTAACTTACGTAAACTTGGCCAGGAAATGATTTATTTCTGTCTTAAGGTACTGATGACTAAATTTAGGCTGCAAAGGCACACTGCTCCTTCAGCAGCCCTTGGCTCACACCACAGACCAAGGCTGCCCTGGTTAGGTGGCTCTGAACAGAGCCACACACCCATAAGCTCTTCATTTCTCTGTCTAATACAAAGCCCTTTGCATTATGTGCAAAGAGAAAGCTCTGGTCAGTAAGAAATACTAGTTTTTCCTCTGCACGTTGCCCTGAGGTCCCATCATTTTTCACAATCCAAACAGGACTGTCCTCATTCAGTGTGTACTTAGGAGCCCAGTGAGTAGCACATAGGAAATGAAGGGAAGGATGCTGGAAGTTCTGTGGCATCTTTTATAATAGATGGGGTCTTAACCCCAGTGTCCTGGATAAACTCCAGTTCTGGTAATTGCATTCTGCATAGTTAAAATCCCCCTGCAGTTTCAAATGAATCCATTATTGCTCACTTCCTTCCCCAAACTGCTGTGCAGCTTTGCTTTGTGCTGCTGAAGAGTTGCTTTGTTTCACCTGAGGGATGATGGCATTTCATGACTGTATGAAATGGGCCTGAGTGCACAGTTTGTACAACACTCAGTGCAACACTTTGGGATTATTCATAATTAAATATCAGCTCCCTGCAAATGAATGGGTTTATAATGTTGGGTGAAGTAGGGCAGCACAAAGCATCACTTCTCTCTGTACTTGAAAGTTGGTAATATAAAACTTAAAAGAGCAGTAAAAGACAGAAGTTTTCTAAAATTCCCCTTATGCTGCTAAGCATGCAAGCTCTAAGTGACTGTCTCAGTCTCTACTTTCCCATATTGTTATTGATTAATTGCTCTACTTCAATTTCCTTGTTCTAAGTGGAAACATTACAATCGTAACTTCAGTCTCTGGCCACGATACAAACTGATTCTAAATCTTTAAATTGTGTCAGTGGGAGGAGGTGACGGGGGGTGGAAGGAAAGCTTTTTATTTTTATTACTAATTTTCATGTGTTCCAGGACTTACTAATTTCACGCAGATGTAGAGAAACCACAAGGTATTTCTGCTGCAGTCAAACCCGGGGGATGCCTCAGCATCATAAACTTGCTCTGGCATGATCTTGTCCCAGCAGTGTGTCCTGGTAAGAAACCTGAGGATATTCCACAAACATCAAAACATACGAGCCTTTCTAGAGCTGAGCCTGTGACCTTTTTCAGCTCCAGCTGGTTGAGTTATAACTTTGTTCCCATTTGAGATTCAGGCTTGTCCTTTTTGCACTCATTGCTTGTGGTCTTGCAAGAATGTCACAGGCATTTTGTGAATTTCCAGCCTGTCCTGGAAGGAGATGGTACCACCTAGAAGCTCTGTGTCCCATAGGTGAGATACACTTTCTAGGAGCCTTAGCAGGGGAGAAAATAGCCAGGACTGCCACCCTTGGGAGCAGCATTCTTCAGTAATACTATTCCTCTGACCCAGGGCTATTACTCACAAAGCAGAAGGTCGATATAATGGTGTAAGTAGATTCCTCATGCCCTTTTCTTCTCTGCAAGGTAGGTCGCAATCTGCTCCTCGATTGCTCCAGCACTGTTTTGATGAAGGCTAAGAATGAAATCAATAGAAAAGATTATAGAAAATTATGTATGATGTGGCATTCTTGAGAAAAAAAAATATGCTTAATCTGAAACAGAAAAATGCTGGCTTGGGAGCCACATGTGTATCTCATTTGGAAAAAAAATCTGTACTGTTATTAAAGTAGCCACAATGAGAGTATTAGCTACAAATTAGGTATGTGTACTGGGAAGGCAGCTTTGTGTGGATGAGAGAGAGGCAGCAGCATGTCTTACACTGTGAGACACATCAAATGAGAAGCTGAAGGATCTGCGGGCTGGGCAGAGGTCAGCTCAGGACCCAACCGAGCCTCAGTGCTGTTTTATACATAAACAATATTTTGAACCTAAACCGCAATATCTTCAGAACAGTCCTCTGGCAAATAAATTGTCAGAGAGTAAATACCAAGCCTCTCCTTGAAGATTTGGAGGGGCGGGGAACGCAGCACGACTAACGAACCACAGCCGACAGCGTGCCACGCTTCAAATGCCAAGGAGCACGTTCGTGGCACCGCTCCCCCGAGGGAGGACTGGCCTCTCCACATGGCAGCCTTGTCAGAGAGGACCCCCAGAGCCCAGCTATGCCTTTCTCCCTCCCCAAACCACTGACTTCTTCTGCAGCCTCTGGGGCGAGGATTCCCTCTCCTTCCTCCATTCCCAAACCCACATTGCAGGGTGGGTCCTCTGGAAGAGAAAATAAGCAGTGATTTGCTTCCCACATGCTCCTTTCCCAGTCACCCAAGCTTGTTCCCCTTCATCTTTCAGGAAGGAGGTGCTATTCCACCCTCAGCTTGAATATTACCAGTCCTTTAAAATTATATGAGAACTGGCTGAATTGGGCTGGAGGGCTTCTCTCCCAGGCCCCAGAAATGCCCTGATTTTGAAATAGGACATTTTCATAAGCAGTGCTTCAGGGATTTTGAAACTTTTAAAAACAAAACTGGGAAATGAGTACTGCATTTTTTATCCATGTTCCTGCCTGCCCTTTTTCCTTTTTCTGCAGTGAGAAAAGTTAAAAAAAAAAAAAAAAAAGAAAGAAAAAGAAAAAGAGAGAGAGAAAGATAGAGAGAGGGAAATAGGAAGCATAGATGAGACATTATTCTAAAATGGATTATTTTGATTAAAAGTCCAGTCAGAGCTTTGATAAAAGAAGGTCTTTTTCCCAACATTGTGGTGGGGAAAGGACCGTGGAGGACAAATTAGAGGAGCGTTGCTTGTGCCTCCCAGCCGAGTTAATTCTGTTAGAGAACTGTCGTGAGAGCAGTATTTACATAACCACCCTCTGTGGGAATCGCACACACCGCGCTGCTCCGGCTTCCCAGCCAAGAAACGGGGCAGCGACAGCTCCCAAGGCCCCGGAACCGGCGCAGTGATTAAATTCCCAGGCGTGAGAGCCCCCGCGGAGGCTGGGCTGGGCCGGGCTGGGCTGAGCCGGGCTGGGCTGAGCCGGGCTGGGCTGGGCTGGGCTGAGCCG